>CAJQZJ010027982.1:8840207-8912506 GCA_907164525.1 Lophiomys imhausi | reverse complement strand
TTTTGTATCCAGCCACCTTGCTAGAGGTGTTTATCAGTTGTAAGAGTTCTCTGGTGGAATTTTTGGGGTCGCTTATGTATACTATCGTATCATCTGCAAATAGGGATACTTTGACTTCTTCCTTTCCAATTTGTATCCCCTTGATCTCCTTTAGTTGTCTTATTGCTCTAGCAAGAACTTCAAGTACTATATTGAAGAGATACGGTGAAAGTGGGCATCCTTGTCTTGTCCCTGAGTTTAGAGGAAATGCTTCAAGTTTCTCTCCATTTAATTTGATGTTGGCCACTGGCTTGCTGTATATTGCCTTTATTATTTCTAGGTACAGTCCTTGTATGCCCGTTCTCTCCAGAATTTTTAGCAGGAAGGGGTGTTCGATTTTGTAAAATGCTTTTTCTGCATATAGTGAGATTATCATGTGGTTTGTTTCTTTCATCTTGTTTATATGGTGAATTATGTTGATAGACTTTCGTATGTTGAACCATTCCTGCATTCCTGTGATGAAGCCTACTTGATTATGGTGCATGATACTTTTGATGTGTTCTTGGATTCAGTTTGCCAGTATTTTATTAAGTATTTTTGCATCTATGTTCATGAGGGAGATTGGTCTGAATTTCTCATTCTTTGTTGGGTCTTTGTGTGGCTTAGGAATCAGGGTGACTGTGGCTTCATAGAATGAGTTTGGCAGTTTTCTTTATGATTCTATTTTGTGAAAGAGTTTGAAGAGTATTAGTATTAGCTCTTCTTTGAAGGCCTCGTAGAATTCTGTGCTGAAACCATCTGATCCTGGGCTTTTTTTTTTTTTTTTTTGGTTGGGAGATTTTTAATTAGTGTTTCTATTTCCCTAGGGGTTATAGGACTGTTTAATCTGTTAACCTGATATTGATTTAACTTTGGTAGGTGGAATCTATCAAGAAAATTGTCCATTTTGCTTAAGTTTTCAAATTTGGTGGAGTATAGGTTTTTAAAGTAGGATCCAAATATTCTCTGGATTTCCTCAATGTCTGTTGTTATTTCTCCCTATTTAGTTCTGATTTTGTTTTTTTCCCTCTGCCTTTTATTTAATTTGGCTAAGAGTTTTTCTATTTTGTTGATTTTCTCACAGAACCAACTCTCGGTTTCATTGATTCTTTGTGTCATTCTTTTTGTTTCTAAGTTGTTGATTTCAGGCCTAAGTTTGATGATTTCCTGCCTTCTGCTCCTCTTGGGAATTTTTGCTTCTTTTTTGTTTCAATTCATCCAGTTTGGCTGTTAATTCACTAATATGCACTGTCACAATTTTCTTTTTGAAGGCACTTAGTGCTATGAACTTTCCTCGCAGCATAGCTTTCATTGTGTCCCATAGGTTTGGGTATGTTGTGCCTTCAATTTCGTTGGTTTTTAAGAAGTCTTTGATTTCCTTCTTTATTTCTTCCCTGACCCAGTAGTCATCCAGTAAATAGTTGTTCAATTTCCATGCATGTGTAGGCTTTTTGTTGATTCTGTTGCTGTTGAAGTCCAGCTTTATTCCATGGTGGTCTGAATAATACAGGGGTTATTTCAATTTTCTTGTATCAGTTGAGGCTATCTTTGTGTCCAACTATGTGGTCGATTTGGATAAGGTTCTGTGTGGTGCTGAGAAGAAGGTATATTCTTTTTTGTTTGGGTGAAACATTCTGTAGATATCTGTTAGGTCTATTTGGTTCAAGAACTCTGTTAGACTCATTATTTCTCTGTTTGATTTCTGTCTGGATGATCTGTTCATTGTTGTGAGTGGGGTGTTGAAGTCTCCCACTACTAATGTGTGGGGAGAGATGTGTGATTTAATTTTTAGGAGAGTTTCTTTTACAAATGTAGGTGCCTTTGTATTTGGGGCATAGATGTTCAATATTGAGACGTCCTCTTGATGAATATTTCCTTTGACAAGTATGTTAAGGAAATATTTTTTTTTTGGTTGGGAGATTTTTAATGAGTGTTTCTATTTCCCTAGGGGTTATAGGACTGTTTAATCTGTTAACCTGATATTGATTTAACTTTGGTAGGTGGAATCTATCAAGAAAATTGTCCATTTTGCTTAAGTATATAATGCCCTTCTCTGTCTTTTTTTTTTATTAACTTCAGTTGGAAGTCTATTTTGTTTGATATTAGGATGGCTATTCCAGCTTGCTTCCTGGGTCCATTTGCCTGGAAAACCTTTTCCCAGCCCTTTACTCTGAGATAGTGTCTATCTTTGTTTGTAAGATGTGCTTTTTGTGTGCAGCAAAATGTTGGGTCTTGTTTATGGATCCAATCTGTAACCTGTGTATTTTTATTGGGGAGTTGAGTCCATTGATGTTTATAGATATTAGTGACCAGAGGTTGTTATTTCCCATTATTTTGGTATATGTGGTGGTCCTGTGTTTCTTTTGGTTTAGTTGCCATGGCGTTTTCTGTTTCCTCTGTTTTCTTGGGTGTAGTTATCTTTTCTGGGTTTGGAATTTTCCTTCTAGGACCTTGTGTAGAGCTGGATTTGTGAGTAGATATTGTTTAAATTTGATTTTGTCATGGAATATCTTGTTTTCTCCATCTATGTTAATAGAGAGTTTTGTAAGAGTAAGCTTTTTCTCTTACAGCTTTTAATATTCTTTCTTTGTTCTGTACATTTGGAGTTTCAATTATTATATGGCGAGAGGAGTTTCTTTTCTGATCTAATCTATTTGGTGTTCTGTAAGCCTCTTGGATTTTTATTGGCATGTCCTTCTTTAGGGATGGGAAGTTTTCTTCTATGATTTTGTTGAAGATGTTTCCTGGACTTTGGAGTCAGGAGTCTCTTTCCTCTATGCCTATAATTCTTAGGTTTGTCTTTTCATTGAGACCTTGATTTCTTGGATGTTATGAGTGAGAACTTTTTTAGCTTTCTCATTTTCTTTGGTTGTTGTACTGATTTCTTCCATCAAATCTTCCATGCCTGAGATCCTGTCTTTCATCTCTTGTATCCTATCTTTGATACTCATGTCTGTAGTTCCTGCTCTCTTCCCTTAATCCTCCACTTCCACTCCTATCTCTGACTGTGTTTTCTTTATTGCTTCCATTTCCAATTTCATGTCTTGAAAGATTTTATTCATTTTATACATTTCCTGCTCCAATTTGCTTGTGTTTGCCTGGAAATCTTTCATATCTTTTAAATCCTTCATTTCCTTCTTTCTTTCCTGTTCAAGTTGAGCCACTTTGGCTTGGAGCTCTCTAATGTATTATCCATTGCTTTTGCTTGTAAAATTGTGGACTCCTTGAATTCCTGCATAGATTTAAATTCTTATTGAGAGGACTCTATCACTTTCCAGACTGTAGAATTGTCAGAGCTTGCTCTACTAGCATCGTTGATTTTGTTGGGGTCATAATTCCCTGGCTTTTGTTGATTCTGTTTTTAAGCTGTCCTTTGCCATTTGGTTGTTCTTAGCTGTTTGTTCCTGTTGCCTTCTGGGCATGGACCCAAAGGGGGCACTTTGGTGTAGGAGTCGTATTGCTTGGTGATCTATCACTTTCCACTGACTGGATGGGGTCTTGTATGGAGGTTCTCAGTGTGTCTCCGAGAGCTCACCCCTTCCTGTTTTGTCCCAATTGGGGACTCAGTTGAGGGGTTGTGATGGGGATATGTTTCCGTAGGTTCCTGGGATCCAACTGGTCTTTGTATAGATGACAGTGTAGGTTGGTAGGCTGCAGGTTGATGGGTGGGGTTGTAGCTCCCCTGCAGCTCATATGCCAGGAACATGTTTGTGGTACTCCCTGGCTGCTCTCAGGGGGTTCTCATGGTCAATGTGCATCTAATAGCCAGAAGTGCTGTGAGTTGGTGCAGCCTATTCCCAGGCAATGAGGAATGGCCTGGGATTGTTTCACTGCTCACAATTCAGAGCTCTCTATGTTGCACACTGAGAGTTCAGCCTGCAGCTACTCTGTTGGTATGGTCCTGTGTGTCCAGGCACAGATTTTGTGTACTCTTGAGGTCCCAAGTTTGGGCGTTGAGACTGCCCGCTGGAGTCTTGAAAGGACCCGACTCCATGCCCTTAAGGTGAGTCACTCAGCAGTGTCCCCCAGGTCTAAACCTCACTGTTCCAAGGATGGAACTATATATGCTTAAGCTCTGGTTTCCTGCCAGAAGGTCCAGCACTAGCAAAAGTGTCTAATAATAACCCCACAATTTGCCCAGGGCTTGGACCCTGTGGAGGACAAATCTGTCTTCCAACCCAGCCACCCTTTCTGCCACTCTCACAGATCCACCTATGTGTGTATGGAGCTGCCTTTGGATACTGGCAAATGAGGCCACTGTCTTCCAAGTTCCGGTACAGAGAAGTGGAGCTGCTGAGTAACCTGCTGCTGGAAGTGTGTCCTGCTGCTCAGTCCAGCTGCAGTGTTTTTTCCAATGACTGTAATTCCTATAGAGGGGCCTGTATGTGTGTCCAACACCTGTCTGGGGAAGCACAAATATGCCTGCGCTTTCCAAAATGCAGCTGTGGACCTGCTGGCCACTGAGCTGACCCTTTGTGGATCCATCAACCGCTGTCGTGGTGCTAAGAGTGTATTGCCCTCCCACAGGTCTGCAACCCTTCGCTAAATAGCCGAAATGCCTGCATGGGGTCTGGGGGCCCAGTAGGCTGGTTAGTAACCCTGTCTGGGGTTAGAATCTCCCTGCTGGGTATTTGAGTGGTTCTTACTCTGTGTCTTTTCCAGTGAGGGTTCCCGATTCCCGAATCCAGTGGCTTCTGTGAGTGTCTGAGAGAGGGGAGGAGAGTCCTGCCCAGGGAGTTTCAATGGTCCCTGGGTAGCTGGGTGAAACCCAGTGGGTTTGAGACACTTAGATTGTTGCTCAGCGTCTTATAAATCTGTGGTTTTATGGCTGTTTAACCCGCATTCAAAATGCGTCTGCGCAGGCCTCTGTCATCTTGGATCTCTATTTATTTTTTAATTTGTCAGTTTGTTTTCTAAAGAAGACATGGAATTCAATGAGTGAGGGGGATCAGAGAGGAGATGGGGGAGGGGAGATTGTGATCCGAATATATTATATGAATTTTGAATAAAAAATTCCCAGATATTTGTTTGTGATATTCTCCTTATTCCTCACTTTGGTCTTATGGTTATCGCCAAACCTGAGATGAGATCATGACCTTCAGGATGCTCTTGCTACCTTCCTGATTTGAGGAAATTGTTTCTTTACATATTCCCTTATTTCTGAAGCACATTCTCAAGCTACTTTCTGTAAAAGATACATTTGAAGAAAATTGAATTAGTCTTTCTTTCCTGATAATATTTTCATATTTAAGTAGTTTATTTCAAGTTTGGCTTATATTTAGAAAAACTGATTTTGAGATTGTGTTGCCTCAGATATTTGAAGCATTTTTATTCCTTCTTATTTAGTGTTGTTAAGAATTGGTGTTCTTTTAAAATTTATTTTTTTTCAACTTATAGCATAACTACATCATTTCTCCCTTTCCTTCATCCATCCAAACCCATCCATATACACCTTAATTTGTCTCAAAATCATGAGCTCTTTTTTCATTAACTGTTGTCTCTCTCTCTCTCTCTCTCTTACACACACACACACACACACACACACACACACACTTCTAAATATATAAGCACAACCTGTTCACTCTCTACAATGTTACTTGTACATATGTTTTCAGGGCTGACCATTTGGTACTGGATAATCAATTGGTGTGCTCTTCCTTGGAGGAGACTATTTCTCCCACTTTCATATTCCTTAGTTGGCTGTAGTTCTTTGTGTAGGGATAAGGACTCCTACACTTTCCCCATCCATGTTTCCATGTCTATTGGTGGTGTCCTTGTTCATAGATCCCATCTCACACCCATCAGAATGGCTAAGATAAAAAAATCAAGGGACAGCACATGCTGCTGAGGATGTGGAGAAAGAGGAACTTTCCTCCATTGTTGTTGGGAGTGCAAACTTGTACAACCACTTTGGAAATCAATCTGGCAGTTTCTTGAAATAATGGGAATAATTCTTCCTCAAGACCCAGCTATACCACTCCTGGGTATCTACCTCAAAGATGCCCCACCATACCACAAGGACATTTGCTCAACTGTGTTCATAGCAGCTTTATTCATAAAAGCCAGAAATTGGAAACAACCTAGATGTCCCTCAACTGAAGAATGGATAAAGAAAATGTGGTAAATTTACACACTGGAATACTACTCAGTTATTAAAAACAAGGAAATCATTATTTTTCCAGGCAAATGAATGGAACTAAAAAAAGATCATCCAGAGTGAGATAACTCAGAAAGATACACATGACAGGAGTATAGCATTACTGTCCTCTGAAAACCTCCTTGCACCAGAAGATCCAAACAGAAGCTAAGACTTACCACCAAACATTAGGTGGACCACTGAGGATCTTGTGGAAGAATGGGGGGAAGGATAGAAAGACCCAAAGGGGACAAGAACTACACAAGAACACCAACAGTGTCAACTAACCTAGTTCCATGGGAACTCACAGCATCTGAACCTCCATTCAGAGGGCCTACATGAACTAGATCTAGGCCACCCTACACACATGTAATTGATGGGAAGGTTGATCATCATGTGGTCCCCTAAGAAGTGGAGTGGGGGCTGCCTCTGGAAAACCCTAAGAGGTCTACTTTTTGATCACTTCCCTTCAACAAGGCTGCTGTGGTGGCTTGTTTCAATGGAAGAGGAAACACTCAGACTTGATGTGACTCAAAATGCTGGGGTGGGACAGTATGGGGGAAGGGACGGAGTTTACCTTTTTTTGTGGAGAAGGGAATCAGGGATGGGAGAATGGGGAAGGAGGGCGGGACACACTTTCTAGATGAGTTTAAAGTTCTATACCTAACTCATTCCTAACTTTCCATTACCAACTTAAAAAAAAATCTTCTTAAACCCTGAACATCCTTTTCATTCCTAAACAACTTAAAACTTAACTGTGAGACTATAACTATCTACTCTTCAACCACATCAGAGAACTGAGAAGGATAAATATATCTGAATAAACAGGAAATGCAAAACAAGAAACTTCCAAAACTAAGAAATGACAGACCACCAGCTGCCTGGATAGACCCCAATTTCTCTCCATACTTTTGAGCATCTATTTTTCAGCCTTTTGGCCCAGTATTTCTGACAGGCATTAATTGTAAAGCAAGAATTATTAAGGACTTTCCCACCCTGTCTTGGCAGAGCTAGACTGTTGACTTACCTGCTTCCAAGTTTTAACCTTTTCAGACAGACAGCATTTCTGTCTACAGTCGAAGCAACGTCTTTTTCTTGCCCTGTGGCTACTTGCCACTAAAGCAGACATCACTAAATGGAAAATATTCGAAGCTCATCATCTACTTGAAGTAGAATGGGGGGTGATGTCAGGAGCTGATGTGTCAATATAAATAAAAATCTGAGAAAACATCTTTAAATGCGATATTCTACAGATCTCTTGAGGTTTTTGAAGACCATCTATCTCCATATATTTGAAGAAGCAAATGTTGCTTGTCTCTTAGCAACTTGATTTCTGATTAACTTAGAAAACATCTGTAATTCACTAAACTAGTACCTAATAAAACAACAAGTTTGAATGACTATTAGTTTGCATTTCTTTTTTTTTTTTTTTGGTTTTTCGAGACAGGGTTTCTCTGAATATCTCTGGCTGTCCTGGACTCGCTTTGTAGACCAGGCTGGCCTCGAACTCACAAAGATCCACCTGCCTCTGCCTCCCAAGTGCTGGGATTAAAGGCGTGCGCCACCACCGCCCGGCTTTGCATTTCTTAATTATCTTAAACAGTTTGTGATAGTTGCTATCAAAAGGCCTAGAACTTCACATTGCATTTTAAAGAATTGCGTAGGTACAATACCTTAAAAAAAGTTAACCTTAATTTTATGTCAATATACAAAGATCTATACCTATGTAGCCAAATATGACCTTAATTTTGTGTCAATATACAAAGGTATAAGAGCAGATTCAATAATCTACCCCTTTTTCTTTATCATTCCCATATTATGTCTATATCCCCTATTTTTCTTTTCAAGTCTTTCCCTACTACATAATAGAGAAAGAAGGATAGAGAAAAGAGAAAGAGAGAAATCCCTGGGTCTAACCTCCTAAACCTTGTTTAACAAGACCATTTAACAACTTCTAACCAATCAATGTGGTATGAGTTTATTAAAATAACCAATCATGAGAATGCTTTTGTTTAATTATAGGTGTGAAGCTGCTTAAGACACAGGTGTAAAGTATTAACTGTCTTATGAGCTAGCAGGGGCGTGGCTTAGCCCACTGAGCAAGTTTAACTCTGAGGACTTGAGAAAGTGATAAAAAGCCAGAGCATACAGGAGAAGGGGGCTCTACAGAGAAGTAGGAGAAAAGAGGCTCCACAAAGAAGAAAGAAAGGTCTCTACAAAGAAGTAGGAGAAAGCTCTACAAAGAAAAGAAAGGGCTACAAAGAAGAAAGAGGTTGCTGTTCTTCTGGCTGCTGGTGCTCCCCCAAACTGTTGCTTGTTCTTCCTGATGATGTTTCCTGGTTTTCAATATTTCTACTGAGACTGGTATTGCCCCCAAAGAACCCAACAATCCTAATCAGCAGGAAGTAGCTTAAAGAGAACTACATGCCCTTTCACTTTTAACCTTTCTTTCTCTCCTTCAGAGTGTTGGGGGGTTGGGAGGAACAAGACATGGAAGGGAGGTAGAGATATTAAATATAGTAAAAATAATTACAGTGAATAATATAAAAATTAATAATAAAAGCCACTTGCTACAAATCTCCCTAAATAAGAACAAATATCTACAACCCATCAAATGACCAAAAGAAAAAAGAAAACCAAAAAAAAAAAAAAAACCCACCCACCCCACTTTCTGGGAATGGAATGCCACTCTCTTAAAATTGCTTCCTGCTGATGTGGGACATAGGAAACTTGTTTGGGGACCCAAATAAGAATGGGAAAAATGGTTAAGCAAGTTAATAGTAACATTTGTTGTCCGCTCTTTTTGTGCTCAGCAATTTAAATATCTTGAGAAGTTTGTCGTCAGAAGCTGAACTTTGAGTGGGAAATTCAAGATTTTACTGATGTCCTGACTGGAACAGTCTGTGAGGCTGGATGATCTTATGTTTTGAATCTGTTCTGGATGTAGATTTTTGAGGAAACAGCAATTAAGGCAGCATGTAAGGTTTAATCATCTGGGCTACTTGTCTTGTCTTCTTTGGTGTCTAGTCCCTTTTCTTCAGAAGTTTCAGTTGTTCAGTTAGTTGTCCCTGAACTCTTAGTTGGATGCTTTTAATCTCCTGGAAAGATAAGTACCCTGCCCTAGTCCTATTCCTGACATGTGATATCCACCCTCTCCCCAAGGCTGAGAGAGAGAGAGCGAGCTGTTTTCTGCAGTACATGTGATACAAGTCTATAGCTGGAGGAGATCATCCTCTGCTTCTTCAGTTTCTGCAGTGTGTTTTCTCTCTGCCTCAGCTGTCAAATTTCTGTTTGCTATAAATTTCCACAGTTTCACTGGAATCTCATCTGCCAATGTATTCTCCAGATTCCATGGTGGGTACCCTGGCATGTAAGTGGGGTTGCTGTGGATCATTCTCTCAGCGAGGTTTGAGCTCTATCTATACTCACTATGGTTAAGTTCATTTCTTTCATTTATTTAATATTACTTTAGTGAGGGATTGAGCACAACTCAAGATAATCCCATGTGTACAATCTCCATCTTAGGTCTGAACTCAAATCCTAATTAAATTTTAAATTCATTTGTAAATTCTTCTTTTCCTGATTTCTTGATCCATTATTATAGGTCTTAGCTTAAATATTCCTTATAAGATCTAGAATTATTTCCTTCTACCTGTCAATTTCAAGGCTTTCTGCTCTGTCACTATTCATGTTTGTTCTGGGACCATATGACATCAGTCAAACTGGATATGTAGTGGACAACTTCAAAGTATCTGTTGCTTCACTGAACCCAGGGAATTAATGAGAGAATAGATACATATACTTCTTTGATAGGGAAAAGCATGTTATTCATAAAATGACAGAAATTTTAGAAAAGACAGTGATGTTAGGAAGGGAAGAAAGGAGTTAACCTAGTGGATATTTTTTCATTTCTTTTTGTTTGCAGACTGTGTTGGATGTTGTGTTGGAAATTCTCAGCTCTCAACTTGACTGTATCTTCAATGAACTACAATCCAGAAACAGTAGACTCACTTCTGATCTAGATCTTAAGGCTGGAAGACATATGCTTTTGATCCAGATCTTGAGGATGACATAGGATTTTGATTTGGATCAACACACTATCTTTAATCCATATCTCCAGGCAAACCTATATCTGGGCCATATCTTCTGCTGGAGGCCTATATAGGGACAATGGAAGAAGAAAGGGTTCGAGTATCCTGGCTTGCTTGCCCTCACATTATCAGCACACCCACTGGAGCCTAATTCTTTGGGATGCCAACTTATACAGAAGTCCAGCTGAAACACCCAGAGGCATGGGACTGAGAAAGTACTAGATTCTTGGACTTTCCATTCACAACTGCCCATTGTTGGGTTACTTAGACTGCAGCCTATAAGTCATTCCAATAAATACCATATATATATCTATCTCATGTTCCCAGCCTCCATGATGGATGTGTGGATCAGTCATATAACTGTGCCATCACTAGATGAGTGAGATTTAAATAGTGACAATAGAATATATATATATATATATTAATTCCATGAGTTCTGTGACTCTAGAAAACACTAACTAGGTTTATATTTCTTATTTTATTTTTTTCTCTTATTACTTCTTTTATTTTTTGAGATTAATGTAGGTACAACATTTCCCTTTTCTCTTTCCTCTCTCCAAACCATCCCATATACCCTTGCTTGTTCTCTTTTAGATCATGGCTTCTTTTTTATTGTTATTACATGTATGTATGTATGTATGTATGTATGTATGTAAATATATATATATATATATATATATATATATATATTTAAAATAACCTGCTCAGTCTGCATAATGTGACTTGTATGCATGCTTTCAGGGCTAACCATTTGATACTTAGTGACCAATTGGTGATCTCTTCCCTGGGGAAGACAATTTCTCCCACTCTTAGCATTCTCTTGTTGCCTGTAGTTCTCTGTGTAGTGTTCAGGCCTCATGGGCTTTTCCTGTCCACTTTGGCATGTATGTTGTTGTTCTTATTTAGTTCACATTCAGGAAGTCATGCTGGTGAGATTTCAAGTATGTAGCTTCTGACATTCCAGAAGTCACAGCCTCTAGGCCTGTAGATAGCATCTATCTCATGTTCCCAGCCTCCATGATGGATGTGTGGATCAGTCATATAACTGAGCCATCACTAGATGAGTGAGATTTAAATAGTGACAATAGAAAGAAACAACTTGATGAGTAGCTACTTCCTGCTGCAGGTGGTTTAAGAGATAAATGGCCTTTGAGGGCAGAAATTTCTGGTGCCCTCCAATGAGTGGCCTGGAAGTGTATGTGGTTCTGTGCTGATCAGTGTGTCACCATGGTGTGAACATTATTCTTGAGTGGCCACTAAATCTGACCCTTAAGTAGTCTCAGAGACTTAGCAGATAGTCTTTTCTTTTATGTCACTTCACATCAGAGAACACACAATGATGAAGTAAATCTGAGAAAATGTGTGAGGGAAGATTGAAGCATAAAAAAACCAAAGTAACACCTAACTTTTTGGAAACATGTAAGCATGTATAAGAAATAGTCCAAGAACTAAAATTAGAGTCTGAAATAGAACAATAGACAGTTGGCCCAACATTAACCACTGGCAAGCTAGGGGAGGAAATTTCTAGTGCCCCATTTTATAGTAACAGAAATGGCAGGATCCAGGAATACTCTGTTGATTTTGCTCTGGGGTAACAGTGAAGAAGGGTTACACTGAGGAAATCTGTCTGATAAAGCAAGTGAGGGAAGCAGGGAGGTTGAGAACAAAGGGACTTTGTTGTTATCATTTGTATTTTTTTTTTGAGAGAGAGAGAGGGAATCATACAGCCTAGACTGGGCTCAGACTTGTTATTTTGTCCAGGAAGACCTTGAAATATGACCTTTCTTCCTCTACCTCCCAAATGCTGGCCTCATAGGTAAGGAACAAACACATGGTGCACAAGAATCCAAGGCCTACTTTGTGCCAGGCCAGCAGTCTACCAGCTGAACTATATCCCCAGCTCTCTAACTCTTGTCAGAATTGATGGGCTGGTATGTTATGTTATGTTATGTTATGTTATGTTATGTTATGTTATGTTATGTTATGTTATGTTATGTTATGTTATGTTATGTTATTGCTTCATTCCTTGCCTACCACACTTATCTAAATAGAAGCAATCCTCCTCTGAGAGAAGGTAAATGACTTGTCCATTCATGGTTGAACTGAAGTGAATTAAATGAGCCACAGAAATATAATAATAATATTACATATTAGACTGAAAATTCTGCTTTTATTGTTGTCTAGGAATATTGGTTAATATCACAAAGAAAAAGAAGAACTTTTGTGTATAGACTTGGGAATACATCAGGGGAACATTTTAGGTAAGATATAAGAATGAAAGTATGTACAAGGAAAATAAATTAATTCTAATTCTGGACATGTTAGGATTTGCCAGGTAGTGCATCTATAAGGAACAAATGTGACTATGAAACTGAAGTCAGTCTGAAAGTTCATGTACAAAGATGGATGAATATCATTCCATCAAAGATAGTCTTTGAAGCTGAGAGATCTAGTGTTATTTCAAAAGGAGAAAGCGTACAGAGAGAACACCTGGTACTGAATGTTGGAGGAAACCTTTATCAGGGAATACTGAGAGACAACATCAACCTAGTAAATGAACAGAATAATCAGAGCAGTAGGTTGGGAAACATAATGATGTGTTTCCATGGAAATCAAGAGAAAGTCAAGGAGATTCTTTAAAACAGTCTAATACTACAAAGCGGTGGGGAATCTTCAAGTGCTATGCTTTGTATCCTAATCTGAATATTTCATGATGTGTGGGAGAGGGGCAGTAACTGCTGAATGCCTAAATAAGTCATGCATGAACACAAGCATTAAGGAAGTGGAGTAGTTATCTCTTAGGAGAAACTTTAGTAGATTTGGAGGAAGCTGCTGCAGACTTGAGGGACTTATGAAGAGGTGAGAATGGAGGGATACAAACAGTTGAGCTGGACTAAGAAATTTGGGTACAGAAAGAATATAGCACATACACTTGTCAGAGAGGCAGAAGAGCCCACTGAAGAGACTTTATGTCATTTAGAATAGGTTTGTGAGTGACAGTGAGTACAGGGAGAGAAACCAGTGGACAGAGTGGATTTTGAAATATCAAAAAGAGTGTTAGATGAAGAAAATGCATGTATGAAATGGCTTCTTACCAGTATCATTATAAAAACAAAATCAAACATGTATATTTTAGAATAAAGCCATGAAAAATATTTTTGATATAACTTACTTCAAATCATAGTAAAATGAAAAAACTTTGGACTGTAGGATTTTGAAACGACAACAGCCTCCATCCTTCCCATTTTCTTGAGCAGATTCCATGAACTATGTTTTATTTTCCAGACAGGTTTAGTTCAAGATTTGGAAAAATGTGGATGCACCTAAGGTTACTTTTCCTTGGTTTGCTAAGGAAGGATCTACGCTCATGCTCTGCTTAATGATGGAGATAAATCTTAAGGTGTATTCAGCAGGGCAATTGTGTCATTGTGAATAAGCAGGGAAGACACGTGTGATAGCCTTGCACATCTCTGGCTTGCATGGGATAGTCACTGTTGAATATGCAGCTTGTTGTTGGTCACTGTGTTGTGATGCATTTGTGACTACATACAACATCAAGTGCATATTGAGTAGATTCAATTTCTTGGTTTCCCATTTGTTCTTATTAGTTAAGGTACAGGTTAACTTACTACAACAAAGTGAGGTTAATCTCCATTATGTTAATAATGATAGTATATTTCTCTCATGAAGAGCACATATACATATAAGTCACCCTGGGTTGTCAGGAGTAATGTTTATTACCCAAGGCTGTTCTAGAATAATCATTGCAGAGTCAGCAACAGACAGGCAGGGATGCCAAGGCAGAACATCCCCAGAAAGGTGTCTTGGAAGTTGTACAAGTTCTTTATTCTTATATCTTGCATATTCACACTCAGTCCTATGGTTACGCTGAACTACAAAGGTGGTTGAGAAATATGTGCCACAGTCGGGTCTCCATTGTTGCTCTTGAAGTTTTCCCCTTTGTGATTTTGAATAAACATCACTGTACAAAGCATTAGTTAGGTGTTCTGATGAGATAACTGAGGCAACCAAACAGACAAGTAAAATGAATCCTTAATGGAAACATCACAACATATTGAATAAATATGAGAGAGATTAAATACAAATTTACACCGGCATCTATTTAAATTGACAGTTCTATTTGGGTGCCTGTTGAGTTCCGACAGTACGACATTTTCAGCCACTGTGTGTCTGTTGTCTCGTGGCAATTAAAATTATTCAGCATCAAAATCCTAGCTCTGGGACCAGAAAAGGGAATCTAAGAAGCATTCACTAACAGAGTGATTTGGAGCAACTGCTTTTCCCTTTGGTCTATTCATGCATATTTCAATTGGCATTAATGTAAAGTACCAAGCAGGCTCTCTTTTACATGAAATCATTGTTCTCGGCTTGGCAGCAATCCTGACGTTACATTCTAAATGGTCATTCTGGGATGGCAAATCAGCTATCCTCAGCCGATGGGCTTAACAATGAAGAGATTGCTGGAGGCAGGTGTTGTTGGGAAGCCTAATTTTGTTGGCATTAAGTGACAATTCATATTTGCTGCAGGGGCAGTAAATTGCACTGTTTTAAAACAGGAAATCTGAGTTAAAAGCTGTGTAAAACCATTATACTGCAGCCAGCACTCCAGGCTCTTCTAATTAGGTCATTTGGAAAGAGATGACCTTTCAGTTCCGTGCCTCTTTGCTGGGGACACATGTTTCTAATTATCATTTGTATTTTACTCTGCTGAAGTTGTTGACAAGCTGAACATTTGTGTATGTGTGTGTGTGTGTGTGTGTGTGTGTGTGTGTGTGTGTGTGTGTGCGTGTGTGTGTGCGTGTGTGTGTGTATGTGAGTGCATGCACTTTTGTGTTTTTATGCTCACAGTTTGTGAGATTAATGGTATTTTTGTGTTCTACTATCCTACATAAAGAAGATGAAAGCAATGTATACAGTAATTTTACTATCTGAGCGACCAATAGCCGTATGGACTTTACTGAAGAGTACTCTGGGGGAGAACATTTCTCATGTCCCTGGTGTTTTAAGAAAACTTCATACTAACTTTGTTTGAAGTTACTCATACAGTTTTGGGCTGGCAAATATACATGTAAGATATGAGAGACAGAGAGGAACTTCTCTGTATGTTTTTACTAGAAAAACAGCTGCTAGTCCTGTTTGAAATTCTGTATATGATCCGAACCAAAATTCTCATGATGGTATTTTGAAGCTCAGTTGTCCTTCTGCACACTATTTTTGCAATATGTACAAATGCAAACAAATACTGTATCCCATCAACCATTTCTTGCAAATTAACTAATGAAATAAAAGTTCAACACCACTATCTGGGGGTCTGTATTTTAGAGGAGTGTTGCCCATGCAGTAAAGCCATGCCTATGGCTGGCTCTCCTGCTGAATTTCTTTTCTCTTGTGGGGAAAGTTTCTGAGTGCTATTAGGTCCTCATCTGAAACCATAAAGCCATAAACTCCCAGAGCTGGCAAGCCTCTGAGAAGGCTCCTAGCTCAATCTGCCTTGAGGCCTTTCATAGCTTAAACTCTCCTGGAATATAATGGTCTACTTTTAAGAATCTTGCACCAGGGAGAGTTGACAAGGAAGGATAGTACTATCTAAATGTTTAATATATGAATTACTCTGGCAGTTTGAAGAAAATGTATGGAAGATGACTTGAAGTTTATCATGAAATTGCTAATAATTTATTCAACTCAATTTTCCCTTAGACGTTCTTTGGTGGGTAATGATGGCTTTCTAACAAAGTAGTTCTAAGTCTGGAAAAGGACTGGCAGTCATTACAAGACAGAGGTTGGCGACATGCCAAAGTACCCTGAAGCAGGGTTGGGACAGTGCCAGGGGAAGCTATCACCCGGATGAAATGGCTCTTGATATGGTCAATGTCTGAAGCTGCCTGTTTGAGCTCCTGTTGAGGTCATCTTTTACGTTATTCCTATTGTCAGTTAGCAACTGTTTCATTGAGATGTTAACCAGTAACGAGAGGATCAAATGCAACAGACAAAAAAAGGAGGGCATATGAATAGATAGTAGGGTTGAGCCTGAGTCTTGCAAATGTGTCCTCTTGTCAATTAAATAGCTCCACACAAGCATATTGTGAAGACCAAAAGGAACATACATGGTAGACCTTTAAATGTAAGAAGAGGCTATAACTGAACAAGGTATGAGCTAATATGTTCTGAAATCTGTCCTTTGCTTGCTGCTGGGCTTGCAAATGGAGTCAGGATACCAGGGAAAACTCCTTCCTGGGAGTCACAGACTCAAAGGATTGCCTTAAAGACCTCACACTGTCTTGCAGAGCTTTGCTCAGACTTTGGGGTGTTCCAGGTGCTTCTGTCCAGTCTCTTTTCCCTCTGATTAACTCATTGTGTCCTTCACAGAGTTTTTGTCCCTCCTCCTGAATCCCTCGGTGTTCTTACTTTTATCTACATGGTCTGTTGTAGATAAAAGTAATTCCCGACTACAGAATCCACAGCTTCCTCAACACAGCAAATATGAGGCTGTACTTTATAAAACTTTACAGGCTCAATAGATTGTAACAGAATGAGAATAATTTGAAGAAAGCTAACTCCAGCCAGATAAAGTCCCACCAACCTTGACACCATCTGCAAGTCTTATTGTGGAGAACCTAATTTTATCTGTTGCTACTTAACTCCTACCCCACTGAGACATTTCTGGGGATCATCATCAGAAGGGAATTTCTTCTAATCAGTCCTTGGAAATCTAGGCCACTTCTTGCCTCCCTCATTCTTAATTTCTTTTCTTTTCGGGGGGGGGGGCAGAGTCTCAATATGTAGCTCTGGCTATTCCAGAACTTACCATATAGATCAAGGTGGCTTTGAACTAATAGAGATTTACCTGCCTCTGCCTATAGGTGCTGGGGTTAAAGCCATATTCAGCTTCCTTTTTAGTTTCTCAAACTATCAAATAAATTTAAAAGAAAGTTAACATTATACTGATCTCTACAGAGATGCTATTGTATGCAAGTTGCCATTAGATCTTGAGTTGAGAATTGCCTATTAAGAACAAGGTTCTCTCTTTCATGAATAAGCTCCCCTACCACAAATCATTAAAGTGATTTTTGACACATAGGAAGCAGTCATAAAATCATATACCACATTTACTCTGAAAACAGGGTTTTCAAACTTGATACAATTGACATTTTGAAACTAGTAAATCTTTGTTATGTTACATTGCCCTTTTTATTGTTTAATAGTATCCAGTAACATATCCTCTTCAATCATGAAGACTTAAATGTCTCCATAGTTTTCCAAATGTTCTTGGGCTATAGACTCATCATTGCTGAATAGTTGATGACCAAGAACAACAGGAAAAAACTGTAGACAACTTTTGAAGTAGCGTCTATGTGGATGAACGATTGCTCTGGATATTAATTGCGTTGTTAACTCCAAACACAAAGACTATGGAAGACTATGTGAGTGTGTATTTGTGTTTGTGTGTGTGAGAGAGAGTATATGTATGTGTGTATGAGGTATGTGTGTGAGTGTGTGTGTGTATATGAGTGTGAATGTTTGTGTGTGTGTATGTGAATGTGTTTGTGAGCATGAATGTGTGAGTGTGTGTATGCGAGACTGGAGAGATGACTCAGAGATTAAGAACACTGGCTGCTCTTCCAGAGGCCCTGAGTTCAATTCCCAGCAACCACATGGTGGCTTATAACCATCTATAATGAGATCTGGTGTCCTCCTCTGGCGTGCAGGCATATATGCAGATAGAACACTGTGTACATAATAAATGAATAAATAAATCCTAAAAAAAGAGGCCACATTTTTTAAAAGTGTGTGTATTGTGTATGTATGCATATATGAGTGTGTGTGTCTGTGTATGTTTGTGTGAATGTGTGTGTGTGTAAAATGTGTGTGGGTACGAATGTGTGTGTGAGTGTGTGAATGTGTATGTGTGTATATGAGGTATGTGAGAGTGTATGTGTGATTGCGTGAATGTGTGAATATGTGTGTATATGTGTATGAGGTGTGTATGTGAGTGTATATGTATGTGAATGTGAATGTGTGTTTGTGTGTGTGGTTGTGTGAATGTGTGTGTCTGAGGTATGAGACTGTGTGTGACTATATGTGAGTGTGTGTGTGACTGTGAGTGTGTGTGACTGTATATGAATGTGTGTGCGTGATTGTATGTGAGTGTTTGTGTATGAGTGTGAAAGATTATATGTGTGAGTATATGTTTGAATGAGTGTGCATGTGAGTATATGTGTGTGTTAGTGAGTGTGTGAATGTGTGTGTGTGCATGTATGTGAATGTGTGTGTGCATGTGAGTGTATGTGTGTGTTCGTGAGTGTGTGAATGTGTGTGTGTGTCTATTTGTTTATATATGTGGGCATTAGCTTACCTAGAAAATTCTTGGAAAAGTTAATGATTTCTTTTTTTTTTAATGTTTATTTATTACCTCAAGTTACATTTCCATCACAGTGCCCTCTTTCCACCCTCTCACCTTCTACACATTCTCTCTTCTATCTTACTCCTCTGGAGTGGGGTGAGTGGGGTGTTGCTACATATCAGCCCCCTGCCCCAGTTCAGCTGTCATATAAGGGCAAAGAGCCTCCTCATATACTGGGGGCCTAGAAGGCAGCACCGCTAGGGAAAAGTGTCTCATTGACAGGAAAAAAAAAAAGTCTATGTTCATGTTCCCTTGGTGCATTGGTTGTAGTAAAGTTATCCTGTACTATATGGCTAAAATCTGATTATAAGTGAATACATACCATGTGCATCTTTTTTAATCTGGGTTAGCTCACTCAGGATGAACTTCTCTAGTTCCATCCATTTGGCTGCAAATTGCATAATTTCATTGTTTCTGATGACTGAATAGTATTCCATTGTGTAGATATACCACAATTTTTTTTTTAATCCATTCCTTGGTTGAGGGACATCTGGGTTGTTTCCAGTTTCTAGCTCTTACAAATAAGGCTGCTATGAACATAGATGAGGAAATGTCCTTGTGGTTTGGTGAGGAATCCTTTGGATGTATACTCAGAAGTGGTATGGGTGGGTTTTGAGGTAGAACTATTCCAAGTTTTCTAAGATATCGCCAGACTGACCTCCATAGTGGTTGTACAAGTTTGCATTCCCACCAGCAATGGAGGAGAGTTCCCCTTTCTCTACAACCTCACCAGCATAGGCTGTCATTTGAGTGTTAAATGATTTCTTATCTCAACAATATTGTTTTCTAATGCAGAAAAACAGCCACAATGGATGCCAGAAATCTTCTAAATCATTTAGATGTTGATAGAACATGTCATTTCTTTCAAAATGCTTTCTACTCTGTCCTTTTATTTATATTGAGTATTTTGTTATGATATGTGTGCATCATTTCAAGATCCTATCCCCAGTATGGGTTAAACATGCTTGGGCTATGTGGCCCTTATTGTGATGCAGGATATTGAGTGGAAATATCACCCAGTGTCAGAAGGTAGAGTTGGGAGAAAATAACAGGTAGCCATGGTGTGTCACACATGATAATTTCAGCTGCATTTTCTGGCCAAGCTCCCTTTAAGTAGAAGACAACCTGATTCTCAGTAACCTGGTGGATGAGTCCTTGTTAGGGTTGTCTATAGTCTGTCTATAGGACCTGAGTTTTATCTTCATTTTTATATGACTCTTAAAGGCAAACAGCTTTTGTGGTGTTTCTTGTAGAAGATGGGTCTGGACAAAGCTGTGTATACAGACTTGTTTTCTGTGAGTGATGTACATAGAAAATGAGTTAACAAGAAGCTGAGTCATGTTCTTGGACATTGTGTGACACAGAATTCACAGGGTTCTGACACCTCCCAGTGCTGTGCATTCAACAATGACTACATCAGAAACTGGCCATGCTTAGAAATCTTACAAATTACATATTGACTCTTATAAGTTATTGATCTGAAATTATCATAAGCTGTTTATAGAAACAAAGAATGTTGGCAAGAGGGCTTCTAGAATTCAGATTATGTTATCTTAAATTCACATAATTAGCTCTGGAAGACTGAGAGTGAGGGTGGGTTATGATTTTTATGTTCTTTACTTAAAAAAAATTGGTTGCTTTTCATCTGCTCTGAATTCTCCAACTTGGAAAAATTGGGTTCATACAATTCCAAAGAGTTTGAAAAGACTATGTCTCAGTTTTAAAAAGAAAACATAATTGTTACTTTTAAACTTTACTTAGATAATTGTTTGTAGGAATGACTTGGCACAAACCTGACCGTAGATGTCATTATTCAGACCCTAATTTGTTCTATACAATATATTAAGAGATAGTTTAATGCCAAAGATCTTTCACTGAGGTAGGGATTTGTGCGTGTGTGTGTGTGTGTGTGTGTGTGTGTGTGTGTGTGTGTGCATATGTGTGTGTGCCTACATATGTACCTGTTAGTTATATTTAATAATGTCAACATGGAAACAGCTGAGTAGACTGAATGTCAAAATACAGAAAATAGTGTATGCTAAGGGGAAAGGTGCTGCTTGTCTATGTTGAATCTTCCCACTTACCTGAGTTAAGGAGTTGGGAAAGAAAAGAAAGAACATATTTGCTAGATATCTGGTAGTGGAGTCAATTTTCTCATTGCTACTCTCTAAGGAATTACCTACAAGTGGATAGTGAATCAGGATGAATGGCTTTTGCTGAGGGACAGCTCTCTTCCCTCATGACTGTGAGCACTAGGAGAATCAGGAATGAAGCCCAAGACCACCACTGTGTACAGTCTGAAGCACAGCAGAGAGTGTCAACATTGCCAGTAGTCAGTCTGGACTGCCTTAGCTAGCTGGCTAACTCTTAGCTTCCCCCTTTCTTCAACGCTGTTCTCACAGGTCATTTTTCTACTTGGAAAAATTTAAGGTTTATCTATTTGCATTTTGTGGGTATGAATGTTTACCTGCATAATCGTGTGCCATCTGTGAGCCGGATACCCATGGAGTCCAGAAGAAGGCATCAGGTCCCCTCTCACTGGAGTTACAGACAGTCATGAGCTGCCATGTTGGTTCTGAGAACTGACTCTGAGTCCTCTACAAGAACAGAGGGTGCTATTAACCTCTGAGCACCTCTAGAGCCCCCAAACTTGAATCCTTTTTATCCTCTTCAGTTGTGTTTCTGATATGCTTTGAACTTTCCTATTTTATCATAAAACTTTATAATCTGGTAATATGTACTTCTCATGCCCTGTGACTTCAGTAATCCCCTGAGATAGAAAAATGTATCCCCAAAGGAATTTCCACTGGAGGAGGAGCAGCTTAAACATCGTGAGTTAACTGGAATTCTTATCATGAGGGATGTGGCAGGTTTCACAGTGCTAAGAAATACTCTCAGGATTTCAGTGATCTAAAAAACAAAGACAAAATGAGGAGTGGGGCCGTGGGAGGCTCATTTCTTCTCTAGGGCAAAAAGACCTCAGTGTTCAACTGCAGAGCTTAGTTTGTTTTCTCTGGGTCCGAGTGCAGGAGTGCCCCATCTCTGGGTCCGGGTGCAGGAGTGCCCCATCTCTGGGTCCCGGTGCAGGAGTGCCCCATGTCTGGGCTTTCATGAACCACGATGGTAAGGTAGGTGAACAGTAGAGTTTGATGGACTTCTACATGAATCAGGATCATTGGTCAAAATAAGTTGTCCAACTTTGAAGAACAGGAGAATGTTATTTATTCCACAGTGTCCCCAAAGAAAAACAGTTCCACACTTCTGTGGACAGAGCTAATAACTTCCCTATCACCAAAAACCAAGAACAAGGTAAAAATGGCTTCTGAACTGCGTAATGTTTAGGATCCAAGACATTTCCTTCAGTTTTTTCTTTAAATATACTTTTAAAGATTATAATATAAATACATCAGTTTCTCCTTCCCTCTCCTCCCTCCAAACTTTCCCATGTACCCATTCCCTGCCGCTTTCAAATTCATGGACTTTTTCTCTTTAATTATTGTGCATACATGATATGTATTCCTAAATATATAGCTACAATTTTTTCAGCAGGCATAATGTTAGTTGTATGTATGTTTTCAGGTCCGACATTTGGTATGGGGTCAATTGATGTACTCTTCCTGAAGGAAGTCTGTTTTTCCTTTTTCTCTGTTCCTTCATTGACTATAGATTTTTATTGTTGTTTTGCTCTGTGTGTGTGTATGTGTCTGTATACATGAGCATGTATATGTGTGTGTGCTTATGTGTGTAAGGTTGCTGTCTCATGAGCTTTTTTTGTCCATCTTAGCATGTCTATTGGTATCATTTTTGTTCAGGTGGTTTTCAGACAACCATGTGAGGTTTCATGATGTTTCTAGGAGATATAAAGTCACAGAAAACTCCATGATATTCTGACTTCCTTAAGTGGGGAAGTTGTTTTGTAGATGTATCTATCCACTTGAACTGGGCTGTACCAATCTATGTTTTGATTGCTTGTTTTCTGCAGTGGTCTCTGTCTATTGTGAAGAGAAGTGTCCTTGATGAAGGTTGACAATTACATTTATCTGTGGATAAAAGGGCAAATGTTTAGGGCTTACGCAGGGATTATGCTGGTTTTATAAAGTGGAGGTGATAGCCTGTCCCCCAGACCCCTGACATCACTAGCCCTGAGGAGTTGGCTCTGTTTCTAGTATCAGGCATGAGTCCCCTCAGAAGTTGCCTTTTAACTATCAGAAAGTGGTGATGGGGTGATGTTATGCATTCTAAATGTTAATTAACCTGCTCCCAGAGACCTTGCTGTACATCAAGTGAAACTGTTATCTTTCTTGTTAACCATTGTCTCTGATTGGTTAACTAAATGCTGAGGCCTGAGATTGGGCAAAGACCTGGTAGGCAGAACTGAGGTGCACAGGCTTCTGAAACAGAGAGGTAGAAGGAAGAGAAGCCAGGAGCAGGAAGAAGGAGAAATACGATGGGGTAGATGAAAGAACATCATTCCAAGTGGCCTGGAACATCGGCATAGCATGGAAAATCGTAGTTCAAAGGGACGTGTGTGTGTGTGTGTGTGTGTGTGTGTGTATACATACATACACATATATATATATATATATATGTATGGTCATATTTGGGTAATAGAATTACTAGCTAGCTTAGATGGACAAAGATTGTACAATCCAGGCCAAGGCTTGTTAAAATCCATCAGGTGTCTGTATGCTCATTTATAATGGTGGGTTGAAGATTAACACTACCGACCAATTAAATAGAATATAAGTACTAGTAAATTAATTAGCCATTTTCTACAAAGTGGTAAGGTGTCACCTATTGCTTGCAGTCTCATCACAACTGAAATTTCCCACATAGTCTACACCTACTTTGTGGACTCTTATTACCAACACATGCATACTTGTATACATGTGGTATGCAAAGGAGTGTTTAGGGTTGAGTATTGCTTTCCACATCCTACTCTTGTCATGCTTCCCTGAAGTTATTTTCATAGACTGCCTTAATTAGAGTTCTGGCTTTTGTAGATCTTTTTATATGTTGAAGACAGTTTCTTGCTTGGCTTTTGGTCGCTACTAGGTAATAAAGACAGCCACCATCTATGGATTGTCTCAGCTAAGCTTGGCTGTCTTCCCCTCCTGTTCTTAGGAAGGATTAATCAGAAGAGGCTGCCCTCACTTCTGTTGTTTCTGATGTTGTAGGAAGGAAGCCAGACACCTCTGCAGAAGGCAGACCTCGAATACACAGCCATTTTGGAGGATGTCTGTGGTTGGACTAGTATCCTTTCTTCTCATGTGCCTTGAAACTCTGACTTCTGGTTATGCTAGAGCCAAATACTATACCAGTTTTATGCTTTTTTTTTTTTTTTTTTGATCTGTGTAGTGTCAGCTGATCAATGAGGAGGATTTTCGGAGCATGTCCTTTATAACACAGGAGGGACTATGGGAATTTTGATGTAAACTGAGTTAGTTATATAGGTATATATATATATAATGACTTTTAAGACAATTTCAGTAAAATAGTGCCAGAACAGAGTCACAGTAACTGGCAAATTTAAAGTTGTTGTGGCTGGTGAGTTGGCTCAACAGTTAAAAGTCCTTTGCTGGGGCGGGGAGAAAGAAAAAACAAAAGGCCTTTGCTTCCAAGTCTAATGATCTGAGTTCAATCCCTGGAATCTGTATGGTGGATGAAGGGAACCAACTTTTGCAAGATATCTTCTGATTTCCACATTTGTGCTAAAGCATGTACTTGTGGGCAGACACACACACACACACACACACACACACACACACACACACACACAAACGTAGAACAAATAAGTGTGAAAGGTACAGCTTTTGGACCAAGATCTCTCTTTAAAACTTCTCCAAGTATGTTGATAAAAGTGTAGCTGTAACCTTATTTGATTATATCATCAAAAACCTTTAAAAAGAGCCCCTCACATTTGAGATCTGTCTTGAGAATAACGCATGCACCAAATGGTTCTCTTGGATCCAGCCTCCTTCCCATTCTTGTGTTAGGCCCTAGCAGTAAATATAAAACATTCTGTCTGCCCTTGAGAAACTCAAAATCAATTTGTGGAGTCGGTATTAAAAATATGATACTGAGACTAAAACAGGTAGGTATATAACAGAGTGCTGCTTTGGTAGATGCTACTATGTGTATTTTTAAGTGAAACTGTAGGGATCACTGAGATTGGAACCATCTGGAGTGAGTGACTTTGAAGGGAGGATGGGCTGATCTAGCACAAAAAGTATCAAGATAACAAAAGGTATCAACAATCTGGCTGTGTTTCACCAGCTTTCACTCCATTCTTGACCTTACCAGTGCCCTTCTCTAATCCGATAAAATTTAAGCTCTGTGTATTATACATACTGTGAAGTATTTGAATATGGGTACCAACAACCACCCGCGATGCAAGCTTGAGAGCCAATGTGGAATTCTGCTCTCACTTCCCTTTGAGGCCAGGAGGGAGGTAATAGCTTTCCACACAGGGCTTGGAAACCCTGGCAGGGGATGAGCAGTCTGGATGGTTGAGATGTTGCAGACAAGTCTTCTTTCCGGAGGGGCTTCTAAAGCACTTTGAAGAAAACCTCACGTGGAGCTATCCTGAGAGTTGGTGGACCCAGGCACAGGAACCTCCCAGTTGTTAACGGACTATGAACAGCCTCTAAGGTTTCCCCTTGGATAGTTGAAGCCTGAGAAGCAACCTCATGGAGTCATTAAGTCTGTAAGAGCAGTTACCGCCCTTTGAATTCTCCCCCTACTGCTATGTTGAGTGGGGGAGAGGGGCGTCTGATGAGACTGAAGTTTCTTCTCTTCTAAGAGGATGTGTTCCTCCCTGCTCAAAACCAAAGTTAGAATACTTGTTTGAAAACGAATTCTGAGACTCTGGTTTCAGTTATAAATTTCCACAGGGAACAAGAGAACTATAGTACATTTCTAATGTAAAACTTTGCATTGTTGATGAAATTTTGAAAATGACAGGACTAGGCAACCCAAACATCTGTTACTTTAATTCTTTCCTCCTTCAACTTACACCAAACTTGTGGCACTAGTCTTGGAATGTGGGACCCTGTCTCTGATCAGCATTTTGGAGAATTTTGAAACATACAAGAAAATAGAGATAAGATTCTGTGCTTAAAATTTATAATGCTTTGCAGATTGCATTGTGGCTTTCTGAAACAACGAAATGTCACGGTGGATTTTAGTGCAGCTTACAGGCACAGCACAGCTCTTTGATGCGGGATGTTTAAATTAACGTTAGTCACAATATGAGAGCCCAAGTTTAAAATTTGAGTCCCTCCCCTCCCCTGCATTACCACACATCAGACTACTTGAGATGGCATTTCTCTGGGGAAAATGCAATGCTATTTTGATGATCAAACACAGTGAGAACAAAGATCCTTGTTTGGCGATGTTGGGTGTGGTGTAGGGAAGTTTGAGTTTTGTTGTCTGTGGACGAATGAGTGAGTGAACTCTTATAGTCAGGAGAATTGTACTGTCACCGTCGTGAAGAGAGTAAAGGAAGAAATTATTTTTACAAGACTGCTCTTGTCGTCATCATCACCATGAGCATCGCCATCATTTTGTGGGAAAGGCTTTGAAACAACTGTGTATCAATACACAGTATTTAGCCAGAATATTAGGTTACAATGAATAGGTCACAACACAAAAGTACACTTCGTCTGGCTCCATCTCCATAGGAGAGGGTATGCTGTTCTCAGTGCTTTGCCTTTATATGGCTCCAGGAAAGCTCCCGGTTAAGGCGAACGAATCAACTGCTTCACGGCCTATGTCCCCAGATTTCTTGACTGTCTAGGTACCTTGGGGAGAGCTGTGGGTTGTACGCATTTGGGTCTGCTTGGCTCCTTTAGATTTACAATTGTTTTCTAGTGGGCTATACCCACTATTAATGGTCCCTCTGAAAAAAGCAAAAGAAAGAATGCAGGTTCTATTTTTATCTTGTATTTTGCCATTTTAAAATATTGTATTTTGCCATTCTTTCTACTTTAAAAATGAACCTTTTTCCCCCTATTTATTTATCTTATGAAAGAAGCAGCCCCTGATATGCGTGTGTGTTACATTTCCAGGCCAGAAATAAAAACTAGCTATTTATTGGTTTGGAAATTCAGGGCCTGGGTTTTACGGTGACTAAATCCTTCCCATTTTTGTAGAGCTGACGGTTTAAGACACAGCCATGTTGAATTTCCCTCCCTTATAACCTGAGGGTGCCTGGAGCTATGTGTTCACTTGAACCCACATGCTGCCCTCCACCCAACCAGAGGACTGCTGTATCTGCTGTTTATTCTTTCTGCCATGCAGGTGAGCTGTCCTTGGAACATGACAATTCTACGGTACCTTTCTCAGGATTCTAAAGGACAGTTGAAACCCAGATATGCCAGCAATTGAGAGCAGAACTTAATGGTGAGGCTCTTAATTTCTTCTACTTTAGAACTAAAACTAATAGTACTAACCACTGTTAATTGCAGCTGAAAGAGCCTTCCAGGCAACTTCAGAAATATTTTATAATCATTTACTTTAACATGATAAACTTTAGTATGCAGAGAATTCTGGATTTCAGTAATTGCTCTCATTTAGTCACAAAACCTAGCTTATCTATTCTGCAGTTCACTCCTGTTTGTTCCCATGGGTAGGCTATCACCCACCAATGACATCTCTCTGTGTTAGAAGCAAGTACTCTTGAGCTCATCTGTTCTTACCTCCTATTCCCATTCTAATCTTTAACAGAAATATTCATAACATTTGTGTACTTGTAACCTGCTCCAGAGGACACTTTCTGCTGCTTTTATGTGGTTCGGTGTTTTCTTACATGAAAATGTCCCATTTATTTTTCTAAGGACTTCCTCTTAAATTTTCTATTACAGATATATTCATATGCTCCAGTCACATAGGATGTCTACATATATACAATGGTACACACAAAAAAATCACATCAAATTGATGTACATTGGACTTAATAAAACTTTATTAGATCCATTACCAAACACCATACTGTGTGTGTGTGTGTGTATGTGGGTGTGTCTGTGTGTGTGTCTGTGTGTGTATGCTCTATAGATTGCAGAACAGAGAATCTGTCTCCTTTCTCCACACTTATTGTGAAACTTTAGAGACGTTCCTTTCTGGATAATTTATTTTCAGAAAGTCTGAAGAAAATTTACACAGCAATTTTGAATTACCTGTAGGTGGAAATAAGGATAATTTTTACTCTTTATGGCAATTTGGATTTTTCACATGTGGATAATTTTATGAGCTTTCAAAGAAAATGCTTCAAATGTCCCTATTGTTTATTTGAAAATGGCTGAGAGTAATGTTTTACCATTGGCATTTTGCATTTTATAATTATTATGATACATGCACATTTATATATTCATACAGATATTACAACACCACTTTGTAATGTTTAATTAGGTGTTTACTCCATTAGTTCATTTAATCTATTAGATACCTGAAATCTATGTATCCTTGGAACAAAGAAAATAGTCTCTCTGTTTTTAAATCTCTGGTAAAGTCCATCTATTGCTTTTAATGCCAAGAAGCTAATATGTTTGTTTAAGAACTCATTCATTTTGAATTTATAACCACATATGATTTGTCACCAATTGTGAGCTAGTGATGTGGAGTGGGTCTCTGCATCTCCTACTCAGGACACTTTATCTCCAAATGGCTAGCTATTAGGCAGTGCTGGAGTTTTATGTAGGTGGTGGTGTGACTACAGCATTTAAAAGGGAGAGATGTATTAGTAGTTAAAAAGTACCTACTGCTCTTGCAGAGGATCCAACACCTTCTTTTGATCTCCATGCACACTGCACATGTGAGATATACCTACACATACTCAGGCACATGAATGTACACACACATGTGTACACACACACTCACACACACTGAATAAATAATCTTTTTAAAAAATTAGTTTTGATAGCTTGAAATGCTGTAGAGGCAGTGAAAATGCTACCCCTCTGGAAGAAGATCATATTCTACTCACTGGCAAAAAGAAGTCTTCTACGATTTTATGTGTTCAGTAACTTCTCAAATGGTTTTGAGGACTAACAAGAGACTATGACATGTAGTGTCATATTGTTAAGGAATGCTATATTTAGGGGACTTGGTGATGGAGAGGAAATGGTCTTTCTATGCTGTCAAAATTTGAGGTTGCTGCCTTAGTGGTACTCTTGACCTAGAATGATGTTTATTCCCTGAAGAATTAGATCAACTTCAGAAAGGTAACAACGTAGCTGTACAAACAAACAAAAAATAAATGAGTTTTGACTTAGGTCTTTTAGTAACATGGACTCCATTCTAAGTCAACATTATTGTTAAACTAGATGTTATTATTTGGGTGTGCAATGAATAAACCATACTGTTATGACAACAGTCTCATGCTGGCCATCCCTCTGTTTCTGAATAAGCTTTATAATTGCAAGCTCACCACAGGCAGTGTTATTTTACCCCTGCTTGTCCAAACCCTGTCCAGCTCGCTTTGCAAAGTAGGGTTATGGGCTTTCTCTGGCCTACCACTTGTTTTCTGTAAATGAAGCCTCAGGGGACACAGCCTCACCCAATCATTTAAGCTTTGTCTGTGTTTGCTTTTGTGTTGAACAGTAGAGTTTAGGAGTTATGGTACTCAGCATGTGCTTTTCAAAGCTAGTACTAGTTCTTCAGAAAAAAATGTTTGCAGACTTCAGACTGTTTTTCTTCTCCATTGCTTATCTGTTTTCCTCTTTTGATCAATTTACATCTTTTTGAAAGGAAAAGGAAAAAGGGAAGGAAAGTATAAGCAGACGTACCTCAGATATCATTACAAAATTTAAGAAGTACTGAGAGGAGTCACAAAATAGACCCTTTAAAATTTGTTGATGGGCTGGAGAGATGGCTCAGTGATTAAGAACAAATATTGAGTTTCAGAGGACCTGAGTTCAGTTCCCAGCCCTCACTTCAAGGATTTCACAACCACCTGTAATTACAATTCCAGGGAGTATCCAACACCTTTGGCACCAACACTTACAGGCACACTTGCACACACACATGCACACATGTACACATGAATACACACATATACACACAGAAACACATGCATACACAGATACACAGGCATATAATATGTACGTACACAATTTAAAAATTTAAAATTCTTAAGATGTATGCTACAGATGGCCTAAAAGTTCTTTTTTTCCAGACAACATGGTTCAAAAGAGGACTCAGAAGTCTTACGTTTCTGTGTTTGACATTCTAACTGAGGGGTTCAGTTTCCTGTTTTCATAATGAAAAGGAGGGTAGACACATTGAGCATTAGGGACAGGGCAATGTTTATTTTATCCTCATATTCGAGAGATGAGCTGAACTTAGACTGTAGGCCCATAGTCTAACTACAGCTAATTTCACTCAGCATCTTGCTAAGATGCAACCAAAGGACACTGTGCACACTGAAATCAATAGTACTATAAAGTTCTCTGCCTATACAGTTAGTGTTTTTAAAGCCCACTAAATTCATACTCGGTCTTACCATGAACAAAATCAAATGACATAGAAAGTCTGACATTATATTTCCCTTTTCCAGGGAGATTCATGCATCTTCCCCCCCCCCCATGGGACTTAACTTCTCTAGGTCAGTGGATTGTAACATGGTTATCCTTTACTTTATGGCAAATATTCATGTATAAGTGAGTACATACCATGTGTGTCTTTCTGGGTCTGGTCTACTGTAGGTATATTTTAAACTATTTATTTGTTGTTATATTAATATCTCTGCCTCGCTCCCAACCCATCAACCCAAGGTAGGGGAGAAAGAATACTAATACAGACAAGGACTGTAGACCTCTTTAGATGTAGGTCCTTGGGACGATTCATCGGGATTCTGACAGTCCAGTCAAACAGCAATAGCATATACAACCTACCCGCAAACCAGGAAACACAGCAATGGGAACAAACACCAATCAGCACCAACGGTGGTAGCTACCCAGCTCCTCTATTGGCAATGGTGGTAGTGATAGTTGCTGTAACCTTGCTTGGGGCATTTATTCTCTCAGCCCCACCTGGGCCCTGATCATCAGCAGCTACAGCAGCAGGAAATCTCAGCTGCAGTGAGTCTCCAAGTGCTCTCTGGAATCTTTTGAAGTGAAGCAAATCAATGAGAGGCAGAGGAAAGCAAAAAGTGATGCTTGTTTTGGGGGTTCTCTTTACACCCTCTTAGAGTATACAAAGATGTTTTCCAGTTGGCAAACATCATGTCCCCTGCATGAGGTATTTTCCTGTTGACTAAGATCATGTGCTCTCTAAGGAGTCTGTTTATCAAAGATGATTTCCAACTGACAAAAAGCATGTCCCTCACACAAAGCAGTTTTCAGCTGACAGACATCATGTACCCTTTCACACACTTTTTTTTTTTTTTTTTAAAGCAGTATATCAAATACTTCCACATCCTGCACTTGGGACCAAAACAAAAAATACATTTACAACAGTGTTTTTTTTTTTTTTTAAATCAAAACTTCTATTACAGTTTCCCTCACTCAGGATTTTTTTTTTTCTGATTCCATCCATTTGCAGGCAAATTTCATGACATTGTTTTTAACAGCTGAATAATACTACACTGTGCAAATGTTCCACATTTTCTTTACCCATTCTTTGGTTGATGGGCATCTAGGTTGTTTCCAGTTTCTGGCTATTACAAATGTTGAGCAAGTGTCCTGTGTTATGTTGAGACTCCTTTGCATATATGCCCAGGATTGGTGCCTAGCCCAGTTGTCATTAGAGAGATTTCACGCAACAACTGATGTAAACAGATGCTGAGACTCACAGCCAAACCTCAGGTGGAACTTAGGGAATCCTGCAGAAAACAGGGAGGAAGGACTGTAGGAGCCAGAGGGGTCAAGGATCCCACAAAAGAAATCCCACAGAATCAAGGAATGTGGGATCATAGGCACTCATAGAGACTGGACTGCCAACCAGGGAGCCTGCGTGACACAGACCTAGGCCCTCAACACACATGAAACAGTTGTGTAGATTGGTCCTCATGTGAGGTTCCTAACAGTGGGAGCAGGAGCTGTCTCTAACTCTGTTGCCTTTCCTCCTACCAGACTGACTAGTCCAGCCTTAATAGGAGAAGAGGTGCTTAGCCTTACTGCAACTTGATATGCCTTGGCTGGTTGATGTCTCTGGGAAGCCTGTCCTTTTCTGAAGAAAAACGTAGGAGAAAGAGTTGGATAGGGAAGAGGAGAGGTGGCGAGGATGGTCCACGAAGAGAGGAAGGAAGGGAAACTGTGGTCAGGAAGTCAAAAAAAAAAGAAAAATATATATTATGTATACCATATTATAAACCCAAAGTAAATGTAACACATGTTAGAAACACAGCCTATATTTCTGGTGTGTGAATTGCTATCTATGCACACTAAGTGACTTCTAAGTGAAGAAATGTAATAAACAATGATTTTACCTTGATCCTGTGTTTTATGGGTTGGAAATTTAAGGAAAGCTTATTTGGATTTTTTTTTTTTTTTTTTTTTGTAGAATTCTATTTGGTCATAGCCTGATGGTAGCCAGCCTGAGGCCACCTGAAGATTGGAGTGGGATAGAACATGAGAAATGACTGGCAGTTGGTATTGGCTGTCAGATGGTGTGATAGTCTTGTCAACATGACACAATCTAGAATATCGTAGGAAGAAAGTAACAGTGAAGTGTTGACTACATCATGGGACTAGGTGTAAAGAAAAACTATCTTGATTATGTTAATTGACATGGGAAGACCCACCGTAAAATGGGTTGGCACCGTTCTTTGGGTTTGGGATCTGGTTTGGAGCAGGGCAGCTAAGCAGAAGCACATATGCATCCTTTGGACTCTTCTTGTGACTGGGGACACAATGTGACCCCAGTTCTCTCATGTTTCCTGCTGTTGACGGAACGTAACCTAAACCTATGAACTGCAGTGAATCCTTTCTGTTCTAAGTCGCTTTGGTTAGGGTGTTTTATCACATCAACAGGATACAAAACTAGGACAACTGGAAACATTGCTTGGATCCATTGTGGAAGTCCCAGGGGAATCAGACTTCTGGGGTCCTTGTCTTACCCAGAGTAAGCATCGCAGAGAATGAGGGCGAGGTTGTGACCTGAGAGGCTGGTGCTCTAACAACCATAAGCTTTCCCATATTCAAATGGAAAGGGATGTGGACTCTGGCTTCTAACAGAAGCGTCCCAGGAACTTGTGGCCACATTTTGAAGCTACCACGTCTAGCTTTGGTGATTAACGTTAATATAAATTTAATGGAACTTGAAACTTTAGTATTATATAACTATGAGCCATTGTATTTATTAAGCAATGATATCATAATTAGAATCTTCTGAGACCTGAAATAAAACTGAAAAAACAAATTAGGTTGCTTTCTAAGATAATATATTACTTATAAGATTTCAGAAAAAGATATACTGCAACATTTTTGTCTTTGTAGGGCTACATGTTATTCTTCATGATAGAGTTGCATTCATTCAGACTAAATTAGCACAAATCAGATCTGAGTTAGTGAAAAACTTGAATATTGGAGTATTTAATAAGGTAATTATTTTTAGGCAACTGAGATAAGCTATGAAAGACTTTACTAAGTAGAAGTCCCTCATTTAACGTATACCTGCCAAGAATTTACCTATGTATGGCGGGTATTATTATTCATGTGGAGGATACAGCAGTGAAAGTCAATAGGAAAACCCTTCATCTGGATTGGCAGATGTTAATTGTTTGAGGTGGAAGTAGACATTAAACAGAAGATATATTTTTCTGACAAGTGTGATAAAGGACAATCAAGTAGGTGAGGAGAGGGCTGTGAGACTCAGGATATGATGTTACTTAAATAATTTGAGCTTTTATTATTATTTTTACTTATTATTAATTGGAGAAGGTAATACTTGAATGGAGAATGGGAAGACAAGTTATGTGATCTGAAAGAAGGATAGAGTTTGAACAGACTCTGGGGAATTATAGGCCCCAGAACAATCAACTGGGAGCATGGTAAGAGTCACTTGGTGGGATCAGTGGTGGTGGCAGGACATAGGAGTGTACATGTGGATCTTACCATATATGCAAAGGTGTTCATATATTTTAGTAAAGTTGGAAGTCACTAGAGGGTGACATATGTTTATTCATTTTTTAACAAAATCATTCTGGATCCTGTGTAGATAATAATCTGTAGTTGTAGGTGAAATAGAAGGAATTTGAGACAGAGAAACCACTTAGCAAGTGGGATTTCACATTCGTTCTTATGTTATTTCACAACAAGATGTTTGTGGGTTGGAACAGAACATTAGTGGTAGAGGGGATAAGAACTAGCGAAGATAAAGAAGACACTGTCTCAATTTAACTGACGAGTAAAGAGGGGTCAAGATTGATCAGTTGGCCTATAATATATTTAAAAGTACAATAATTTCACATATCAACATCACCATGTGGATTTAAAATAAATAGTGTCACAATCAATGAAGTTTTAATGTAATTTCAAAGGACTGAACTGAAACTAAAAATGATTAAAGATGTTCAGTTTTAGACATTTTCTCTGATTGTAAGTCTTTATAGTCCTTATGGAGAAAACATTTAAAATCTAGTAAAGTAGGTACAATTTGAATCACATTCTCATTTTGTTGTGTAATTTCTATGGAGAATGAGGAGATGTTTGCAAAGACGAATCTATAGGTGCCAGCATTCTGTTTCATCCAAAAGATTGAGGTCTGTTGTTTACCTGAGAATATTTGCTACAATGTCAGTTTAGGGAGCTGATAAATTATCAGTGATTTACCAGAGACAATTTTCTCATTTAAATAAGGATGGAAAAGACTGCTGACATTTATGTTGGAAGAAATTTGGAAAGCAAACCTTCCACTGAGGAGAGGATGCCACTATAACCCTTCCACTGGACCCCACACAGCTCAGAAACTCTTTTGTACCCACCTAGCTCCTTTGAAAACGAGGACTCAGTAGTCTAAAAATACCTATTAGAGGATAATCTGATTTATTTATTTATTTATTTATTTATTTATTTTAGCATCTTCATGGAACATTGTGCATTTTCTTCTGACTTCTTTGTGAGCTCTGGAGTTTCTGACAAGATTATTTACTTGTGATTTCCAAGTCTCTCTGGTCCTGGATTTGTAAGTTGCATTGTGATTTTTTTTTCCCTTCCATATGATTGAATTCTTCAAAGTAAGCATCTTTCAAAGTAGTGACAAGCAAAATACAGCTGGAGGATCAGTGACTCCCTGGTAAGCAGCGTTGCCTGCTGTCATTGTTGACTGCCAGGGGGTGGTGATCCATGTCAGTCACTAAGATGACACCTTGGCAGGACTGCAGTCTGCTCCTGGGGTTTTTCTGTGTGAGAACACCTTCCAGGTAGGTAACTACATCCTCATATGTCCCTGGCACCTCATGTATTGCCTGGAACACAGTAGGTACTCAGCAAATGTTTATTAATATTAATTATATAACTTTTTTTTGAAAACCACATTGACACATGGTAAGTATTTGTCACAGACTGCAGCGAGGCATAGATTCCTTACAAACCTGGGCAAAGTTTATTAATAGGAGAGTAAATAACCTTTCAAGCAGGCAGAGCATTTGAGACTCAATAAACTGATATAAACTTATATTTTCAAGCCATCAAAGTAAGAAGAGATTAAGAGTAACGTTTACTTATTAAGATAATTTCCTAATCATTCTTATAAGAACTTAATGAGTGACAAACTGACGCTGGATATAAATTTATGATTTCCCAAAATAACATTTGATTGGTTTGAGTGATGTCTTACATCAAGTAATCATAGTTAATTTTTGCTTCTGGAGAGATTTGACTTTACCAGTCTATCATGTCATCAGATGTATTTCAGGAATGATTTCTTTGTGTGTTGATACAGAGTTAAAGAATTCCTATGGAGATTCTCAAGTATATAACTTGTATTTTATAAGGGTGGGACACTCCTGGACTCCTGTCAAGAGACTACAACTCCATTTGAAAAGTACAGCAAACATCTGAAGAATTATTTTATATTTAACAATATTTTTATTCATGTAAATCAAGAACAAAGTTCAATTTTTCCTATGTACATAGAGTAGATAATGGAGCAAGAGCCATTGGGTCATTTTTAAAATTTTCAAAAAAAGTTTAATAAATGTTTCAATCTTGATGCTATTGTAATTATTCAAAATAATTATAAAAGAATTAGAATTATACTGCTAAAATAGATGTGAAAATCCAGTATTTTCTTATTTGTATTTCCTAAGTATTCTATGTAAATAAGGCTAATGCTTAATTCAGTTTACAAAATAATGCACGTCTAAGAGAAAGCTTCAGAGAGAAAAATACAGAGTAGAAAGAATCAAATTATTAGGCTGTATTTTTTTAATTCTTAACTAATTCTTATAAATTATCTCTAACTAATGAACTTTGAATGACTGCACTGCTGGTCTTTTTGGGGGGGCAGCAGGTGGATGAACAATAAACGAATCTCCCCAACGCACACTGTCTCAGCAGTGAGCCCATGGGCAGGCATGAGGAAAAGTGAACCTGAGGAGGGATGACTCAGGGAGCAAACAGGGCTGGAGAGCTTAGCCTGGTAAAGGATGCTCCAGCTGTCCAGCGCTGTCAGCAGCACTGACATGAAGCGAGTGCCTGGATGCCTGTTACTTCTACTTTCCACGCTCCTACCCACAGACCACTGCCCAGTCCAGTCCTTCCTTGGGTCTCAGAAGCAGCACTAGGCTCATATTCCGTGGACTGCTCCTCTAAGTGACAGCTTGCTCATGCCTTTGAGGTCCCGTAGTTGCTTCTCAGACTGTAGCTGCTCTTTGGAAGCACCTGCTGCACCTCCAGAGTCAGACTGAACTGGCCAGGGGTAGGGCTCCGTCTTCTCGTCTGTGGAAAGCTGCTCATCTGTGTCTAAAATGCTTTGAGAGCCCAGAATCTCTGGCTTCCAGGAAGAAGAAAGTCTCCCTTAGTTTCCATGTTTAGTTTATTTTCCCTCAAATTCCTTAAGGAATTTTGGAAAGCCCGTGGGACAACAGTGATTATGACAATCTTGCTCTTTTGTGAAGTTCTTTTTTGATTGCTTGTTTGTAATCATTCCTAAGCAGGAAAAGAGGCTGGAAAAAGATGAGGAATCTTGATGCCATTTGCTGTTGTATTGTGAGACTTGGAAGGTGCTTGGTGAATGAGTTTGGAGAACAGGAGAGCAATGGAGAGGCTAATCTAAACTTATAACAAATTCTTAACTTTAATCAACATTATCAGAGAGATAAACTTTGGTATGGGAGGGGGTAAGCTTTTGGATTTATTTATTCTTTCTGAGATAGTCTTCAACATTGTAGTCTTGGCCATACACATTCTACCAGCATCATGGACAGGTGTTAACCCCTCAAGGCACAGATGGTGTACCTAATCCAGAACAATAAACAAGACAGCTATCACACGGTAGTAGATTGCTTTAGATCATGTATACAAGAAACATTTTCTTTAGTGTTCCCAGAGGAATTCAATGGGCACTCTTAGTTGGGAAAACACATGTAATCAAAACACTGGTGATTCTCATGGATATGGCCTAATAATACCTATGGGTCAGAATGATAAAAGCAACAAAAATGGTAACAACTAAATCATGTGCTCTTCCAGATGCTTTCTTGGAGTAGAATTTTATCTCAATCCCAAATCAGTTCAATGAGACAGAGGGCAGGGTAATATTAACACCTCCATTTTACAGATGAATTAAAGGGGCTTTTGAAGATTAGTTACTTGCTTGTAGTTCACACAAGCGAATCAATGCAAAGTGAGACTGAAGTCGAGTCTTTTTCATTTTGGAGCTTAAGGAATAATTTTCAAAATTAAAATGACCACAAATATTGTAAAATGATGTCATTTATGCTAGGATAGAGGAACACGAGCACAAGGGTTGGGTTAATATAACAGGACATAAACAGGGGCTTTGTGTTTAATTTTGCTCTAATAGCCTACAGAAGTTATGCTAGTTGTCTTGGAATAACAAATGGAATTGATTTTCATCTAAGTGCAGAACAACCTAGAAAATAGCCTTGAATTAATGCTTTTGTTGTTGTTTGCTTGTTTTACTGTTTTCACTGTCATTGAAAGGATAGTGTCAATTATTAATTAAAAATAATAAAAATTGTATCAGCTTAAAATATGAACATAGTTGGTTGCTTACATTGATACAGGACAATTTATATGGAGAAATTAGACCAGTAAATAGTGAACAGATTCTACCTACTCATGCAGAGGTCAACTGTTGAATTATTGGGAGTTATATATTTATAACTACCATGGACGATATTAGTGAAAATAGATCCAATCATTTTGTCAGAATACTAAAGTACAGCACACCACACTGTACTAGCTGGTCCTAAGATATACGAGCCTTCTTGAGATTTCAGTTTCAGAAACCATGTTCCAACACCAGAGTCTAGTTGGCTACCAGAAGTGTTCCTGGCCCAACACTGTGGCTCTCCATCATTTCACCTATGCGGTCAGTCCGTCTCTGCTATTAACATCTGGTTATCACCTAAACAAATATTGTCTTTATTCTTATTCTCTTTATTCTTCTCTTGCAACTTCGGTCCTTGAATGATGACATATTTTTTCTCTTTGATAGAAATCTGCTTTGGCAATTTGCCTGTAACTATAGCCTCGTTTCTTGTAAAACTTGAAATGTTAAAAAAAACTCCAGTATAATAATATAGATCTTGAATGATCCCCCTCCCCCAGTGCTCATGTACTGAAGGATTAGTTTCCAGCATATAGAACTATAGGATGTGTGTGATGGGACCTACATGAGTGGGGCCCAGTGAAAGGGAGTTAGGTTGTCCAACATGAGCCCTTGAAGTGGCTATTAGGATTCTGACCTTTTCCTCCATCTCTGTTTCATGGATACTGCAAAGGAAATTGTAGAAATTAATAATTAATAATAGCCAGTAAGAATATTATAGTTATTAGGTTGATGATGTTAATTCTTGATCTGTCATTATAAACAAACACACACAGACACTTGATGAATTTTAACAAGCCTTAGCCTGGATTGTGCAGTCTTAATCCATCTAAACCAGCTCATAACTCTGTTTCCCAAATAAAACCACATAACATACATATGTCCCCTGGGCTGTTGTCCTCCACACTATGCTGATGTTCCAGGCCACATGGAGATAAGATCTTTCAATTAACCCATGGCATCTCTTCTTTCTCCTCTCTTCTCTTCTCTCCTTTCTAGTGTCCTCACCGGAAAAGCCCACACACCTCTCTCTCTGCCCAATCATAGGCCTCAGAATTTTAATAAAGCCAATCAGAGACAATGGTTAGCAAGCAAGGAAACACAGCATCACTTGGTGTACGTGTGTATGGCTTCGTACAGCAAGCAGGTCTCTGGGAGCAGATTAATTACCATTTAGAATACGTAACAGATCATCCCATCAGGAAATGACTTTTCTCTGCCTTGTACATCTACCAAGATGCTCTACTTCACTCTGTTCCCAAAACTATAGAGTCAAGGACCCAACAACTAAACCTTTTCAGACCATGAGTCCAAATAGGTCTTAGGTCTTTTAGGCTGATTATTTTATATATTTTCTTATAATGGATAGCTGACTAACTCAGCCAGTTTGGTGATAAGGCACTCATCCAAGGTCCTCTGTCACTATCTTTATGTGACCCATGATCATTTTGTATTTCTGGTTATTGATATTCACACATGTCAAAAATCATTCTATAAGCTTTACAATGCAGCCTCTAGATTCAGGTGAGGCTAGAAATTAGAAATTTGGTGGGACTCCAGGATGGATGGGTGACCACAGCTGAGAAGAGGGATGCTATTTCACTGTTTGATGTTACACCAATGCTCAGCTGATATTGGACTCCCTATTTGAGGGGATGGATATTGTGGTGGTTTGACTATGAGTGGAGCACCCATAGGCTGATATAGTTGAATGCTTGGTTACCAGGGAGTGGAATTGTTTGAAAGGTTTAGAAATATTAGATGTGGCCTTGTTGAAGTAGATGTGGCCTGTTGGAGAAAGTGTGTTCCTGGGTGTGGGCTTTGAGGTTTCAAAGATCCATGTCAGGCCCAGTCTTTCTCTGTCTCTTGGCCTGCAGATCAGGTTGTAGCTCTCAGCTACTGCTCCAGAACTATACTACCACCATGTTCTCTGAACATGATGATAATGCACTACATGCCTGAAACTGTAAGCAAGTCCACACATGTTTTCTTTTGTAAGAGTTGCCTTGGTCCTGATGTCTCTTCACAGTAATAGAACAGTGAGTAAGACAAAAGTCCTTCCATACCACCTAATCCTTTGTGTTGTGCCAATGGTCATCCAAGTATCTTCTTAGATGTCACTTCCACAGAATGCCTTTACTCCAGTCACTCAGACTGCCTGATGCTCCTTTATTCTACTGTATCCACCCTGCCTCCTGTCTAGCTCTTATCTTACTGCACACTTCTCTTCTTTATATAACCATTTGACTAATACTGTACCAGGTATGGGGGAAGAGGTCAATGAATACTTACTGAATAAACAAGTCTAAATGTTTCCAGGTGGTGGTGGGATCCTCGTCAACCTTGCTCAACTGAGCAATTTGGATTGCTTTAGGAATGCTTGTCTAGACTTGTCTCTGGGATGCAAAAGAGCTGAGTTAGTTAAGGACACAATCTGGCCCAATCTGGCCTGCTGATTACCAGTCTGTGGTAGGGCTTGTAGTTTTGGTTCTCAAGTAAGCATCTGCGTCAGATAAAGACAAGCAGCCAAGCCCATGCTATTTCTTAGAATTCAGAACACTCTAATTTTCACTGTGAGCTAACACATTCTGGACATAAGGCACTTCACATTAGAAAAAATGAGAAGTCTTCATTCTGATGTTGGGGTGGAGCCAGTTTTTTTGAGATGGTTGATGATAAATTTCAGAAAGTAGCATTTTCTCATTTATAAAATGTTCTGGTTGTCGTTGATCTCTGATTCAATGCTACAAAAAACTTGAATTTTAGAGACATTAAATACTAGTCCTTGAAAGGACTTTTGAGGCTATTTCACACATGAGGAACATTGCATCAAATATTCAGTGTCCACAGCATGTAGGAAAATAAAACCAAAGGAAAGAAAACAAAAATCACTCCTAGAGTGGAGGTCGACACAGGCTCATGTCACGCCTAGGTCTATATTTCTATCACATCCATGTCACTATGAGCCCGGAAATGGTCATGATGAGGTGGAGTCAAAAGCATAGTCCTACCCTGAGTCCATATTATTCCACTCCTGCTGGCTTTCATGACTTTTTATCATGCATTTGTTTATTTCTCAATGCTGTGTGTTATTTTAATAGAAGTGGTCTGTTTAGTGTGTGTATTTCAGAGCTAATTATCTTATTACTTATTTAGGACACACATCTAGAATTGGCAATAAGGGAACATTTAAGTGGTGCTTAAGGAGGAAATGGAGGGCAGTTGAGAATGGCCATACTTAGGCAGTTAGAAAATTTGGGGCTTATGTTTTTATGAGCATAGATTTTTATGCTTTTGTCTGCCTCCTAAACTATAATTAAACTACAGACAATGGACATGGATTTGTCTAGGGGAAGAAAGCTGAGACTTGGAAAATATAACATGGAGAATAGGTTTATAATTTACTAATATTTGATATTTGAATTAGTTTTCATCAAAATGTTTCTGAATACCTGTTTTGTATCAGGTATTGTACAAAACATTGAAGATATATATATGTATATATATATATATATATATATATTCTTCTGAATATAATGATGGAAACCAAAATAAATTTATCTTAAACAGAATGTCTGAAAATAATTTTAGACCAGACATAGTTATGGGGATTGTTACCCTGTATTTTGTGCCTCCTATGTTTTACCCTTGGAGAGAACTTTTCTTCTTTCCTAGTTGCTATGTTTTGGTTAAGATCTCTACCTCTGTCTCTCTTCATCTTTCTTTCTCTGATACACACACACACACACACACACTGTTTCTGGAGGAATTCTCATGGATTAGCTAGTTCCTCACCTGCACATTGTATGCAGGGATTTGAGAAGTCAGCAGATCTGTGTTCATGTATATTAAATGTTAGTTGTGCATGCAATGTCTAATCTACAACCTAAATAAGTAATTAGAACAAGTGATTTAATACCTTAGGAGGTCTTTTCTGCCTAGGTAAGCCATTTTTGTCTTGCCAGGTGATGTCATTAGAACAAAACAGCAGCCTATAGATTGGGAAAAGATCTTCACCAACCCCACATCTGGCAGAGGACCAATATCCAAAATTTATAAGGAACTCAAGAAACTAAACACCAACAAACTAAGTAACTCAGTCAAAAAATGGGGTACAGAGCTAAACCAAGAATTCACAAAAGAGGAATCTAGAATGGCTGAGAGTCACTTGAAATGCTCCACATCCTTATTTGTCAGAGAAATGCAACTCAAGACAACTCTGAGATTTCATCTCATTCCTGTCAGAATGACTAAAATCAAAAACTTGAAAGATAGCATATGCTGGTGAGGTTGTGGAGAAAGGGGAACACTCCCACATTGCTGGTGGGAGTGCAAACTTTTACAACCAAATCACTATGGAAATCAGTCTAGTGATATCTTAGAAAACTTGGAATAGCTCTATCTCAAGACCCAGCCATACCACTCCTGGGCATATATCCAAAAGATTCCTCACCAGTCCACAAGGACATCTCCTCAACTATGTTCATAGCAGCCTTATTTGTAATAGCTAGAAACTGGAAACAACCCAGATGTCCCTCAACTGACAAATGAATTAAAAAAAAAAAACTGTGGTACATCTACACAGCTATCAGAAACAAGGAAATCATGCAATTTGCAACCAAATGGATGGAACTAGAAAATCTCATCATGAGTGAGCTAACTTAGACTCAGAAAGATACCCATAGCATATATTCAGTTATAACTGGATTTAAGCATATAGTATAGGATAACCATCCTACAATCAATAGACACAAAAGAGCAGGAACATGGACTTGGTTACCTGTTAGTGGGACACTCTACCCTAGTGGAACTGCCATGTATGCCTCCTGTGCAAGAGGAAGCTCTTAGACCTCATGTGACTAATGAACTGGAGGGGGGAGGGTGATACAGTGAGGGGTGGGATGGGTGGGTGAGGGGGTAGTGGGAGGGTGGGACTGGGAGGTGGTGGAAGGAGGGGGTGGTAGTGGCGATGTAAGTTGAAGTAATAAATAAATGATAAAAAAACTGAGTTGGTCATCAAGGAGAAATCTCAAAACACTGTGATAATATGTCATGATGCTGTATTTGTGCACACCTGAACAAGAAGGAAGTCACAAGACAAGTCAGAGGACTCAAGAACACAGGCACTTGTGTACAAGCCTAAGAATTTTACTAAAATTCTAGGATTCTGCAAGGTAGCAGGAGAAAACTTGTGAGAGTTGTACTTTGACCTGCACACATATGCTGGCTTATGCATGAGTGCATACACACCAACGTGCGTGCGCGCACACACGCATGCGTGCACACACACATACACACAGAAATAAATAAATAAATAAATAAAATGTAAAGAATATAGTCCCAGACAAAACTAAGTGATAGTGGGTAATTTTCTTCTGGCTCTCAAATTGTTTCAGTAAAGATAAAGATTTTTTTTTTGTTTTGTTTTGAGACAAGGTTTCTCTCTCTGTGCAGTCCTGGCTGTCTTGCAACCCCCTCTATACACCAGGCTGGCCTTGAACTCAGAGATCCACCTGCATCTGCCTCCTGAGTGCTGGGATTAAAGGTGTGTGTCACCACACCAGGCTGGAAAAAGTATTTTTGATGCCTTTAGTCTTTCAGGGATCCATGTAGATTGGATGTTATTTGACAATGAAAGTAGAGTATATCAAATAAAATGTAAAAATTCATATATAATTATAAAATGTAAAAGAAAAGTACATACCACACACATATGAAAATTAGGTTTAACACCTAGTAATATTCACTTTAAGGTGATGTACACACTCTTGTTTTGCTTGCTTGTTTTTAGATAATGAAGGAATGTGGGAGTCAGTTCAGTGTCACTGCAATCTGTCCACATTACTTTCACTGCTAGACTTACAGTGAAAAATAAATGTACAGTGCACTAATATCACGTGGGCAACATTCTGCAAGTCCTACTGCTTATGATATTTTTCTGACCATTATAGTTATACTAAGACGTCATCTTCATAGGATCTCTGTCAAAAATTAATACAAAGGTGACAAGTCAAGTCGACTGAACATTTAAAATAGTCTTTTTTCTCCTTCTGATCAACCCAATCGTACTCCACATATAAGTGAAATCATGGGAACTGGACTTGAAGGCTGATGATGCTAAAGAAAGCTTTTAACATCTATGCAATCCCGGAGATTTAATGGAGGGTGACAGGAGCAGGTACAGACGGCAAGACTTGGGCAATTGTAATAAAGGAAAGCTCCCCCACTCTGGATGGTGGCCTATCTAGAGAGGGTGTAGACTCAGCCAAGGGACCTGGGATCATCCCTGGCATACCGTCACTGGGTTTCTCCTAATTATATTAAGCGGGGAACTTAAATTGCAGAACCAATTGTGCTACCTGTCCTATGTGGCTATTTTGAAGATTAATGAAGTAATGCTTAAAAAGTACTAGAGATGAAGGGTTCATTATACATGTTTGTATACCCTGCCAGGTAGAGCTCCCTTCAAATCTGCTTTTAAAAACAAATGTGTAAACACCCAGTGTTCTTGATGCTGCCATCTTTTATAATGAAGCTACCATACTGGCAGCTGAACAAAACATGGGTGTTTGTCTCCTCTTTGACATTCTCTCACCATTTCCATGACACAGCCACACTGGGACAAATCATAGTAGGCTGAGCCAATCATATCAAGAAGAAGTAGAGTTGAAGACAAACATCCCACCTAGGCGCTACAGAGAAGGCTAAGTCATGCTCTGATGCTTGAAACTCCAGTACTTAGTACCTCAGCAAAGCAGACACAAACATATATCCATATTATGTGCCGATAAAAAACAACTTTAGTTTGTGCATACATATGAATATAAAATAATCGTTCCATGGCACACAGAGATCCCAAGTTCTTGGTTTCAGAATGAGGGGCATTTCAGAAAGTGAAGATAGATAGGAACAGTAGACATGGTAAGTGTTCTCTAAAACCGGGGTACCTTTCAGGGTGAACTGTGTATCTACAAGTCCTCAGAAAATGAAACCCAGAGGCCAGAACTACATTTATATTGTTCTTGTCTGTCTGCAGAAACCTCTTTTCCTGATTTCAGAGAGAAAAACAAGGAAAGTCAGTCTTGAAAACACAGGCATACAAACCATTCATCTGTTCTGAGTGAGCTTGAGGAAAGTAGGGGGCTGCTCAGGAAGTGCCCAGCCTGCTGTGGCCCTGTCGTGCAGATTCCCATGTGAAGAGGTGGCTGAACAAGAAGTATGTCTGAGAATACAGATCTTCTCAAAGTCCTGTACTAAAGTTTCATGACTCCTGAAGGGGATGCCAGTAGGTTTTTGTTTTTGTTTTTTGTTATTTTGTTTTGTTTGTTTGCCTTTCAATTTGCAATGTGCTTATCATAACTCATACTTACCGTCTAACGAAAAGATTCCCAAATGGAAAAATAATTAAAAACACCGGCATTTTTCTAGAGCCATTTGGTGTTTCAATATCCCCAGTGAGTGCTCATGCTGCAGGATTACCCATGGCACTCTTTATATGAAAATAAAGGGATTTTGAAGTGAGGTTCTTTTTAGTCTCTGGGTGACTAATTTTTTCTTTTGCTGGATATGGATAGAGTTGGTATTGAGGTCACCTAGTGGATAGTGAATAAAATAATTTGGAAAAAACTTACCACATTCCAAATCCTCATGTATATAAATCTACCCACCTCTCTGTAGGCATAATGTTATTGTGGACTGTATAAAGATTTATATGATGATTTCTGTCTGCACATATATCTGGTTGCAATCCTTATTCAAAGAATGCCCTGTCTCAATGCTGTGTAAACATTGCTCCCCAATTGTTCCCTGATATGTCAATAAAGAGAGCTGATCAGCCAATGACTGAGCAGGTGAGAGAACAGGGCTGGATTTCCTGTCAACCAGGGGAGGGAGAGAGAGAGAGAGAGGAAGTAGGGGATTTAGCCATCAAGAGAGGTCCAGGAGACAACATTAAAAAAAAAAAAAACCCAAAAAAAAACTCCTGGAGTAGAGAAAGCCATAAAATGAAACTATCTCTGGGACTTTGTCTGCAGATAGCCAGTTTATCTTACAGGATTAAAATACAGTAATAACTACTCAGCATTGTGCCGTTACATAATAAAGTCCAATCTTAATTATTTGGAAGCTAGCTGCATTAAGAGAAAACTGCAACAACCTTATAAATTCACACTAACACCTTTTTCTCCTTTCTTCTTGTTTTTTCACAGGAAAGATTTGAAGTGATAGGTATCAGCTCAGGACGCACAAGGCCAAGTTCTCAGAACAAAAGAGATTTATTTGCCCAGAGGGATAATGGACAAGGAATAAGAGACAAAGACATGAGATATAGAACAAAGGAGAAGGTGAAGGGAACAGAGAAGCAGGTATTTGTGTCAGGGGACAAAATACTGCCTCTGGATAAACAAGATACAGACTTGGTCCATGGGCAAATGGCAGTTTACTAAGGTAAAAAGGGAAGCCCCGTTTTACGATGAAGTGTTTAATTTTGATTGGGCATGTTGATTAGGTGAGCCCAAGGGGCATTTGATTGCTGGACTTCAACACTTTGATAGCTGGACCTTGGTGGTCAGCCTCAGGAGGAGGAAGTGGCCAAATAAGGGAACAGACTTTGATGGCCAGCTTTAGAAATGTAATCTAAGTTGTTTGTTTTTAGCAAGGCAGAGAGGATGGGGAGCAGGGCAAAGCCTGCCAGAGCCTTGCTTGCCATGCTCGGCCTGTCTAGAGTTCCTTCATGATCCAGGTCACATCTATCAAAATTTTTCAGTTTTTCAGAAAAAATATTTTCCATAATAAATGACCAGATAAACCTTGGACAAGTGATTTTAAAATGGGAAACACATTTCAAAAAATAAGTATTATAGGAATAAAAACTATTGATTTTGTCCAGTAAGCATTGAAAGACCGGGGGGAGGGAAGTCTGTCTCCCGACTCCCGACACTCAGGATATCACGGCCACCCCAAAACTTGCAAGAGACCATCTTGATGCAATTGCAAAAGGTTTGTTTCGGGGGGGGGCTCAGTGCACTGAGGGTGCCACTCGTATCCCACGCAGGGGTAGGAGCCGTGACCACGATTTGGGGGAGAGTAGAGTATTTAAACTACAACCCAAAGGGGTGAGGGGAAATACAAGTGGAAAGTACCAACCCAGCCCATTGTTTACCACAACCCAAGGGGGGAGGGGAAATACAGGTGGAAAGTACCAGCCCATTGTTTACCATAACTGAAGGGGGTGAGGGGCAATGCAGGTAGAATGTACCAGCCCATTAGTTAGTCAGCAGGAAACATCCTACACCTGTTTTTCTCAGGAATGAATTTAATCTTACTTCACCATCGGCTTTGTGGTTCCTGAAACCCTGGGGGCCCATGATAGTCATCTGCTTTGTGGCCAGCTAGTTCCTGGAGCCCGGGGCTCAGGACCGGTATGACCTACATTCTTGGTTCCACCCTTTTATGGTCAGCTAAGTTCCGGGAACCACCTGGCGGCTGGCCTGGCTCTACTGCCAACATAGGGTTTTTTTTTAAATAATTTTCATTCCCTTCAGCATCATATATAAGGCTCAGTAAGTTCAATATTGTTTAGTAATCAGCAAAGGCTTAACCTGATATCACACTCACATTTTACAGTGTAAAATTTTCACACAGCAAAGTGCCATATTTGGAGACCACAATTATATGACTCAACTAAGAATGCTAGGGCAAATACTGTAGCCTGGGTGGCTTGAACAACATAAATGTGTTTTCTAGAGTTCTAGAGGTGAGGTAACAGCTAATTTGGTTTTTAGTGAGGGTCTTTCTTGGCTTGCCAATATCTACCTTCATTCTGGGCCCTCATGTGACTGAAGAGAAGAGATTTCTGATGTATCCTCCTATTGTGCAGTTGCACCAATTCTACTATAACAAAGCCATAGCCTTATAACCCAATTTAATTCTAAATAACTCCATAGCAGGTCTGTTTCCACTAAGGTGGAACACCTGCCTTTGGGCAGCTCAGTTCACAGCCCCTATCATGGATAGCTTGGAACCTTTGATCTGGGTAGCACAGAACCTTTTGCCCTGTAAATAGGCACTGTGTCTACAGAGAGATTATTCAAGGACCATATAGAAAGAAAAATCAACTTATTCTTGATATTTCTTTTGAGGAGGAATTGACACAGCTGTATAACAGAACATCCACTAGAATATTGATACACTTTGAACTAATCATGAGGTATATAAAATAATTACTATATAATTTAATTGAGCTCCTTGTTTGTTTGATACACAGAAGAGGGAGGGAGAGAGAGAGGGAGAAGAGAAAAGAAGAGAAGAGATGGGAAACATTGAAAAAGGAGGAGAAATAAGCAGACAAATTCATGTCAGAATAGTATGACCCGATGAGGACTGAAGGACTGGGTGGTAGTTTGAATGAGAAATGTCCCCCATAGTCTTGGGCATTTGAACACTATCAGTTAGTGGCATATTGGGGTGCAGTTTATTTGGTGAAGTCTTTTAGGAGGAGGCCTGCCACAGGGGCTGAGCTTTGAGATACAAAAGTCTCTGTTATGTCCAATTTACGCTCTTCATGCTGTGGTCCAAGATGTGAGCTCTCAAGGGTTTTTTCCTGCTATCATTCTTGTTGGCTGCCTGCCACTCCTCCATTGTGATGGTGATGGACTCTAACTCCCTGAAGCCATAAGCCCAAATGAAGTCTTTCTTCTGCAGGTTGCCTAGGTTACCACAGCCTGATGTGTTACCACAGCAACCAAAAAGTAGCTAATGCAATCAGTAAATGTGGTGTGATTCTGAAAGACAAACTTGAGGCTAACTCAGGGGCTGACAGAGGTTCTGGTATCAAATAATAACACTTTGAAACCACCTTTAATCTTTCAAGCTACTCACCATGTACCATTAAGAAAATTACTTCATATTTTGTGCCCAATTCCTTACCTATAATGCTTATCTCTTAATATTATAATAAGGAATAAATAAGGAAATCTTCAAGGATGTTGTGACACACTTTTCCTGGGGAGATGGAATATACACACCTACTCACTCCAGATAAGGATTGTAGGGGTTAGATAAATTAGATTTAGAAAATATATAGGGGTTTCTGATACTGTCTCTTAATTTGGGACATGAAGAGCATTATCAGCAAAAAGTCAGGAAAGACTTAATAGACTGAAAAACAAGGTTGAAGTCAGGAAAAACAGGAAAGACTCAAGAGTCTGAAAAACAAGGTTGAAGTCAGGAAAACAGGAAAGACTTAATGGACTTGAAGAAACAAAGTATCTGGCCTGACATTGTTTTCAGCTGCTAAGTGGGCGGAGCCCAAATTAAGCTGAAACAGAGTTCCTCCTATTTAAGGACAGTGCGTGGAGCCCAGAAGAGAAGAGGCCCCTGATGCTAGAGAGCTCCAAGAGTCCTGCTGAAAAAAGGGCTGGCCATTGATGGCCAGCTCTCTTCCTGAAGCAGAAAGAAGCCGGTGAGCAAAGAAAGCCTGAGCAAGACACCAAAAGGCCAAGGACTGGACCCTGTGGCTCAGCTTTTGCCTGGAGGGTTTTGATCTGTCCGATCAGTGGCCTAGGGGAAACTGTGCCTGGCTTTAAGGACTGAGGCAGAGCAGCTGAGTTCCTGATTCAAAAGAAGTAAGTTGGCCTGCAGAGACGAAAACATGAAGCCTTATTTAAGGTGAGACTGCAATAACCAACTTACCCTGACGAACCTGCATCTGAGAGATCCAGAAAAAGGACTGCTAAGTGCGTTAAAGAATCTACAACAAAGACTGTGTTCCTGACGACTGAGGACCTGCCCCAGAGACTGTATCATTCTAAAAGGTTAGAAATATAATTATCAATAGGTTTAGTGGATAGGTTAAAGGGGTTGTAGGAATTTATAGGATTAATAGTTAAGAAATTGTTGGTGTTTGTTATAAGTGAATTTAGTAATAAATAAATAAGTGTTAAATAATAATTTAAAAGTTCGGTTACAAAGGATCCCACAACAGACCAAGATACAGATACCAGCAAAGTCCAACTTGGTGAACCATGAGTTTTATTCGGGTTACATACAGGAATATGGGTGAGGGGTAATTTAAGGAGCAAAAATGACTCAAAAGTCAGTTGTATTACCAGGGTCTGCCCCAGCCTAGGTGACAGCTCACATGAGCTGGGAAGCTGGAACACATCACACAGCCTGCAGTCAGATCAACCGTTTGGTCTAAGCCTCTTCCAGGCAGCTCAGTTGGTTTCTGCTTCTTCCAGGAAGCTGGTCTGGTCTAAGAATCTTTGTGAAGCTTAGCTTTCCCTGATTTGGAGGAACTCTCAGCTATTATTGCTTACTCTGGCAGGGAAGGGCCTAGTGAATCTGGTCAATTTCAGGAAATTCTTGAAGCTGTATTGAATTGTCATCCTTCCTGCTTAAGGAGTCTCCTTGTATGTTAGAGCTTTTCAATCTCTGAGGAAATTGTTACAACTCAAATTGCTGATAGTAAGAGTTCAATAATTATTAGGTATTTATTGTTACCCCACCCCCTTTTGTATGTCCTGCAGCTTATAGTTCTTCACATGGGTATTATTATGTTTTCCTGTTATTTCTCCTTTTTCCCCCTATTCCAGCGGAAGATTCTGAGAGATTGTATATGTGTTCTTGAATGAGATATATTTTAAATCTTGTGATTTAAAATAGAACTTCAAGATTATAGCTATATGGCAAGATCCTCACTGCATATAGCTTATTATAGTTGAGGCTCAGTAAAGGTACTGATTTCTCTGGTCTGGGTGTGTAGCTCAGTGGAAGAGTTCTTGCTTTACAAGCATAAGGTACTAGGTTCAATCACCAGTCCTGCTCTCATCCTTAAATAAATTGAAATATCTGTTCTAAAGAAAACAAATTTGATTGTTTGATGTGAAGTACTTTGAATCAATTTGTGGTAAATGTGACGGGTAAATTAAACATTTTCTTGAGTTCAATTTCCTCTTTATTAAATGAGCTTCAAGCTGTTTGTGAAATCTGATTCTCAAGGGAACAGAAGTTCTGTTTTTGCTTATTTTCCTTTTGGGCCTTTGCATCTCAGGCTCTTATGTACAGGGCAGAGGCAGGGTTACAAGGAATTTCATCTTGTAACTACAACAGGATGTATCAGACATCTTAAGAAATGACCGGCTTTTGAGAAACTTGCAGTTCGGATAGACGGATACTGCTACTAGGAAAAGGTCATCGAGGGCAGGCTTGAGTGATGCCTGTCCCTCTGCCTGCAGGTCTGGCACAGAGCCATGGGAGCGGATTCCAGCCTTTCTGAAAGGCATGCAGAAAGCTGCAGCGCTGCATGCACCCAATCCTGCTCCCTTTAGTTTCCCTTGTTCTTCCTTTTCCCTCTTTACTCTGTGTTGTCATTCTTATTTTATCATTTTTTTTCCTCCTGGCCTTCTGTTCTGTCACTTAGTGTCACATTTCAAAGAACATGGCCTGTTTAGATTGTAACATTAGTTCTGAAAAGAGGCTTGTAGCAGACAGTGGCAAGAAGGTATGCAGACAAACACAGCAATAAAAAGTCTATTTGAGTATATATGAAACTAAAACTACATTTCTGATTATGCTCTGCTTCCATTGAGAGTTCTTGTAGCATATATTTTTGGTTTATTTTACATAGCAATGCTCCTATTCTTTTTTCATTGACTTTTAAATTTTCTCTTCCTTTCTGTTATTGGCCAAACTTTGGGTTGCATATTTATTCACCATTACCATATCTGCATGAATAAACAGATCGCTGTTTTCTTCAGTCTAACTCTCTTCCAATAACCATTTCACCCTTAAATCTTAGTTTTTTTTGTTTTTGTTTTTTGTTGTTGTTATATTCTACTAGCCATCCACCTGAAACTTACTTAATGCTGGATGGTAGTAAGATGGAGTCTTTGGGGAATCACTTTGCAAAAGTTATGCAGAGCAAGGCAGGGAAGACTGGATTACAGAATACTGTTTTTCTTCTTGGACACTATTTATCCTCACTATGATGGCTGAATTGTCCACTTTTTTCCTTTCCCACTTTTTCAGCCACTCTGCTGATCAAATAAATCGAGGTGCAGATTGCTGAGTGTAGTTCTGACACTGCTTCTCTTCTGGAAAATCTCCACAGACTGAGGATGGCTTTTCACCCGCATGCTCACATGCCATGCTTTCTTTCATATTGGTAACCTGTTCAGTTGGGTTTACAAGAACGGCCAATGCGTAGTGTCTACTGCTTTGCTTAGGAGTGACAGCAGAAACCTGCTTTTTGTCTGTTTTTTTTTTGTTGTTGTTGTTTTGTTTTTTTTCCATCAGGAAAAAAGTACTATAGGGACTTTCCATCAGGATTTAAATCTCTGGTGCTCAACTTTCTGCATCTCATTCTTTGCTCATTTGCATCTTAAGCAAGGCATCATACTTTGCAGTCATCCATATTTATTATCTATCAGAGTACATGGTGACTCCATTCAGTATAATTTTCCAAACCTATTAGTCTCTGTATTCCAAACTGGGGTTACCAATATAAAAAGCCAAATAGTTTATCATATTTCCAGTAAAGCCTATATAAACATGGGTAAATAATAACAGGCATCGTCATTGGAGGTGAAAAGTGTTCATTTTGTTTTAGTAAACATAATAAAATGTGCCTTTATTTATATAACATTTTAAAGTATACTGAACACTTTCATAAGAATTTTTAATGTGTTCACCTTTAAAGAAATGTGTGAACTTGGTGAATGAAGTATGAATATGGGTTCAAAGAGCACCAGAGAGATAAAAGGTTTGTGACACAGTTCTACAGCAAAACTGCAACCCTGATTTCCTGTGTCCTTGGCTTGTATTCCTGCCATTATACTGTCTTGTTTGATGGAATAATTTTAAATGTTTTAGGCCATTCAGACTTAGGCCATTTAGTTCAATTCAGCAATAAAAGCAGAAGCCCTACAGTACCGTGATGTGTCCAGAGACCTGAAGGTGAGCAGAGCTGAACTCTGTGTTTCCCGTGTTTTTAGTGCAGGGTATTTGATTACATAGTGAGCCTCAAGACCGTAAACTGTAAAAACCTGTTTCTAATTATGAGATGGTTCAGCCATCCTACAGCTTTTTTTTTAACTGTAAACAAGTACTTGCGGTGTGAATCTGCCTTAGCACACACACCATTAACCCTAGAGCTTTCTGCACACAGGATTAAATAAAGGTAAGCCTAGGTCAAGAGGTGAGAGTAGAAATGAAGCTGACAGGATTAAACAGGAAGGAGGGACACTGAGCTGATAGTATTTAAGACAGCGGGGAGAAGGAGTTGGGAGTTTTTCTTCCTCTAAGACTTCTTCCTCCAGGTTCTTCTGGGCTTCTTCCTCTATGGTTTTCAGCTGAATAAGAAAGTCAGTTGGGTGAGCTTCCAAGATTTTTCCTTCTGGGACTGTATAGGAAGGCTTTTTGCTTCTGGGATATTGGTGGAATAGAAAGATCAGCTGAGTGCTTTCTCTGCCTCTCTAAGCTAGCAGGTTTTCATCCCAGTACCTGGCTCCTGTGTCTTCACTGGTAAAATTGAAAGACAGGGATTTATTATTAATTATTATTATTTTAACAACCGTATTAGTCTTTGTCACCAGTGTACATATCTTAAGTGACCCTCCTGGCTTCTGTGGTGTGGGCACATGACTTACCCTCTCTCTTCCAGCATTCCCCAATGAAACTCTATTCCAAACTGGAGGGACAACTGTGTTCTGAGCCAAGATGTTGTATGATACTGTTTTTTGGGGAGATGTAAACAAAGGTCTGCTTACTCTAGATAGGGAACCAAAGGCAGACTTGAGTATGGGTGCCCCCACAGTCAGCCTTTGTGAATAAATAACTTTTATTGGGGTTACTCATAGGAGCAGAAATGTCTCGAAGTCCCCCATCATGGGTGACAACTGACTGCAGCTAGAAAGTGAAGAACACTTTGGAGCCTGAAGACAGCTCAGTGGGTAATAGAGTCCTTTCCAGATAGCTCAGCTGGTTTCTGCTTCCTCTGGGCTGCCGGCCCTGTGTCAGTCTTCTTTGTCTGATCTAAGTGTGTTTACAGCAATTTATTTTTTATTTTTATACTCCTTGGAGTGGAGGATCAGGCCTAGTGAGTCTCGTCTTTTTTGGAGACTTTCTGAAGCTAATTTGGGTTGTTTACTACTGTCTTAACAACTTCCCTGTAGAATGGACTCTTTCACTCTCATAAGAAGCTGCTATAGGCTGCATCCTAAGCTACCCTTCCTGTTCTTAGATTTACCAGGAGAGTTCTTTCTTTATGTCTATGAGAGGAATCCTAAAATCTCAGAGGGAGATTAGACAGTTATGTATTGTACCAACGGGATCTACTGGGTTAATCTGTTACTCTTTACCTCCATTCTACTAGGAGGATGAGTTTGGGGTGTGTATGTGTGTGTGTGTGTGTGTGTGTGTGTGTGTGTATGTGTATGTGTGCTTGTGTGTGTATGTGTGTGTGTAAGATTGAAAGAGCTATGATTTTTAAAATGCCATAGGATTTATAAAAATTACATTTTAAAATTTGGTGTGTATTTGGGTGGGTGTGTACATGCCCTGGCATGTATGAAGGAGCTGGCCCTTTCCTTAAGTAATGTGGATTATGGGCATCGAACTCAGGTTGTCAGGATTGGCAACAAGTGCTCTTCCTCTCTGAGCTATCTTGCCTGTCAAATATATGATTTTTAAGCTCTTAAATCCTTCTTGTTAGGAAAAAAGTGATCTCCCCCTTGTTTCTTACTTGTTCTTACACTGTCAGTGGTACAAATGACTTGTTTGGTCGACATAATGTTTTTTTGTTTGTTTGTTTGTTTGTTTGGTTTTGTTTTCTGTTTTTTTTGTTTTTCATTTGCAAAATTTATTTATTGAAGATACAAAACAAAAAATACTTAGAACACATCAATGAGTCAAATGGAGACCGCCCCCTTCACAGGAAACTTACCTAAAGCAAGGGGGAAAGAGCAGAAGCAAAAGACAGTATATAAGTATATCGTGTGGTGTGAGAAACTCGGGGAGCAGGGCCAGGGTGCTAGGAGGGAAGAGGTATGTCTATAGTATAAGTTGTGCTGCTGCACTGAAGAGGTTAGAGTTCAGCAAAGACCAGTCGGAAGGGGAGGAGGCAGCCTCATAGCTATCTGGAGAAAAGCATTTCAGAAGGGCTTCCACAGAGACAATAAGGTGGACAAATACCCACACATTCCTTCAACTTGTTCAGCTAGGATGAGCTAGGGCTGAGTAACTGAGGAGTCTGTTGTTTCTAGTATAACCATCCAAACCAAAGTGAGACTTCCCAGCTGTTCCTCTCTCTGGCTACTCAGAATAAAACCCACAGTCCTTACAATGGCCTGTCCCTAAGTCTCTCTGCCCAACATTTATATTTTTACTTTTTTATTGTTGCTGTTCTCACCATTAACCTTAAGACCACAGCAGACAGAAACAACAACACTCAATTTCTTAAAACTATTTTCTTTTGATTCACGAAGTCTCTACCCTGTATATATATATTTTTCGACCTTACCACACATTGCTCCTGTGGGCCCCTAAATGTAGAAAACATCAGGTTTGATTCATTCTGTATTCCCTTCCTGGACTATTGTATTTTTCTCCACTGGTTCACTCATCATCTATATGACAATAAACTACAGATTAGTAAAGGTTGCTAAATCATCCTAGAGGCACAGTTGTCAACATCATCTAAAACACACTTTGCAACTGTCCCTCTATAAGTCTGCATGGACAGACTCCAAACCTGAACTATATCCCCACATCTGCTTTCATGTGTTTGACCACCTGTCAATAGGGAATTTTGAGAATCAAAAGTTGTTTGTACTGAGCTTATAAAGACATTTTCTTGTCTCTCCCATAAATGATATCACAACTATTAACATTGTACTCACACCAGGTTAAGTTTTACCTAGATTACCTGTAATCTAAAATGGATTTACAATATTCAAGTGGATGAGTGTAGGTTATATGCAAATACTATGTTATTTTATATATAGGACTTTAGAAACCTTGGATTTTGATATCCACAAGGTCTTGGAACCAACTCCTCTCAAGGATAAGGAAGAATGGTTATATTTAACATGTCCTCTAGGCTGGAGGATGTACCTAACTAGAAGAAGTGTTTCCTGAGTGTATTTGATTTGATAAAAAGTACCCAAGGTCCCATACTGAAGAGAAAACCAATGTGAATTTAAGGCATTATATTTTCTGACTTAAAATGTTTATTCCTATATTCTGTATCTTAATGAAATGCCTCTCCTGTTCAAGTTAGTAATGTGGCAACTTTAATTCTTCTCATCTCACAAATGCAGTTGTCTAGTTTTGAAGTATTTATCAATCTCCATCATGCCCAGTTCTACAATCCTACTGAAGTCCTTTGTTACGTTCCTTTAGAATGTCATGAACCAAATAATCCAATCAAAAAATGGGGACAGAGCTAAATAGAGAATTCACAAAGGAGGAATACCTAATGGCTGAGAGACACTTGAAGAAATGCTCAACATCCTTAATCATCAGAGAAATGCAACTCAAGACGACTCTGAGATTCCATCTCACACCTGTCAGAATGGCTAAGATCAAAAACTCAAGTGACAGCACATGCTGGCGAGGGTGTGGAGAAAGGGAACATTCCTCCATTGCTGGTGGGAGTGCAGGCTTGTGCAACCACTATGGAGGTCAGAATGGAGATATCTTAAAAAACTTGGTATAGCTCTGCCTCAGGACCCAGCCATACCACTTCTGGGTATACACCCAAATGCCTCTTCAAGGAATCAAAGGAAGTTTCCTCATCTAGAATGTCATGGAAGCTTCTGTTTACTGTATAACTTACACGTTAGTTTTCATGCGGACATATTTTAGATAGTCATTCATCTCGTTAGTTAGAGTGATAACAGCATTCTTATGAAAATATCTCACTTCCTGTGCTTACTAAGAAGGTTAAACACAATGGAGATGGACTAATTGGTGTGTTTTTTAGCTTAGTTGTGTTTCTTTTAAGTTAAGAAGGGCCAAGAGGTAAGTTTTAGCTTGCCAGTCAGAAATCAGATCAAATTGTCCCCATCTTCTGCTCTATGGAAACTTCTAGCTTAGGATGCTACTCAGGCTACCCTGGCCTTTTCAGTGCGGTAGGAAAAGGTTCCTCCAGTGAGCATCACCAATACATGATTAGCATTAACATTTTGGGTTGTACTTTGGTATTAGCCAAATATCAAGTTGCATTATAGATATGTTGTGCTTATGGGAAATCTGCCTCAAGATTTAAAACCCATATTTACAGAGATTTACATATTAAAATCAAGCTGCGTTATGAATAAGTGGTGCATTATGGGTATGTGATGGTTCCATGAGAGATGTAAATATTCAAATATAATCTACTGGGTGCCGAGGAAAAGTGTTTCTTGCCATCAGGAAAGATCTTCGGAAAATGTGTAATAATAGATACGCATGCAGTCAGCTTGGTCGCCGTGCAGGAAACTTTTTTTCACACGAGGATCAATTTCTTAAATGAACAAATAGAACACAAACTACGTATGACCTAAAACAGCACTAAAATTGCCTGGGGAAGGTATTTCATGGGAGATGTGGGCATAACAGAGTTTTACACACATCCCTATTTAGAAAAATTTTTCTTTCCTGAGTTTAGAAACACTGCTTGCCAGCATTTGCTTACGGGACTTACCACAACAAAAGGCATGCCCTGAAACATCAGGACAATTCTTAGCATGGAGGGAAGTTCAGACTGTAGGAAAAGACACCAACTGTGATGGCAGAGTCATCAGGGGTCCACATTGCTAGGGTCTGGTCCTCCATGTGGGGACATGGAATGGAAGGGTGAAGAATATAATCTGCCTCAGCTATTTTAAAAATTCTTAGTAAAGTACTTAAATCAAATAAGTTTGAGATACAACTCCATGGAACATTTAGTCATTCCCGAATGAATCAAGTAGGTAATACATCAGGATGCACAAAACATATTTTGTGCATCCTGATGTATTACCTACTTGATCTGTACTTGCATTAACTTATATATTAACTACTTGTTCATAACTGTTCTAAACTTGAAATAACATAACATTTTAACTTCTAACCTTTGCCAAGAATCTTAAAGATTAGACAAGATTTAGGTACATCAAAAGTTAACATGTTGTGTTAACTTAGATATTAAAAAAAGATGTATGATGCAACTTTTTACCCTCATCAATTTTGGAAAGGTAAAACTGTTGACTTTTTTTTCATTGTATACTCTAATATTTTTGGAATATTATAAGTTACTTCTAAATGATTTATTCATTTTGTCTCAAATTTTAGAATGTGATTAATTGTTTGTGGTAGTCCTACATTTACAACATTTGATACTAAGGAATTATTAATATAATATGCATTTTAATTATCTAAGCAACTTTTTAACATGGTCAAATTTTCTTAACATATGTGGGTGTTAGGTTCTGCAGGATCAAAGGTAATTAATGTTTTTCAGCAGTAAGTGTGATTAAATACTTGCTTATTAAGTCAATTACATCCACACAGAGCTCGAATGTGAAGTAAGTACATGCTATAAGTAACTTGCAGATAGCATTCATATAACAGATGCACTAATTTGCCACTTGATATTCCAGCAAGATTTGAAAACTTAGGTAGCTGAGCTGCTGGAAGAATACAATTTGCTGCACAGATGCCTGAGAAAGACCTTTAGACTTCAGCTTTGCTTGTTGATTTTGCCAAGTGGTCACTTGGGACCTGTTTTGGAACAGTTGATAATTCACACAAAAACAATAATTGTGTAGAAAAGTTAGAAACAATTAAGCATTCCTCAAGAATTTGTAGCAGCCTATCAGTGGTATTGTTGTAAAATACAGGAATAGTGAGAAAATCTGGGGGAAAATGATGGAATTCTCCATTGAAGTGAAATTTAATGAGGATAGTGGAGAGATAGTGCACTCTACCTGACTCCTCTTCAATTTAGCTGGAATTTGAAATAATAGTTGTAAAGTTTTGGTTCTTAATAAGGTAAGTTATGATTCTTCTCTCTCCCATTTACTTGCAGCTGAAGTAATGCTTGAACTAGAAAAGGGAAACTTACTCTCTTACATATTATTTACATAACATTCACATAATGAAGAATTTGTAGGATGTGGGATTCAATTTATTTAAAAGTTGCTGATAGTTTATTTCCTAGTTCGATAAGATAGTCACATTTTTATTGCATCAACTGTGGGGTATTGTGCAATATATTCTTTTAAAATTAAAAACGTTAATAATAATAATAATAATAATAATAATAATAATAACAACAATGGTAATGTGCACACATGCCTTCCTGCATGTGTGCATCTACACATCTTTATGTGGATTTTATGGAGTCAATTCAGAACACCAGACTTGGACTTTTACCTGCTGAGGCAGATTTCCAACTGAATTGTTATTTAGCTTCTGGTGCTCTGGTATTTTAGCTCATGAATATTCTCAATTTTTGACATTTTTAATGAAGAAGTTGAAAATATTTGAGGAAAAATAGAAATATGTCATGATTTATAAATAGCTAAGTTTTAAGTTTTGCTTCCTATTACTAATGTTTAAGTTGTTTATGTTCATATATATACATGTGTTTTATTGTCTTGTTAATTTACTTATTTGCTTGCTTGTTTTTGCTAAACTTGCTCAATGTTTCAAAATGAGTCAAAGCTCTCTGTTCACCCGTGAACTGCTCAGATACGCTGTGTGAAATATGGTTTGGATGCTCAGCATGAATAGAAGGGTTTTCAACACTAAATCTCTGTTATGTTGACATTTCCTTAAAGCTCATTAAGAAGCTCATTAAGACCTAAAACATTATAAAGTAGAAAACCATAAAAAAGGGCTTATTAAGACTCACACAGTAAACAACTCAGGAAACTTAGAAAGTCTCTGAAACTGACCAGATGCAAGGCCGCCCCTTCCCTGGAGTCATGTAAACAGTAATGTCTTCATAATAATTTTAATTAATTAATTTTATTTTATATGTATAAAGTGTTTTGCCTGTGTGTAAGTGTGTATTCTACAGGTGTGTGTAGTGAACACAAAGACCAGAAAAGAGTGTCAGATCCCCTACAACTGGGGATTACAGACAGTTGTTACCATATGAGTGAGAGGAACCAAACTCTGGACCTCTGGAAGAGCAAATAAGCACTCTTTTTTTTTTTAAACATTTATTTGTTACTTCAAGTTACATCTCTATTACTGCCCCCTCCCTCCACCCCCTCCAGTTCCCACCCTCCCACACTCTAACCCCTCTCCCACCCATCTGGTGTGGGGTGCCTCCATGTTTCCAGCCCACTCAGTTCATTAGTCAAATGAGGTTTAAGAGCTTCCTCTTGCACAGGGGGGATACATGGCAGTTCCACTAGGGTGGAATGTCCCACTAACAGGTAACCAAGTCCATGTTCCTATTCTTTTGTGTCTGTTGATGGTAGGATGGTGATCCTGAACTATAAGTGAATACATACCATGTTTATCTTTCTGATTCTGAGTTAGCTCACTCATGATGAACTTTTCTAGTTCCATCCATTTGGTTGCAAATTTGCATGATTTCCTTGTTTCTGATAGCTGACTAGTATTCCATTGCATAAAAGTACCACGGTTTAAAAAAAAAATCTATTCTTCAGTTGAAGGACATCTGGGTTGTTTCAAGTATCTAGCTATTACAAGTAAAGCTGCTATGAACATAGTTGAGGATATGTTCTTGTGGCTTAGTGAGAAATCTTTTGAACATATACTCAGGAGTGGTATGGCCGGATCTTGAGGTAGAGCTATTCCAAGTTTTCTAAGATATCACCAGACTGATTTCCATAGTAGTAGTAAAGTTTGCACTCCCACCAGCAATGGAGGAGCATTCCCTTTTCCACAACCTTGCTAGCATATGCTCTCTGTTGAGTTTTTGATCTTAGTCATTCTGACAGGTGTGAGATGGAATCTCAAAGCTGTCTTGAGTTGCATTTCTCTGATGATTAAGGATGTTGAGCATTTCTTCAAGTGTCTCTCAGCCATTCTAGATTCCTCCTTTGTGAATTCTCAGTTTCGCTCTATATCCTATTTTTTGATTGGGTTGTTTGGTTTCTTGGTGTTTAGTTTCTTGAGTTCTTTATAAATTTTGGATATTAGCCCTATATCATATTTAGGGTTGGTGAAGATATTTTCTCAGTCTGTAGGCTGCCATTTTGTTCTAATGACAGTGTCCTTTGGCTTTTCAGTTTCATAAGATCCCATTTATTGATTGTTGGTCTTCGGGCCTGAGCTATTGGTGTTCTGTTCAGGAAGTTGTCACCTGTGCCAATGAGTTTGGTTAATTAAAAAAAAAAATCAGTAGCCCTTCTTTACACAAAACATAAATGGGTCAAGAAAGATATTAGGGAAACCACACCCTTCAAAATAGCCACAAATAATATTAAATACCTGGGAGTAACTCTAACCAAGCAAGAGAAAGACCTGTACAACAAGAACTTCAAGTCCTTAAATAACAAAATTGAAGAGGATATCAGAAGATGGAAAGATCTCCCATGTTCATGGATAGCTAAGGATCAACATAATAAAAATGGCCATCCTACCAAAAGCAATATACAGATTGAATGCAATTCTGACCAAAATACCAACACAATTCTTTACAGAATTTGAAAGAACATCTCTCAACTTCATATGAATAAAAATAAAAAACAAAAAACAAAAAAACCCAGAATAGCTAAATCAATCCTGTACAAAAAAAAAAAAAAAAAAAAAAAAAAAAAAAAAAAAAAAAAAAAAAAATCTAGAGGTATCACCATCCCTTATTTCAGGCTGTACTACAGAGAAATAGTAATAAAAACAGCATGGTACTGGTATAGAAACAGACCAGTGGATCAATGGAATTGAATTGAAGACCCAGAAATAAACCCACATACCTATGGTCACTTAAGTTTTGACCAAGAAACCAAAACCATACAATGGAAAAAGGAAAACATCTTCAAATGGTGCTGGTCTAACTGGATGTCTACATGTAGAAGACTGAAAATAGACCCATGTTTATCACCTTGCACAAAACTTAAGTCCAAGTAGATCAAAAATCTTAACATAAAACCAGACACACTAAATCTAATAGAAGAGAAAGTGGGCAACCAGCACTGGTAACTACTGAGTCATCTCTCCAGCCTAGCACTAAGTACTTCCAAGGAAGAAATTAGTCAAACTAGCTAGAAGAAAGAGAGGGGAAGAGCTACATGGAAGAGGCTCAGAGCAGCTTTGCTGCCCAAAGAGACACCATCCCACCTGTTGAGCTATCTAGAAGTCTGGCAGTGAGCTCCAGTGGTAAAGTTTTCACAACCTGAGCAGGATAAGACATTCTTGTTCCTGTACATAACTGTTTGTCCACTCTCCTGTAAGAAAAGCCAATAAACTCATTGCATGCCTTGTGTAGTATTTACTTGTGTGGTAGCCTTACTTTGATCTGTCATTGATTCCTTTACCTGGGTAAATAAACACTTTTTTTTCTGTCTCCCGAAGAATAGTGTGTCACAGTAACTTCTCAGAACTCTCTGGACTGGTGTATAATTCTAAAAAGTCAAGAACAAAGGTGTCTGAAGGAATGAATTTTCTGTAAAGGATGAATGTGACTAGCTATGGGTTGGAAGTCAGAAATACTTTCTCCCAGGTGTCTACGTCCTCACCTGCATGTGTTCCAGCATCATATAACGGGTAATGTGAGTCTCTTATCAGGTCAACTTGTCTTAGTTCTTGACTGTCCTAAGAAAGCAAATACTCCACCTATCCTGGTGGGATGTAGGATACTGATACAGGGGAAGTGGAGTGAACATGATTAATGATGGAATTGTCACACATGATTTCATACAGCAAAGGGTAATCACACATTCCCCAGACTGAGGCCCCTGCTTGCTTCTTATTTGCTCAAGCTTCATCTGTGTCTTAGAAAGAGTCAGTTTCATTTTCCTAGTGTCATAAGATAGGCAGAAAAAAATACATCCTCCAGTTAATGAATTTCTATAACATTTCAATAAAGATACTTTAAGTGATTCCCATTTACATGTAAAGCCCTGTGGAAGTACATTAGAGGTAGGTGGCTGTGTGGAGCAGCAATTAATCTAAGCCAGATCCTTAACTTCTATGCTGTCCCATCTGCCAAGGTGAGAACAATAGGAAATGTGAGGACTGCCTTTGTCTTGTAAGTTGCCTACTTCAAACTATGTAGAATTTCAGCAATTAAAAACCAAAACATGAAAAATTGAACTTCCTTCCCTGTCTACCTTTTAAGGTTCTGCAGTGGTTCCCCACGGGCAGCCCAATTCCACTCTCTTCTTTGCTAAGCCATACTGCTCTCATCTGCTCCCCCCAGACTAATGGAATAATGCTGACTTCAGAAGTCTTTGGATTAGAAGAAGAACACCATAGCCCTAAACTCTCATTACCTATCATTTCACATAAAAACTGCCTTATTGTTGGTTCTTATTTGTCTTCTGTGCAGGATCAGACATATAGCTGCTTCTTTGACAGGGAGTAAGAAACAGGTTACATTTTTTATATTCCATTGTCTCTCTGAACTGAAGTGCCTGCAATAGGTGCTCAGCGAACAGTTTTGAGGATTTCACAAATGAAGGAAGCACACACACGTGGAAAGAAACTGCCTTAATGATTTAAACCTGTGTGAGCCATCTGTATTTTTTCTGTGTACAGTTCTGCATACTAAGTGTTAAATTTTAGATTTCATCTTACTCTGGAGGCATAGTACAGATGATTAGGTTGAGAATCACAACCCTGATAATTAGCTTAGAGATTCAGAATCAGGATGTGTGCTACAAAAGTGATTTTTTAGAGCAGTTAGCCCTAAGGGGCTAGATAACCAGCTGTCTCCGGTTTTGTACCTGCCAACATCTGGCTCAGTCAATAGGTACTAGGAAATGTAATGGAGCATGAGGGAGTTCTTTGCCTCACTCTGTCTTGACCTTAGGAGAGTAGGACAGGGCCCTGATTATTTTATCCTTTGGGAGCAGTTGAAAAACTATAAAATTATTTATTTTGTATTATATTTGCAAAGTGATTTGAAAGCACTTAAAAAAACTGCACTCTCAATTCTGTCTGAAATGAATTGGTATGTTATTGCCACTTAATAACATTTACTATGGTCCAAAAATATGCAGTTTCTTTGTTTTGGTGTACAAATGAGTTAGCAGAGGCCCGAAAAAATGCTGATAGATTTTGTGAAACACCCTGCTTTTTCACTTTCTATGTCATTTTACCTTCAAGGGAATAAAACCATGGGAGAGGACAATGGTTAAAAAAAGTAATCAAGTGATCTAGGATAAAAAAGTTTATCGTAAAAGGAGAGAATTATTTGTGTATATCTAAGTTTAAAATAACTACCTTTTGAAAATCAAATGCGTATTGATTGTGTAGTGGTTTAAAAATATAGTAATTCTCAGATGTGCAAAGAGCACTCCTTTTTTGTTTAGAGTTGGTATAATTTTGCTCATTAGGCCCCCGTCTTCCCCATCCTAAGCATTCTGTATAGTGTGGGAAATTTTATCCTTGAATTTATAGCATTTAGTGTCCATTCGACTGGGCCAGTTTCCTGGCCTCTTGATTAATATACAGATGTTTCTACCTCTCCCTTTCATCACCCAAGTTAAGAACAAGTGTTCATAGCCTTAGAACACTGGAATCTTATTTATTTATTTATTTATTTGTTTGTTTGTTTGTTTATTTATTTATGTACTGATGACATAGGATGTAGTCATCCTACACTTACTGGATGGTTCTTCTTCAGTTCCTCCTGTTTCTAGCCTGTTACAGGTCCCTTTGTGTCTCCTATTAATCACCTAACTTCCCCACACCATCATTGGATTCCCACCTGGACTCACAAGGATTCTTGACTTCTGCTTCTAAGGCACACAAAGAAGCTCACGTCTCCTCCACACCATGGAAGAGGTGAGGAATGTCAAGAAGTCAGCTCAGCCTCTTCTTCTGCTCATGGGTGCTGCATTATTCTGCATTGGTGACTCCTGATCACTGATGTTGGCAGAACTGTTGGCAGAACCTCTGGAGGACCAGCAGTGAAAACCAGGGCAAGATTTCTTGCACTTGATGTCCCTGTAAAACCCTCAAAGCTTTTTCCTACTTACTCTTCTATTAGACTTAGTGTGTTGGGCTTTATGTTAAGGTCTTTGATCTATTTGGACTTAAGATTTGTACAGAGTGATAACTATGGGTCTAATTTCATTCTTCTACATGTCGACATCCAGTTAGACCAGCACCATTTGTTGAAGATGCTGTCCTTTTTCCATTGTACGGTTTTGGCTTCTTTGTCAAAAATTAAGTGACCAAACATGTGTGGGTTCATTTCTGGGTCTTCATTTGATTCCATTGATCCACTGATCTGTTTCTATACCAGTACCATGCTGTTTTTATTACTATTGCTCTGTAGTACAGCTTAAAGTCTGGGATGGGGATACTTTCTGATTTTTTTTATGTACAAGATATGTTTAATTATTCTGGATTTTTTGTTATTCCATATAAAGTTGAGGATTATTTTTCCAGGTCTGTAAAGAATTGTGTTGGTATTTTGATGAGAATTGCATTGAATCTGTATATTGCTTCTTTTAGGATGGCCATTTTTATTATGTTGATCCTACCTATCCATGAGCGTGGGAGATCTTTCCGTTTTCTGATGTTGTCTTCAATTTCTTTCTTCAAGGACTTGAAGTTCTTGTCATACAGGTCTTTAATTGGCTCAGGTGAAAACTTCCTGAACAGAACACCAAGAGCTCAGGCTCTAAGACCAACAATCATTAAATGGGACCTCATGAAAAGCTTCTGTAAGGCAAAAGACACTGTCATTCGAATAAAAAGGAACCTACAGATTAGGAAAAGATGTTTACTAACCCCACATCTGACAGAGGGCTAATATCCAAAATTCAAAAAGAACTCAAGAAATTAAACACAAAGAAACCAAATAATCCAATCAAAAAAAAAAATGGGAAACAGCTAAACTGAGAATTCACAAAAGAGGAATCTTTAATGGTCAAGAGACACTTGAAGAAATGATCAGCATCCTTAATCATCAGAGAAATGCAACTCAAGATGACTCTGAGATTACATCTCACATCTGACAGAATGGCTTAGATCAAAAATTGAAATGACAGCACATGCTGGCAAGGTTGTGGAAAAGGGGGAACACTCCTTCATTGCTGGTGGGAGTGCAAGCTTGTACAACCACTATGGAAATCAGTCTGTGGATATCTTAGAAAACTTTGAATATCTCTACCTCAAGACCCAGCCATACCACTTGTGGGTATACATCCAAATGATTCCTCACCAAACCACAAGGACATTTCTTTATCTATGTTCATAGCAGCCTTATTTGTAATAGCTAAAAACTGGAAACAAGCCAGATGTCACTCAGCGAAGGAATGGATAAAAAACTGTGGAACATCTACCCAATGGAATACTACTCAGTCATCAGAAACAACGAAATCATGCAATTTTCAGCCAAATGGATAGAACTGGAGAAGCTCATCCTGAGTGAGCTAACCCAGACTCAGAAAGATGCACATGGAATCTATTCACTTATAATCGGATTTTAGCCATATAGTACAAGATAACTATCCTACAACCAATACACCAAAAGGATCAGGAACATAGACTTTGTTACCTGTTAATGAGACACTCTGCCCTAATGGTGCTTCCATGTAGGTCCGCAGTACATGAGGAAGCTCTTATCCCTCATATGCATGCTGAATTGGGGTGGGGGACTAATGTGTAGGGACACTCCACTCTGGAGGAGTAGGACAGAAGGGAGAGAGGGTAGAGGGTGGGAGGGTGAGCCTGGGAGGGGTGGAAAGAGGTCACTGTGATGGAGATGTAACTTGAAGTCATAACTAAACATTAAAAAACCCTCAAAGTTCTTGGCTCCTGGTACTTTCATCTACTGTACAGGAGCCGGGACACAGGGGAGTTTTCTGTTCTTCCATCCACCTCTTTACATTAGTTAGTTCCCACAGTTGTCCATATCCCAGGGTTGTGGGAGAGATTTCTACCATTTTATATCACTTCTGTTCTAGTCTCATAATAATTGACAAGGAGAAAGTTAAATCATAATTTATATATTAAAACGTCATTAAAAAAAGATCTACCATGATGATTTACAAAAATGCTTTCTACTGTCCAAGAAAATATCAGGAATGCAGGTTGAAGGATATTTTAAAAACAGAGCACTCTAAGGCTATACATGAAAACAAATGAAACTCTTGGTGTGTGTTTTTTGCTTGTGTAGGATGAACATTTTTTTACACAATGCATGTGGTATGGAAGCATTTGTTGTTTAGTGTATCTATAGTCTTTGCTCTTAGAGAGGTTGTTTTGATCTTCACTTTATGCCTGTACCCAAGTTGCTTGACCTAACCTCTTTTTTCCTTCGGCTCCAGATGAATAAGAATTGTTCTTTGTAGGGTTGCTGTGAAAAGCAAGCCATGACTTCGGTGAAAGCGTGCTGGAAGAAAACCCTTAGTAGACGCAAAGGGCTCACTTGTGCTGCACACTTGGAGAAGTTCAGGGTTTAGACCTGTAGGTTCCAATACCAACGATGAGAGAATTTTCCCTCTGGTACTCATGGTTCCCTTTTGTGCATTTCCAAGGTTATTCCTACTCCAGCCTTTCTTTGTTAGTATCTAATCCATATCTTCATAGAGTGATCATATTTTTTCAAATTTATATTTACAAAGTTTAACCCTATATATTCAGTAGTATTGGAGGACACTGAAGACTTCTAGATAACATTATTGGGAAATTATAATGCTTGTTAGCCTCAAAAGTGAATTAATGGAGAATATGCTTTAAAAACTTTAATGAGTTCTAATGTATAGCTAATAATGAAATATATAGTCATAAAATATGTTTATTTGTAGTTAATGATATTATGACTTTATTTAATATGTCCATATACATAATTCATGTATATGGACTAAATATTTCTAGCAAATATACATTTTCAAATGCCTTTAAAAAAAGACACAGCATAGGGTGGTACACACCTTTAATCCCTGCACTCAGGAGCCAGAAGGAGGTGGATTTCTGTGAGTTCTTGGCCAGCCTGTTCTACACAGTTAGTTCTAGAACAGTCAGAGCTACATAGAGAGACCCTGTCTCAACATCTCTTCATTCCCTCCTCCCCAAATACTGTTCAATGTGGAGATCCAAGCTCTTAAGTGTCCTAAATTGTGGGTCTGTTTCCTTAGTAAGTGAATCACATAAGCTATATATGAACTTACCTTGGTTGGATTCTTGTTTTCCCTTATGTTCTTAAAGGATTTCTAAGTCAGGGGTTATGGGGTTGTTTGCAAAATAAAGTTCACCTGGCCATAAGAAATGTTGCACTTAGCTGACTTCAGTGATAACTAGATTTGGAGGTTCTTATTCCTAAACCAAAAGATTTTGCTTAACTTTTTACAGATAGAGTCACTTAGCTGACTTAACAGAGCGGGAGAAAAATCAACGAATAGACATCTTCAGCTTCGGGGCTTTGATGATCCCTGTGATAGGAGGCACAAACACATTTTCTTTCTTAGCCTTAACATTTGCTTCCAAAAATCTCTGGAGATTATACATTGACCAAATAGAATGAAGTGGGAGAAATATTTTCTTCAATTATCTGTTACAAAATAAAATCCTTATAATATATTGGTGTAGGCTTATTTTCAAGGAATAAAACTGGTTTTAAACATGGCAATTCTATAAGAAGCATTAATTCTCAGTAGTGCTCACTGAAATGAACCGTTTAATCTCATTATTGATTTTAAAATCATATGTAATGAACTAAATGTTTACAACTTATCTTAATTTGTAGGAGCACACACACACATACACCCACACAGATACACACACACACACACACACACACACACACACATACACATACATACCACATGGTGGAACATTCTATCTAAAGTCAAGGTTTTTTTTTTTGAGAAAAGAAAGGAGAATAAATAAAAATGCTGTATTTTGTTAAATTTTAACCAAATTGTATATACATTTCTTTTTGTTTTAAAAAAAGGTAAAATAGTTCATAATCATTGATTTCATACACAGATTCTTTCCAATTTACTCTTACATTGTAGTGTAGTAGATTCAATATGGAATAACCTGAAAACTTCTTTTAGGGGTTTCAAAGACATATGGTGTCCTTTCAAAGGATATCATTTCCTGCAGGAGAAGGACTTAGTTTTGGAAATATCATGTAAGAAATGAGGGCAACATGAAGACTATGATGCTTTACTGCTCTCAAAGACAGTTTCCCTTTACAACTGACCCCAAAAGGAGGCTGTGTGGTTGCCTCATGGTCATCTGGAGGGCTCCTTTCAGACTGGTTGCGGTTGCATCTCCAACCGGCAGAATTCCAAGATTTATTGCGATTAATAGCAAAACTATATGTTTATACTGTCAGAAATGAGGGAGATGTTGAAATCGAGTATGTCTTAACATTTAGTTTAAGGGATTTCTTTTTCATCGGGGTAAGTAAAGCCTATTTCCTATGAGTTGGAATTGCAGCAGCCTCATGGGTTGCACTGGGAACAGTGCCAGGTTTGTACATATGTAGAGTTACCTGCAGGGCATTGGACACATTTTACAGTCCTTGTTTTTGTACTAGTCTCTTTCCCTCTCTCTTCCACTTTCCTCTCCTTTTCCTTCTCCCTGCCTTTCTCTGCACCCCAACTATTTCTTCTTGAACCTAATGGTGGTGGATTTCTCATTTTGTTCTTTGCAAATGTTGGCTCAGTTATAAAGTTCCATGAAGTAGTTAAAAAAAGTCAGCTTGCTAAAATATTTCTTGATAAAGATTCTCTCTCCCTGCTTCCTTTGGATCTGGTGCTCCATTTTGTTCCCATATGGAATTTTTCCTGCCTATTTTCCTTAGTGAAAATAGTAAATGTGGGCCTGGAGGGGTAGCCTGGCTATTAAGAGCACTTACTGCTCTATTGGAGGGGTACAGTCCATAGCCTAGCCCCTGAATTGATTGGGAAGCAGAAAACAGTAAATGAAACTCCCAGGGATAAGATGCCTTATTCTGATGCATGTGCATGCATATACACAAATACACAACATATACACAAGCATATATATATATACATACACACAAACACACATATATACACACATGCACATAAATATACAACATATACACACATTTACACACACATACATATGTACACATAAACACACATACATACACTAACACACACACACACACACACACACACACACATATGCACTCAGAGGCACATAAAACACATACATACACATAAAAATAATAAATCTTTAAAGAGATTTTATCTAAATTATCTTTTATTATTTAAATATGGGACATTTTGTTTTTAAAACGTTTCAAACTATTTTAGATTTTGGCACTAATAAAGAAGACATTAAATATTAAAAGTATATTGTCTACCTATAAAAAGTAAAGCACACTATAGTAACTTTCAGCATTCTCTTAGGCACCCACTTTCTGAGCTCTGCTCTATGGAAGAGGTGGTGGTTCTCATCACATTCTCGAGGATTCTCATCTCAGATCTGAATTCAATTTGATGCCTAGTGCTATCCACAGCTTATTCTTTATGAAAAATCTAAGTATTTTACTTTGATTATTTTTCAATGATATTTTTGAAAACTTCATATAGAATAAAAATTGATTTTGTATGGGTTTCAGAAATAATTTTTGAACTGTATGTTTCAAAACATGTGAAAAGATGTGTGATATGAATCAGCTCTCAGCCTTCAGTTTTCCAGCCTCACTATATGTAATATTTTTCCTATGGGAAGGGTTAAAATGGGGTTTTTCTATGCAGCCCAGGCTGGTCTAGGACATAACCCATAGCTCAGGCTGGCTTCAAGCCTGCTGAGATCCCTGCTCTCTGATTCTTGAGTGTTGGGAGTCCAGGTGTGTGCCAGCATGCCTGGTTATTTTTAAGTTAATAACATGCCTTGTCACTTAGGGAATTTCTGGTCTAGAAAAAAATCATGAATCAGTTTCTTTAGTTTCATATTCTGTCAGATAGTACTCATTGAATGATAATTTCCAATAAAATTTTATTTCAAAAAATGGTCAAAGCTTTGAAATAGCAGTATAGCAGATTGTGGGATATTTTGTAATTAGCTCCCAGGGTGTTTTTATAGAAGTGTGTGGTATAAAGTATGGAGGGAAAGTTATAGACTCTGCAAAGAATATAATCAGAAAGATCTCGTTTTGTGTATGTTAAAAATTTGCATGTTTTTCTGAAAATCATGTGAGCTACTGAATAATTTTGGCAGAGATGTGAGAGGTCAAGTCATAACTCAGTGGGATTTGTGCTCCAAAAAGTCACTCTGGCTTCAGTTATATGATATGAAATTCACACACACACACACACACACACACACACACACACACACACACAAAGTTTAGGATCTTTTCCCTAACTGGGCTGCGTAGTCCAGCCTCAATAGGAGATGCCCCTAGTCTTACTGCAACTTGATATGCCATGGCTGGTTGATGTTCATGGGAGGCCTCCCCTTTTCTGAAGAAAAACAGAGAAAGAGTGGAAGGGAGTGAGGGGTGGGGGGCAAGGCCTTGGACAAGAGGAAGGAGGGGAAACTGCAGTCTGGATGTAAAGTAAATAAATTAAAAAAAGAAAGAACACAGAAGATCATCTTGTAGGAAACACTGGTCTATATCAGAGGCATTTATTGATGGTATGAACCAAAGGGTGTGTATAGGAAAGAATCTGCAACCGGGTCTGGAATTGTGGTCTAATGCTTGAAAGGTTGTCAGAAATCACTTTGCTATTAGTATGTATGTATGGAATTTCAGTTCTTACCTTTCCTTTGTAACTTGTTTCAGAAGCCTAATCACCATTCTGACTCTAGTTAGAATTCTAGCATTCCTTATTATACATTGGTTTCTAGGAGACAGAAACTTCAAAGTATAGTGTTTAAGAAACAAAGAGGAAATTTTACTTTTTCCAATAATAAGCTAGTTTCACACAGACCCAAGCAGTTGGAGAGCCACAGACTAGGCTTTTATTTCTCAGAGGGCATCTCTCTAGCACAAAAATAGCACCTATAGGCTACACATCAAGCCAAGCAACAGATTTTCTGAGAGCTCATCTTTGCAACACATTATCATCATGGAAATATATAAGCAAGAGTAAACTAAAGGAAACAAAACTAAACTAAACTATTGCCTAAATATTGGGGAATTATGGGAATCCAGTAGCACCAACATTAATTGCTAAAATCTGAACTTAAAAGCTTCTCTGTGGCATTTATTTGCGTGCATGCGTGCATGCGTGCATGTGTGCGTGTGTGTGTGTGTGTGTGTGTGTGTGTGTGTGTGTGTGTGTGTGTG
>CAJQZJ010027982.1:8810687-8830706 GCA_907164525.1 Lophiomys imhausi | reverse complement strand
CACACACACACACACACACACACACACACACACACACACACACACACTTCAGTCACCCCTATTTCCTCTGCAATGATAACATCTCAATAAAGATGAGACAAAACACAGAGGACTAAAATATCACACACATATGAAATATTTATAAATCATTCCAAAACTTCAAGAAAGCAAGCTATTCTCTTTTCCTTCCCGGGCATGCTTACTTTACTATAGAGTAAAAGTGCTGACAGACAGTCTGGAGGACCAAATTAGGTTTGGCAGGTTTTATTTGCAATTAGCTGAGGGAGAGCACTTCTCAATGGTAGGTCATGTGACGGATGCTGAGTTGAGGTCTACCCACAGTTTTTAGATGTTGATCGCATGTCCTCCTTGCCTCTGTTCTGTGGAAGTGAGCCCCGATAATACTGGATACAGAAGCATAGTGTTCACAGTTGAGGGAAAATGATAATTACTTTGAGAGGTGTAGCAAGTGCTAGTGTTACTGTTTATCAACCAGGATGGATTCAAGCTTATTTCTAAGATGTACTCACTTGTGCTTACTTGTATTTTAGTATGTTTTTTTTTTTTTTTTTTTTTTTGCGGGGGGGAGTTGAGGAAGCTATAGGAAAACTTGAACTTCATGGACTTAGAAACTTCTCTCTGGGGCATACATTATTTCCATATGTTCCCTGGTGTGTGCTTAGGAGTTTTTTTTTTTTTTTTTTGTAGGACTTGTGAATATTGATGCATATCTATGGTCTTTCAATTTTACCTGCAAATAAACTTAAGGACAAGAATGTGAGAAGAGATAAAACCTGGGGGTTAGAATTTTACATATGTGATTTAATGGGAAGAAATGGTGTACTGTATATAGGAATGTAGACAGAACTTTACATTCTGTAAATTGTCATGAGATAAACTGTATTTATGTATTAATATCATTATTGATGCTGGGTTCTTTATCATTTGTTAAGTACAAATTTAAAAATTCCCAAATTGATATTTAAGAAAAGAAGTTTACTCTTGAAGAAAATATTTCTCACATTCAATATTTTTTAATAAAATCTATCTTGAGATTTTTAAGTTATATTTTAATATTCATATTTTAGGAATATTCCTTAAATCTAGGGCTATAGCTCAATATTACAGTCCTTGCCTAGTATATGTGAGGTCTGCCCTAGGTTCAGTACCTAGTTTTACAAAATAAGTAAATTATTAACAAATAAGTAAATAATACTCTTTTAGGCTTTAAGATGTGATTCAGTGATAGAGTGCTTGCTAAAATATTCCTGAGAACCTGGGTTTGAACTTCACTACTATAAGGAAAAAAAATCAGTATAGATACATACATGTACATAAGAACAATTAATGAAAAACAGGTCATGAATGTTAAAGTAAGCAAGTGGGGATACGTGGGAAGGTTTGTAACAAGAAAAGGGAAGTGGGAAATGATGTAATTATATTATAATCCCCAAAAGAATAAATTAAATATTTTTAAAAAGAGGCAAAACCCCTCAAGTTAAAATACTCCTCAAATAGCACAAAAACAATGCACAAAGCCCATTTTAGAATGCTGTGCTGAGAAGTAAGAAATGTAGAGGATACTATTTAACTTTTCTCAAAATGTGTAGCTGTGATTTAAATATCGTTTGAGCAATCTCTAAGATTCAATCATCTTTCTGCGCTTAGTTTGTTTCAAATCTTACATTCGAATCTGTCAACCTGCACACTTTATGATTTTTTGTCATATTGATTTGAGATTAATATTGTTCATCTCTCTGAGATGTTAATGTTAGGATTAAGGAACTCTTTCGAGGTATTGACCACACCTTTGGACTGGGAAATAAAGCAGCTTTTCTTTGCAAATTCTTCCTTTGGAAGAATAAGAACTTTTTAAAGGACAAAGATCTGATTTATTAAACTTATTTCAGTTAATTGCCTTACTGCATCAATTCCACATTTACAAGAAACAGAACTCGCATAAGATGGTGACTCGAGTGGTGGGCTATTTCAAAATGTGTGCAATGAACAGGTGTATTTTGGAATTACATGAATCTAACATTTCCAAGGAATCTCAATGTATGTAGAACAAAAAGATCCCCAAGAAAATAAAGATGTAGTGGTAGCCAAATTTGGTGCCAAGATTGTGAGTTGTAGGGGTTAACTGCCAAACTAGATCAATAAAACCTTAAAAACTTTGTGATTCAAAGAAGAAAAGTTAGAAAAATGAATGAATAACTTAAATTCTTTTGGCGATTTTTAGTAGACTACCTCCCTTCCAACAAACCAAATTAACAAATTCAGTAAATAACAGCTAATCATTTGTGGTCATTTAATGTTATTGGAGCAACCTAATTTGTAGTTATTAGTATTAAAATTGGCCTATTAATGTTGAAATGATTAAACTTGAAATTATTTTCCCTTCTATATTTGAGATCATAATATAATCATATTTGCTTACATCATTTCTTCCTTCTGGTCCCTCAAATCCTCCCATATACCCCTCTTTGTTCTCTCTCAAATTCATGGCCTCCTTTTTAATAAATTGTTAATATATAGATATATGTATAGTATATTTATATGCATAAATATCCCTAAATATAACATTTTAAATTTTGCATTTTTAACTAGACAATTTTCAGAACATATGGAATCTAGTACAGTGTCATTTTTAAAAAATAAATTCAACCAGTGGATTCCTAGCACATAGATCAAAATAGGACAGACTGTAATACGCTCAACTTTTGTCTCCAAAGACTGTTGTTCTGCTGATGATTTCAAGGGCATAGATAAGTTTGGGCATTTTATCACTGATATGCATTATTGAACATCTTGAAAAACCATGATAAAACTGAATGGAAATCACTTCAGTGTTTCATCATAATTGATGGATGCCTTTGTATTTGTCAACTATACTTTTTAAAACTTTAATTAACTTATCTGTATTTTCAGAAAGAAAGAATAGAGACAATTGTGAATATGTATATAGTTTTTATTTTCTTTGGTAAAGTCAGATGGATTTTTACTCTTGTCTATGTATCTACCTATCTGTCATCTGTCTAGCAATTCTCATCTATCTATCTATCTATCTATCTATCTATCTGTCTGTCTGTCTGTCTGTCTGTCTGTCTGTCTATCTATCTATCTACCTACCTATCTACCTGTCTATATCAATCTATCATTTATATATCACTATCTATTTATATATCTATATATCTATCATCTATCTAGTCTATAAATCTATCATTTATCTATCATCATCTATCATATGTCTATCAATAATATCTATCTATCTATCTATCTATCTACCTATCTATCTACCTATCTATCTATCTATCTATCTATCTATCTATCTATCTATCTATCTATCTATCTTCTATCTAGCTATTATGTACCAGTCACCTATTATCTATCCATCTATCTGCCTATAATCTGTCTATATATCTTATGTAATCTATCTATATCTATCTACCATCTATATATCATATATCTATACTCTATCTATCATTTATCTTTTATCTGCCTGTTTATTATCTATGTATCTACATCTATCTTTCATATATCTATGTCTGTCTGTCTGCCTATCTATTACCTATCTATCTATCTATCTATCTATCTATCTATCTATCTATCTATCTATCATCTATCTTTTTTAGTGCACTGTTTCATACAAATCTAAAAGTGACATTTTTATACAATTGATGCTTAAGATTTTAAAGTTCTTTGAGTCTTGACTTTTGGAAGTGTTTAAAGGCCCCAGAGGAATTCTGCTCCCATTCTGAATTTGCATCCTCTGGACCAACAGCATGTCCGAATTCGTGCTTTTCTGTTTTAGCCACATTCTCAGTGAGCATTGCTTTCCAGGGTTTGTTTTTTGAATGGTTTTCTTATTGATCTTCTCTATTTTCTTTTCTCTATTTGCATATTTTATATCACCCATAGGCTGGAAGTCTTGGCTTAATAGAATTGTCTCTAAAAATTAGTTTAAGTAGACTCTGAGGAAACTCCTGGGGAGTGATTTCATGACTATAGTATAGGGAATTGTGCCGAGGGAATTGTTGAAACAAACTGCTTTCTTTTTCCATTTACTCCTTGTTTATGTTCTATGGGAGAGTTTGATAATTTTGTTGATTAAAGCACAGGACATTTGTTGAGTTTCAGTTTTCAGAGAGTGTTACTAGGTTCTCAAGGCCATGGCACATCTGTTTCTACATTGGGTCTCTAAATGTTTTGAGCTCTTTGTTTTAAACAGATCAAATAGGTCTTCATTCAGAGCAGACTTAACTCATAGGTGTCTACTCACGTAGTCTCCTGTTTTAACCTTTCTGTACTCATGAGTGAGCAGATCAATCATGCTTGGTGTTTTCTGAGGCCTGGACATCTTAGCTCTCTGAGAAAAAGGGTAGAAATCCTTATTGTGATTGCATGTCCAAACGGTCCTCTTAATAAAGGAGGTTATATAGGAGGTTCCTAGGGTAACAAAGATGGACTATTATTTTTTTTCCAAGTTAAGAAAATACTTCCCAGGCTCTTGGTCCTTACATGGACAATCAGTTCCTTAGCTAAAACAAAACGAAATAAAAACAAAAAATCAAAACAACAAACAAACAAACAATAAAGCCCCAGCCATCTGGGAAAGGCTGCAAACCTCTTCTCTCTGACACTCTGCATGCATGCTTTGTTTGTAGATCTTTGTGTATGTACCGATTTTTATCTACATACCTATTGAGGCTCTTCAGAAACTTATGGTTTCTTTTTTGTATTCTATAACATTAAAGTTTCTCTGTAGCTCAGTTCTGGGCATCTGAATTATTACTCTAATTATTCTAAAAGATCACATGATCATTTAATAAGTAGAAATTCTAGCCTTAATATGGAAAGTCTTGTGGATAGAATGAATGTTAAGTTCAATTATAGGGCTTTACCTGTTCAAGTAAAATTTTCAGTTATGGAATCAGTTGCAGGCTTTCCAGGAAGGCTAATACCAAATAATTTTTCAATAATATTTCAGTCAAATAACTATTGGTTAGTATGCTTCCTATAAAGAGGAAAAATACCCGAGGTCAAAACTGAAGCCCAAGTCAGATCACTTCTATTAAGCTCCATTTTAAGAGGTTCATAATTTTTTCATTAAAGGAAAAATCTATTTTTTTCCATCCCATTCTACAAAATATTCTTCTTGTTATGGAGACCTTGGTCTAATTTATATAGTTGGAGCCAAGTTGAGCTGGCATTTTTGAGCCTAATTTGTGATTGAGTGAATTGGACCATTATTACTGGAAAGAGCAGAGAGCATTTTGCTAAAGCCCTTGAGGTGTTGAAGACATAATGTCTACAGGCAGGGGGAAAAGTAAAATCTTTTTAATGTGTAATTTATGACACTTATCTTGGAAACTGTTTTGATCACAAGCCAAAGGAACAAACACATGTGTAATTAGAGCCTTCTGTGGATGCTGTAGTTTAACCTGTGTTATGCTGGGAAGACTCTTTGCAGGACCAGGTAGGTAGGGCGTGATTTCAATAACTAAAACTATGGATCTCTTTACACAGACTAACATGGCGCCCTGACAAACAGAGGCTCCTTTTCTGAATTACTCAGCTATTACTTTTGAATTTCAGGTAGCCAGATACCCTAGGCTTTCCATTTAGTGTTTACTAAATTACTTACAGGATTTCCTTCTGGAGCTAGCTGAACTTATCTCTGGCAGAGACCTGATAAAGTTCTAGCTGGGGATGAGAGTAAGAAGTAAAATGCAATCCTTGAATCCAGGGAGGATAGATAAACAAGCCTCATTAAATATGTATGTCTATTGTATTGGTTTTCCTTGAAGGTTTCCTGAAACCCAACTTCATTGAGAACTTTATGGACCTAATACCAGCTACCGAAGAGTTATGCTTTACTAAAAATGGACACTAAAAAACTCTAACTAATATGCTGTAAATTTCTGATTAGTTTCAATCTGGCAAATATCTACAGATTCTTTGTAGATAACTAGGTTGTATTATTTTCATTAGATAATTTAGAAGGCAAACCCCTGGATATGTGCAGTTACATCCCCACTATATCTTTGACTTGAAATTATCAGTGTGTGTGGCTAGTGCAAACACCACTTCAGAAAACTCAAGGGTAAAGATATTACTCCTGTTGTGGCATTTATCTTTGTTTTACCCTCACAGATACATTACATAGAGGTATTCAGAACTAATGTCCTACATAAGGGATTATGTTATATGATTGGCCTTTGTGTATGTGAGTGACAATGGTTATGAACACAAGACTTCTAGGTAAGCACTCTAAATCGGTACCATACCATCAGCTCCCAAATTTATTTTGAGTATGTGGAATACAATGATAGAATTTTAGATTTGCAAAGTATTTTAAAGTTTACTTACTAAAGATTTTTTTATGTTTAAGAACAAATACACAAACCAAACAAATGGACAAACCTTCCAAAGTTTGGTGTGTGGTAGTACAAGGGAACCAGGTCAGATGGATCCTGGGACTTGTTGGCTAGCCTGCCTATCCTACTTAGAGAGGTCCAAGCCAGTGAGAGATCCTGTACCAAAGATTAGGTGCGTGAAGCCTGAGAAATACTAGAAATTGTTCTCTGATCTCCACAGACATACATGTGCACATACATACATGAATACCTGAACACATGTAAACCTGCACACATACTAGCATGCAAATACATGTGCAAAAATGTACATGAAATGACATTTTAATAATTTATAAAAATGGTACACATTTTCATAAAATTATCTTGAGAAATGTACATTTTCATCAGTCTCCAATCAAGTCTCCAAATTGTACCAGAACATTCAGCTCTGTAATTTTTAATTTATAAATTGCCATAACAAATTCTTAAATTGCCTGCTGACATTTGAGAGGAGATCTAAGAGATGTGTTTGAGAGGAGTAAGCTTTTTCTTTCTTTGAATCTATCAATTTTTAGGGTGGTATTTTCTCTTTTGCCACATGATAAAACTTTAGAGAAATATGTTTTCTTTTTTCAGAGAAAATGTTTTAAAAGTTGGGAGGCTCTTGCTCTGTAGTATTATCAGGCTATTCCATTGCCCCACAACCAACTTGTGTATTCTGTGTTCACACACATATCTATCACAAATTTCCACACTCTGGTTTGTCCTTGCTCTGCTCTTGGAGGCAAGAAAAGCCATTCACGATCACTGATACTACCGCACTCATTGTTCATGATGACTTCTGGCTCAGAGCTGATATGCTGTGACAGAAGCCATGTGTGACTCATCAAGAGCTGCTCATGAGTCAGGGAGTGATAAGACAACTGGTTGTATCTCGGAAAGATTCCTCGAGTCTGATGCTGACACTCACTGGCTTAAGAGTATAAGACTGAACACCAGTGGATGATTACAGGAGATGATTTTACCCCATCTGCATCTTCTGTGTGTGCACATTTCATTCAGACATTCAAATCTCCACTTTCCGAGGGTTTAACTCATTTGCTGCCTGATAACACAAAGGTGACTTCTTCTAACTCTGCCTTTGCTCACACTGGGAACCAGTACCTCCTCATGTTGCGTGAGGTGAGGGATGCCAAGCTCTTTTCATGCATGATCAGTCATCAGAGATGGAAGTTCCTAAGAAAGGGGTGGGGATTAGTGAAAGCATGCTTGGAGACAGCCAGCCCTGGCCTTGAACCTCTGCCTTTCCATTTAATGTCTGGAAGAAGAGCAGAGAGGGAAAACTTAGAGGGAACAGAGCTGCTATGCTAAGGGATCTTCACCAGGCAGAACTTTGGGCATGTGTGTTTCTGTCTACTAATATGTGGGTAGCACAAATACAGGTGAGGTGAGGTACTACTAAATGCACTAATGTACTACTGATTTCATTATCATCATTGTAATATTTAGAAAGGAAGGACAGATAAATTTGCCAACACTCCAATGTAGTTACTAGATATCATTTTTTGAATATATGAGTATGTCTCTGAATATATATGGGTGTGTTCTTGATATATAATAGGTTCATAAATTATCTATCTTGTGGGGCCAGTGAGCCTTGTGATTGGGGGAGGCAGCCCAGAGCAAGAGTGAAGATGAGACATGTCCAAACCCTGAAAATATTGTTTTGAGACCAGCAAGAGTAGGACCATTCCCTGCCTTCCCTGGGTCTGTGGGTCTGGTGCATGTAAACCATATGACCCTCACCTCTGCCACTCTTAAGGTGGTCATATTGCCTGGTGTCCAGGTTTCAGCTTAAACTCTTCTCTCCTTTTAAGGACATGTGCAGTAAACACCTGGAATTCCTCTTCATACAAATGAAGCATTCCTAGCAATTTGGCCCCAACCAATAATGTATGCTCACCCTTAAAACCTCTACCCACTTCCCAAGTTTATGTAGCCCTTGTTACCCCCTGCCTCCAATAGAGAGAGCTGTTTAACTGGAAACTCTCTGAAGAAGGCTGTTTCTCTTGTACTCAAACCAACTGAGATCCTGTTTGCACCCTACCTGTTCAAACTAGATTTCATCTCTGCCAGTCCAGCCTGGATACCATGAGGAGAAAAGCACACCCCAGGGAAACACTATCTAACATCTATCTATCTATCTATCTATCTATCTATCTATCTATCTATCTATCATCTATCTATCTATCTCTTCTATCTTTCTATGTATCTATTATCTATCATCAATCTATCTATCTCTCTATGTATCTATCATCTATCTGTCTGTCTGCCTATCCACTCATCCATCCATCATTCTGTCCATCCATCCATTTATTAATCTACATATCTACATCTATCTTATCTATTTACCATATATGTTAACCATTGGAAATACAAAGATAAACAAGCCATACTTTTAGTATCTAAAGTATGCAGATACTTTTTGCAATGTTCAAAGTTATTTTTGCATAGATTACCTTATTCTCTATCCTTAGCAATCTTTGGGGTACTAGTCTTTTCTAGGCAACCAGAGACTGCAGGGGAGTGCTGTAAGAATGTTTTTGTGTATTTTCATCTGTCACTTTTCCCATTGACTTTTCACAGCAACTGGAACTACTACAGAGGAAATGTGGAAGGTACTAGAAGCCGCACAGGAAACAACTTGGTGGAAGTGGAAAAAAAAAAAAAGATATCTTCCTCTATTACCTTTCTGAAATGTCCTAATCCCTTGAAAAACATTCTATTCCCTTAAGAAAGGGCTAGGATATGTGTGAGTCCTTGGGCAGACTCACTGAATTCCATGTGGACCCAGTTGGGGGGTTATACAGAAAACTTTTAAACAATTATGCATGGGCTTGTCTCTTTCCAGGCAGTAAGATCAGGATCAATTAAAGCACTTCTGTGAGCTAATCATAAGACAGGACTTACAGGACGAACAGGCATGGTCAATCTAAAAACAAGCTATGTAGACAGGAAGGCATTTTTCCAAATGAAGGAGAAATGGAGAAACAAAATTTGAAAAATATGTCATCGGAGATATTATCCATTATCATTAAATATAGATACACACTATAGAAGACAATTAATGTTATTTTTGATTCCTGGCAGAAGTTGAGATGGTGGTGTGTCTGACTGCTACATCAGTGATCAGGACTGGGCCTCATTAGGGAGGTAGAGGGAAGAAAGAAACCCGCCAGCACAACAAATGGTGCCCCTTGGTGCAGACAATTAATGCAGTTTCTCATCACAGCTGGGGCCGTATATCTCCGTGGTCATGAAGAGGATGGGAGCAAAACATGGCTCGCAGGGAGGATGCACAAGTGCTTGTGGGTTGTGTGGAGGTTGTGTAAGGCACGGCCTTTGGAAAGCAGCCAGGAAGTTTCGGTTTACCTTAGCACACACACACTGAAACCATAAGGACAGATGAAGAAGCCTGCATCTCAAATATATCAGGGAAAATGCCAGAGCAAAGCAGTTTAACTTAGCAACACTAATTTTGATTAATTTAGCAACTAAGAAAAGATGCATGGAATCTAAATAATCGAGTCTCACAAACATGGAGTAGATTCTGTCAGGACTTCCCAGTATTTTTGAGAGAAAAGCCCACTTACTCCGGCCACTTTTCCAGATTGTGCATCCTGGTCTTATTTCAGCCTTTCATATGGAAAATTCATTCCTGCCTCACTGGATAGTCTTTCCCAATCTCTTTCCTGTCTAACATTGTACCGTTTTCCAAAACTTAGCTTTAAATGTTCCCTGTTCAGGAACTCTTTCCTGACTAAGTCAGGCTCCATTTCCTATTACTGCCTCTTCTGCTGTTCTTGATTCTGTCCCACAAGTTTCCTCAGATTTTCTTTTCATCTCTTCTCTTCTTTTCTCTTTTGGACATGGACTTTTTATTTTTTATTTTTTGTTTGTTTGTTTGTTTTTTAGTTTTCTCTCCCTGGCAATGAGATACTTTTCACTGGTGGTGCTGCCTTGTAGGGGTCCCCAGTGTATGAGGAGGCTCTTGGCCCTCATATGACTGCTGAACTGGGGTAAGGGACTGTTATGTAGGGACACTCCACTTCAGAGGAGTGGGATGGAAGAGTTAGGGGGTAGAGGATGGGAGAGCGGGGCTGGGAAGGGGGGGAAAGGGGACAAAATGATGGAGATGTAACCTGAAGCAACAAATAAATAAATTTATTTATTAAAAAATTTAAGTTTATTTATTTGTTCATCTTACATCCCAATTGATTGTTGTTCCTCTCTCTCCTCCTCCAGGGTCCCCGCCCTTCTTCTCCCTTCTCCACTCCCCTTCTCCTCAGTAAAGGGAAGCCCTCCCCATCCACCATCCTACCCCAATACATCAAGTCACCTGAGGACTGAGGGCTTCCTCTTCCATTGAGGCCAGGCATCGGAAGTGATCATGGGCAAATTTCATGATTTTTTCTTATTGTTCTTCTTATTCCTTTGTCCCTCCTTACCTCTTCCTCCATCTTTTCTACTAGCTCCCTACCCTTCTCTTTTCTATGCCAGAACCATGAGAGAAGACTGTTTTCCTCACCAGTCTTCAATAGACGAACTTGTAAAAGAAAAAAGATGTTTTGATCATGGAAAAAAAAAAAAGACAGCTATCCATATTTCAGTCTGTGGCATGGTAGGATTGCGTGGGATTACATTTCTGATGTTAATTTTTCATAATATTCCAAGCTACTCTGAAGTTTGAGGAAGCAGACAGTTCGAACATAAAGGTGTTCAGTGTACACAGAAGCAAGCTGAGTGCTCCTGTGCTTCTTCAATCTCTCATAAAGCTCCAGCTTCTAAAATTCTGGGTAGACGGTGAGCTGATTTTGAAGAGTTCAGGCTGCTTTTGGGCCTCAATTCTAACACTTCGATGAATGTCTAAGCCTAGAGAGGAAATGTATTCGCCTGCTTTCAGTGTTCTATGTCCTTAGTACACTGGAATAGGAGGAGTGGGATGAGTTTTAAGGTGTATAAAGAAGAGGGCTGAGGATGGGACCTTTTCTCCTCTTTTCTCCACTATACCAGACACCAGCCAGGAAGTGACAGTCCTCTTGGAGTCATGTGTTTATTTTCTTAATTCTATTTATTTACTTATTGGATTTTTCCTTGAGACCTTTGGTGGTTTTTGTTTCATTTGTTTTTACATAGAAAATGTCCTGGGGACATTACATTCTCTGTGCATATCCATTGTCTTTCTCCAGTGAAGTTTTTTTTGTTTTGAGTCTGGGTAACACCATTCAGCCCTGGTTGATCTGAAATTTACTACATAGACCAGGCTGATTGGCCACTCACAGGAGATCCAACTGCCTCTCGCCGCTCAGTGCTGGGATTAAAGGCATGTCACCATACCTGGCCTAGGGAATTTTACTGATATCTATCCAAATCATTCTTCAATATTTCCATTTGTTATTTCACTGAAAACCACATCTAGTAAAATGCCAACTGACAGCATTTGAAGAAAAGTTTTTGAAATAATAAAATTATCATTGTCGGTATTATTTTTTTTTTATTGGAGAACCAGAATAAGTAGTTTGTTATATTACACCTTGGGAAAAATAATTCTGTTACAATCTCTTTGTAGTCTCTCCATGTCTATGAGTGAAAAACTATATTGTAGACAACAAAAAAATAGTGTGTTTTTAGACAGAAAACCTTTTCACATACAGAATATAACCTATAAATTAAACTTATTAACATGATAACAGAAATCAGTCAGTGAGAATTTATTTTCTTCCTTTAAATTATAAGGAAACCACAATGAATGTCATAACGAGTATCAGGTACAGTGCCATTTATTCATCTTACATCCCGATTGTTGCTCCTCTCTCCCCTCCTCCAGGGTCCCCGCCCTTCTGCTCCCTTCTCCACTCCCCTTCTCCTCAGTAAAGGGGAGCCCCCCCCCATCCACCATCCTACCCCAATACAGCCTATAAGGATTTTGAATGGAACATTTTTATTCCTTAGCTCCACACCTCTTTTATAAGTTAATAATATTATATCTGCTTTTTATGGATTTTCTGTTTCATTCCACATGTGACCTCTTGAATATACTGTCAACATTGTCTGAAAGTCACTTGCTTTTTCTAGTCTGCTGGTGTTTCCCTTAAAGAGTGAACTCACAACTGCAAGCAGGGGAGCCCACTGACCTTGCAGCATGTGAACTTCAACACATGGATAGTTTTGTTTCTTTACAGACCTGTTATTTATATATTTTTCTGTGAAAAAGTGTGTTCCAGACAGTTGAATTCATCAGAGATAGGCAAGTTCTGTAAGACTCATAGACATATTTTTTCTATTTCTTTGTGTTGGGTTTTGTTCTCAGTAACTTTGGCTTTGAACTGTTCTGTTACTTTTGTTCACATCCCATGAGAATTATTTCAAATAATGTCTGAAAATGGTTCATGAGACAGGAATGTGCTTCCTTAGTTCTTCAGAACTAAGAAAACCATCAAATTGTGTTTGCTTTATAATCTTCCCCCTTTTGTACACAAATAAAATTAAAAAAGAAATTTGTGTGGGGATCCAAGATGGCGGCTTATGCATAGTGATAATACTATATGGATTGGCTAGGTTGCATTTATATATTGAGGTGTGTATGTGTGTGTGCATATGTGTGTAATAATAACAACTAAAGAAAAGAAGTCACAATTTTGAGAGTGAGAATAGGGGAAGGTACAAGGCAGGGTTTGGAAGAAGAAAAGAGAAAAGGGTAAGATAAATTTGTATTCTAATTAAAAATATCAAACACAAAATAAAAATGCAAAAAAGAAGGAAAGAAAGAAAAGAGGCAAGTAAAATTGATTATAAGAGTTTCCTCCACAATGGACTTTACACTACAAAAGAGTAAAGAGAGACAATTTTGTTAATTAATTAATTTATCCTTGGTTTTTCAAGACAGGGTTTCTCTATGTAACAGAGGCTTGGCTGACCTGGACTCGACCTGTAGACCAGCTGGCCTCAAATTCACAGAGATCCACCTGCCTCTGCCTCCTGAGTGCTGGGATTAAAGGCATGCACCACCATGCCCAGCTTATTATATATTTTATCTGAATTTAAACAACAAAGAATAAGAAGGAGGAGGAGAGGAAGAAGAAAACAAAAATAAAGAGAAAAGAGAAATTCACTAGAAGGCCAACATGATACCTCAGGGAAGAAAAATACTTCCGGTAAGTTTTTCATGATCCAAGTTCCCATTTCCAGGCTCCACTGAAAGGTCAAAAGAAAGAACTCACCCCATAAAATTAGTTAACTTCTGATTTCACACACACACACACACAAATAAATACACAAATAAGTAATAAATAGAATGCAGCCACTTGAAAATTGGAATGGTCCTATGCTAGTAAGTAATAAAGAACAAAACAAAAATTCCCCAAGGTAAAACCATTAAAAAGAAGCCTACGCGCAGTACAGAGATGTGTCAGTGTTGCCTGAGACAAAGCATAAAGAAGACCATAGCTAGTAATAAACGTAGCAAGCCAGACAACCCTAGTGATTTCATTACAGAATTTAGAGTAGTGCTTTAAGTACATTCTGTTGAGTAGCTACCAGGCCAGCAACCAGTGTTTAACCACAATGTCCAGAACCATTATCACAGTGTTTAAATGATACTAGACTTTTGAAGATAATGAACAATATTTAAATTTTAGCAAAAACAAGATTTCTTTTCTATAGGTACAGCAAAAATTAGCATAATTCACGTTTTAAAACAGTTAGAAGACAGAATGTTGAGTTTCTATGGTCGTACTTGTAGTAAGAACATTACTACTGTGCTAAAGAAAGCCTTTAGAAAGAACACAATGACAGTGAAACTTAACATTAGGAACAATTTTTAAAAGAGAGTTTATCACCAAAATAAAAACAATTCCCTGCTTTTGAACTAATCCTATTAGTTGACAAAAACACTTTCAACAATAAAGATTTTTTGGCAATCTTCTGGGTAGTAACATTTTATGTAATTTTGGTACAGTTATCAAATTTAGGAAATTAACACTGATAGTTTAATATTAACTAACCTATAGCTTTTACTCAAATTTCTACAATTTTATGCCACTCTTATTTATATGGACTAAAATCTGATCTGGTATCCCTGGATTCTATTCATCATGAATTTCTATGGAGCATAACATTTCACTTTTCACCTTAATACTTTTTAAGCATGTTAGCAAGGATATTGTAAAATTAAATAGCTCTCAGTTTAAGCTTCTTTGATGTCTCATGTACTAATTCCTTTTATACATTACTATTGTTTATTATTATTATTATTATTATTATTATTATTTGATAAAAGCTATAGGTAAGTACTGCTTCTTTCATCTCAGTGTATCTTTCCATGTGATAAGATCTACTTTGTTTTCTGAACCTACTCATATATTTCAAGCTTATATTATATTTTACCAGTATCTAATTAATGCTGCGAATATGTACATGGGTTAAGATTATAGACTGTAGCTTCCTACCTAGGCTCACATCCCTGAAGAAATCTGGCTGTCTCCTCCATCAACTATCAACCACTTATAGCACTCCCCCTAGTGTTGAACCTTATGAGTTCCCATGATCCATCTGAGATTTGTATGCAGGCCTTCGGCATACAGCCGTAGTCATAGCTATTATGAGTCTATTAGTGTCACAGAGCTGTCATGTTCAGAAGATACAGCTCTGCAACAATCCTCCCATCCTACGTACAATCTTTCCACCCCCTCTTCCTTGATGTTCCCTGGACCGACCTTTCAAGAAGCAGTTTGCTTCTTTGATTTCATTTCGCCACTATGAAATTGATTTATTAGTAAGTCTTTTCCTTAAAAATACACATTAATTCCACTCTATAGCTTGTCTGAGGTTCTTATTTTATGGATATTGCTTCTTCACATAGAAGCTTGTAAATCTTTTAATTTATTTCAAGCCCATGTCTGATTGACAGCACTGAATGAACTTTGGTGAGCTCCACTTGTGTAGTGCACACTGGAAAAACAGAGATGGTTAGGGGTGCTCTTTGCTATGGGAAAGCTCACATTTGTATCAGACATTAATCAGAATGGTTGTTGAAAGATGCCTTAATCCTGGAGATTTATGAATGTGTGTCTTTACACATGGTGGAAGTAATCTCACAAATGTGATTTTGATTAAGGACCTTGAGATTAGATTAGTTTCTATTTGAAATCTGGGTGAACTCAAACCATTTTTCCTTTTTTAAGGAAACCATGTTTTCTCAGATGAATTCAAAATCAGAAGATATATAGGTACCTTTGAAAACAGAGAAAGGAAGCCTTGAGCCAAACTATGCAAACATCCTCTAAAACATGGAAAAGGTAAGGGAGGGAATTCCCCTAGAGCCTTAAGAAGAAATAATTTTTTAAAGCTAGTTTTTAAAGAAAGGAGGATACAAAGTTGAGTGGGTAGGCAGCTGGGGAGGGTCTGGGAGGAGTCTGAGGAAGAAAAAATATGATAAAAACATATTGTGTGAAAAAGACAAAAATGTAAGCCGCACAAGGACAAAACCAACAGTCATGTTAATGTAGACAGAGGAAAGCTCATGAGGCCTCAAAACCTACACAGAAAACTGTAGCACTTAAGGAATGCTGAGGGTGTAAGAAAGAGTCTGCCCAAGGAAGAGCACAACAATTAGTTATCCTATACCAGTTGGTCAGCGCTGAAAATATATACACACAAGTAACATTATAGAGGGTGGACATGGTGTAGTTATGAACTTAATATTTATGTATTTATGTACACATATGTATATAAGAACAATTAATGAAAAAAGACGTGAATTTGAAAGAGTGCAAGGGAGGTTTTGAAGGGAAGAAACAAACAAAAGGGGTAAATGATGTAATTATATCTCAAAAAAACCCAAATACATAAAAATCAATAAATTAAAAGCAAGAAGGAAGGCAGTACTGCCAACATGTTGACTGTATCCCAGGGAGGCCTGTATTAGACGTGTTAACAGTAATGTGTTTGAGGTTTCTTTAAATCAATAAAAAAGATGCTATTTTGTTACAGTAGCAAGAGAAAGATCATGCTAATGCTAATAAAGACCAATGTGTTGATCGACAATAATTACAAAATATTGTAGTAATAAATTTTCACTAATGAACCATCTATGCTGATAGTATGAGAACCGAGTAGGATCCATTAACTTATGAAAAGAAAAACAGGAATGAGACACATCTGTTCAAAGTTGTGGCCAGCCTCTGACTTTTCTAAGATTTTCAGGTCTCTGTAAATTTTGGGCATCTAGTTATTAAAAAGTCAGTCACATTAACCAGGAAAGAATATTTATTATCATCTTTTCATTATTATCTTACTTGATTCTCCTGTGGCTGGCTGCGAATTGGGCACAAACATATTCCAAATTTCAGTATCACTATTAAAAAGGGTAAGTTGTTGAAAATGAAATGTGAGGAAAATATAAGCTCACAGAACATTTAGAAATACAGAACAGGAAAAAATGAAACTGGAAGGAAAGAAGCAGGGAAGGAAGGAAGGAAGATAAAAAGGAAGGAAGGAAGGAAGGAGGGAGAGAGGGAAGGAAGGAATGAGAGATCGAGGTACAAAAGGAAGGAAACAAGGATGGAGGGGAGTAGTGAAGGAAAGCCCAAGGAAGGGAGGGAGGGTTGGAGGAAAGGACAGAAGGACAGCATAAAGGAAAAGAGTGAAGGAGAGAGGGAGGTAGGTAAGGGAAGTGAAGAGGGAGGTAGGGAGGGAGGAAGAGAGAGAAAGAAGGGAGGAAGGCAGGCCAAAAATAGCAAAAACAAATATGTCTTTCAAAGCCATTATCTGTTCATGAGTTGGCCAAATCTATGAACTTTTGGATTTCTTTGAGGAAGTGTAGATTAAGTTAAATTTTTCATCACTAAATTGCATAAGCTTTTATTTTAGAACATTTAAAACTTAATTTAAAAATATTTAGGTAAATTAAAGTAAATGTAAAATTACTACAGCTTCTAGTTCTTAGGTGTGTTTGTATGTGTTCTGATACACAACCATTGATCTTATTTTTCATTTGAAAAGGAAAAGTATATAGTTCTGTTTTATGAAGTTTTAAAGCTAGGTGAAAGTGACCCGGAAGTCAGAAGTGTTTACCTGTGTCAAGAGCGTGGTGGACAGTTATGCACAGGAGACAAGTGTGTGCATGACACTCCACACTTTAGCCTACATGCATATTCACAGATGTGTGTATTTCAAAGACTATTCAAGGTATTCATTTTAAACTGTGCAGTCTATACATATTACACCTCAATCAAAAAGGAAGACAAAAAGTAAATGTATGGAAGGAACTTTTCAAATAACATTTGCTCTTAGTCAATGGAGATGTGTCCATGGTGTGTAAATGAGGTGGGGAGGGCAGAACATGTCTTCTGCTTTTGTCATTACGATCAAACCAATCAATACATGCTTGAATAGCTTGACTATATCGGGTACTCTGAGTGCCCTTGTATCAGCGTCACCTCAAATTAATTAGCTTTTTTTTTAGCATGTACAGAGTAGATTCTCTGGCCACTCAAGTGTACAAGTGGGGATATCTTCTAAAGTCACAGTGATTAGGGGTTCTGGCTGACTGAGTTTGTCTAGTAATTTCGCAGAGCATGTGGAAGATACAAACTTTCAGCCATTAAGCTACTTCCAGTTAGCACTTTGCAGGGAAGCCTGTTTTTTCAACTTTTATTTGAAATTAGACTTAAACCTCTCTAATCTTTACTGTATCCCACTGTGGTCACAAATGGAAATGTTATTCAGCCTCTCGGGCAACATTCTGTAGAAGACTTGGTCTAAATGGAGGATCTGGTTAGATTTCTTCTGTAGGTGATGGCCCTTCTGTTTATTAAAGAAAGAGGAAGATGCAGAAAGTTTTAAAGTGGTCATCACTTTTTTGGTATGTGGTCTGTATAAGCCTTCCACAATATTGAGCTGCTGCCTAAAGTCCTTTTAGCACCAAATTTTGCTCTAAACTTCTGTTTTATAGTAATTGTTGCCACTGTAAAGTAAGACGGTAACACCACTCTTTTAAAAGCACTCATGGAATCTGAGTGCCGTGCTGACATGGAAGCCACCAGAACCCATTAAAAGAAAAAAAAAATTCTTAAGAGCTGAGAAATTTTCTGTCTGGTTTCATACTGTCATTGCATTCCTTCGCAGGTTAGCCTATGAAAGGATATTATAGTAATTAGAAATTTTCCTTTGTATACTTTGCTTTGATTATTTGCAATAGAATACGATAGCTTGTAAATATGTTACTACACACTTCCTATAACCATAGTGTTGAAATGCCAATAATTTTTGTCAGAATTGTATTGTCATTCCAATTATTATTATTGTACACAATTGCTTAAATAAAATCCACAAATAAAAAGTTCTGAAAAATTATTAAACATTTAAAGGTGTTTTAAAAATGTATTTATTTATTTTTTAATATGCTTATTTATTAATTCAAGTTACATCTCAATCACAGCCCCCTCTCTCCTCCCCTCCCAGTCCCACCCTCCCACTCTCTATACCCTCTCTCATCTATCCTTCTCCTCCAGTGTGGGGGACCCCCACATATCAACCCCCTTTATTTCATCAGTCACATGAGGGCTAAGAGCTTCCTCTTGCTCTGGGACCCAACTTGTGGTCTCCACTAGGGTAAAGAGTCCTGCTAACAGGTAACAAAGTCCATGACAGGACCCCACCCCTGTTTTTTAAGGGATCTGTATGAGGACCAGTTGCCTATTCACTATATTTGTATAGGGGGTCTAGATCAAGTCTAAGCTTTTTTCTTTTTATTTTGGTTAGTGTTTCAGTCTCTGTAAGCCTCTAGGGGCCTACATTAGTTGGTTTTGTTGATCTTCATGTGTTGATATTGACTCCTTTTAGTATCCATCTCATTCTTCAGAATTCATTCTGGTTGGCTTTTATGTGGAAATTTCTGTTTTAATTTGCAACATATTTGGATTTCTTTGGGATTCAGTTTTCTATAAAAATTCAAATTAGATTATTTATTCAATAAACTTTTACTAAAAATTATGTGAGCATGTATATGTGTAAGTGTGTATGAGAGACAAACATTTATAGTTAGAGATAGTTAGATAGATGATAGATAGATAGATAGTTAGATAGATAGGTAGATAGATAGGTAGATAGATAGATAGATAGATAGATAGATAGATAGATAGATAGATAGATAGACAGTTCTCATGCAGCCCATGTGGACTTAAATTTGCTATGTACCTAAGGCTACTCTTGAATTCCAGATGTCTCACAATGCCTCCAAAGTGTTGGGGTTACAGGTAAGTGTTACCATGCCACCACATATTTTGTGGTTTTGTAAAATGAAGATAACATACAATAAAAGGCCACAGGTTATTCCTTTCAAGAAGGCCACAGTTTATTAAGACAAATGTACAGGAGCAGGAAATCAATGGGTTGGACTTTCAGTAACCTCAAAAAAGAGATAATTACGGACCCTATTATTTATTTTTAACACATTGTGGATTTCATTAACTGATCTGTTGTTTTATTTCCCTACCTTTAGCATGATCTATTCTTTTTTCCACTTAACTATCTATCTATGTCTCTATCTCTCTATCTATCTATCTATCTATCTATCTATCTATCTATCTATCTATCTATC
>CAJQZJ010027982.1:8787886-8807660 GCA_907164525.1 Lophiomys imhausi | reverse complement strand
TCTTTCTTTCTTTCTTTCTTTCTTTCTTTCTTTCTTTCTTTCTTTCTCTCTCTCTCTCTCTCTCTCTCTCTTTCTTTCTTTCTTTCTTTCTTTCGTTAATTTTGTATCCAGTCACTTTACTGAAGGTATTTATTAGTTTAAGGAGTTATCTGGTAGAATTTTGGGAGTCACTTATGTATAGTATCATGTTATCTGCAAATAGGAATACTTTGACTTCTTCCTTTCCAATTTGTATCCTCTTGATCTCCTTTAGTTGTCTTATTGCTCTAGCTAGAACTTCAAGTACAATATTGAAGAGATATGGAAAGAGTAGATAGCCTTGTCTTGTCCCTGATTTAGTGAAATTGCTCTAAGTTTCTCTCCATTTTATTTGATGTTGACTATCAGCTTGCTGTATATATTTGCCTTTATTATATTGAGGTATGATCATTGTATCCCTTATCTCTTTAAGACTTTTATCATGAACGGGTGTTGAATTTTGTACAAGACTATTTAGCATCTAATGAGATGATCATGTGGTTTTGTTGTTTTAGGTTGTTTAAATGGTGGGTTACATTGATTTTCATATGTAGTACCATCCTGCATCCCTGGGATGAAGCCTACTTGCTGAAGTTTTTAATGTGTTCTTGGGTTCAGTTTAAGAGTATTTTATTGAGTATTTTTGCATCAATGTTCATGGGGGAAATTGGTCTGAAATTCTCTTTGTTTGTTGAGTCTTTGTGATATTTAGGTATTGGGGTGACTGTGGCCTCATAGAATGAGTTTGGCAATGTTTGTTCTGTTTCTATTTTGTGGAATAGTTTGAGGAGTATTGGTATTAACTTATCTTTGATGTTTGTAAAATTCTGTGCTAAAACCATCTGGATCTGGGTTCTTTTTTGACTGAGAGACTTTTGATGTCTGCTTCTACTTCCTTCAGAGTTGTAGGACTGTTTAAGCTGTTTACCTGGTCATGATTTAACTTTGGTAAGTGGAATCTGTCAAGAAAATCATCCATTTAGTTTAGATTTTCCAGTTTGGTGGAGTACAGGCTTTTGAAATAAGACCTATGATTCTTTGAATTTCTTGGTTTCTGTCATTATATCCCCCTTTTTATTTCTGATGTTGTTAATTTGGATAGCATCTCTTTACCTTTTAGTTAGTTTGGGTAAGGATTTATCTATTTTGTTGATTTTCTCAAAGAACCAGCTTTGATTTCATTGATTCTTTGTATTGTTCTCTTTGTTTCTAAGTTATTGCTTTCAGCTCAGAGTTTGATTATTTCCTGCCTTCTACTCTTCTTGGGTGTGTTTACTTCTTTTTGTTCTAGAGATTTCAGGTGTGTTTTCAGGTTTCTCATATGAGATCTCTCCAATTTCTTTATGAAGGCACTTAGTGCTCTGAACTTTCTTCTTAGCATTGCTTTCATTGTTTCCCATAAGTTTGGGCATGTTGTGTATTCGTTTTCATTGAATTTTAGAAAGTCTTTCATTTCTTTCTTTCTTCCCTGATCCAGTGTTCATTGAATAGAGAATTGTTCAGTTTGAAGACTTTCTTTATTTCTATTGTTGAAGTTCAGGTTTAATCCAAGGTGGTCTGATAAGACAGAAGGGGTTATTTCAATTAGTTTTTGTATATGTTGAGGCTTCCTTTGTGACTAAGTATATGGTGAGTTTTAGAGAGGGTACCATGCAGTGCTGAGCAGAAGGTATATTTTTTTGTGTTTGAGTAAAATGTTCTGTAGAATCCATTAGGTCCATTTGGTTCATGACGTCTGTTAGTTTCATTATTCTCCAGGTTCTATCTTGATGATCTGTCCATTGGTGAGAGTGGAGTATTGAATACTCCCACTATTAATGTGTGGGGTTCAATGTGTTATTTAAGGTTTAATAATGTTTCTTTTACAAATGAGGGTGCCCTTGCATTTGAGGCATAATTGTTCATAATTGCGGCATCATCTTATTGGATTTTTCCTTTGATGAGTATGAAATGTCCTTTCCCATCTCTTCTGATTGATCTTCTGAAAGTCTCTTTTATTATATACAGAATGTTTATTTGATCTTGCCTCTTGTGTCCATTTGCTTGGAAAACATTTTTCTAGTCCTCTACTTTGAGATAATGTCTATCTTTGTTGTGAAGTGTGTTTCTTGTATGTAGAAGAATGATGGATCCTGTTTTCTCCCCAATTGTGTAAGCCTGTGTCTTTTTATTGGGGAATTGAGTTCAATGGTGTTGAGAGATATTAATGACCAATGATTTTGAATTCCTGTTATTTTGATGTTGGTGATGGTAGAGAGAGTGGTGTGTGTGTGTGTGTGTGTGTGTGTGTGTGTGTGTGTGTGTGTGTACTTCCTTTCTTTTTGTTTTGCTGCTGTGGGGTTATTTAACTCCTTTGTTTTCCTGGGTATAGTTAGTCTCCTTGGGTTGGAGTTTTCCTTCTAGTATCTTCTGTAGGGTTTGATTTGTTGTTTAAATTTGTTTTTGTTGTGGAATATCTTCTGTGTGGTGATTAAAAGTTTTGCTGGGTATAGTAGTCTGTGATCCCTTAATGTCTGTAAGATGTCTTCCAAGGCCCTTCTTGCTTTTAGAATCTCTGTTGAGAAGTCAGATGTTGCTCTACTAGGTCTGTCTTTATATGTTGCTTGGCCTTTCCCTCTTGCAGCTTTTATTTTCTTTGTTCTGCACATTTAGTGTTTTGATTATCATGTGGTGGGAGAATTTTCTTTGGTACAGTCAACTTGGTGTTCTGTAAGCTTCTTGTATATTTATAGGCATTTCTTTCTTTAGGTTGAAGAAGTTTTCTTCTATGATTTTGTTGAAAATATTTTCTGGGCCTTGGAACTGAGAGTCTTCTCCTATTCCTATTGTTCTTAGGTTTGGTCTTTTCAATGTTCCATATTTCTTAGATGTTTTGTGTCAGGAACTTTTTGGATTACACATTTTCTTTGACTGAAGTAATGGTTTCTTCAATTGTACCTTCTAGGCCTGAGATTCTCTCTTCCATCTCTTCTGTTCTGTTTTTGATGGTTGTGTCTGTGTACCTGTTCTTTTTCCTAGGTTTTCCAACTCCAGAATTCCCTCAGTCTGTGTTTTCTTTATTGCTTCTATTTACATTTTCAGGTTTTTGACAATTTTACTTATTTCCTTCACTTATTTATTTGTATTTTCCTGTATTTCTTTAAGGGGTTTATTCATATCCTCTTTTAAGGCCTCTATCATTCTTATAAGGTTAAATTTAAGGTCTTTTTTTTTTTTGCTTTAGCTCTGTCAGGGTGTCCAGGACTTGGTGTAATAGTATAGCTGTGTTCTGGTGATGACATATTGCCATAAGTCTTTTTGATTGTGTTCTTACTTTGGTCTTTAGCCATATGGCTATCCCTGGCATTTACTGGATATTCCTGTTGCTGACAGGAATCCATTAAGATGCAGGCAGAGCCTTGGGTCTGATAGTGGATTTCAGGGAATAGCAGTCTGCTCACTTCTACTGGCTGTGTGTTACTGAGGACCAGCAGGCCTGGATATTTCTGGGAACCCATAGAACTGGGGTGAATCTAATTTGAATTGCCTTGGTAAGCAAGCCCACTGATGGCAGGAGGAAAAGGATCTGGACAATGGAGCTCATGGGACAGCACACAGCTCATGTCACCAGGGTGTGCCCCAGGGGATTCAGGGCATAGGGGATCTCAGGGGTGGGGATCTCACATGTGTGGGGGCCGGGTGGTGGCTGGTTGAGGGGGTTCAGGTAGAGAGCACACAGATCCTATCTATTCTTAAGATAGAAACAAAGTAAGGCATTTAAACAGATTTTTTTTTTTTTTTTTAGTGTAGCCAATCTAGAGTATAGAATAAAGTTGGTCAAGGGTTGGTGTTAAATAGTTGTTGAATTAATGATTAAATGAGGGGAATTTGATCTAAATTATCCATGTCAACAAAAATAATTTCCTATGGAGCTCATACTTAAAATTGATTTTGAAAGGGGGCTATGTGTGACTCTGAAAAAGGGGGAAAGGATATTTCAAGCAGAGGAAAAGGCAGGTTATAAAGGCAAGCTAAAATCCAACAATGTGGCACCTTCTCTAATTTCCACTCTCTGAATTTTTGAGGTGGAGGGCTGAAGTCTTGAGGCTGAAGTACATATGACCAGTACTGCAATGACCAGTATGTTTACTTAACTATTTATATTTCACATTACTGGGACGTATATGATAGCTTTTGAAGAGGACAAAAATGATTTACACTTTAATTTGAAAGACCACTCTGGTGGTCAAGTCAACGAATCAGAGGTAGTAGGAGAAAGGAAGAATAGTAAGAAGATCAAAGTTCTGGGTCTTGTCTCTCTGATTGTGAGTTTACACCTTTGCCCTCACAAGTCTACGTGTCTTCCAAATTTTTTGGCCTCTAAATGGGCAAGAGTTATACCAAGGGCATTTAGTTACACTCACAAGAAATTTTGTCAGTTGTTCCATGTGTAGTTCTTCATTTTCCAAAATAGACCACTAGATTCTTTCTGTTCTTAGTGGAAACAGTACAGGCATTGCAGGCATGTAGTTTGTCACCTTTCCAAGTCATTGGGAGGGTAATGGTATTTTGTATGATGAATGAAAGCATAAAATATACCCATGTATGGTTTCAGTATGTAAGTATGTCAAAAGGATGGGAATGCTAATCTTGGAAAAGGATTATTTGGACAAAAACATTCATTTTGCTTTGTTCTCCATGTTTCTGTTTTCAAATTTCAAAGTATAATTTAGAGACATATCTGCTTTGGGCTGAATTTTCTCACAAATTTTATATAATGGCAATTTATACTTATAGAATTGTGGGCTATATCAACAACACATTTTATGAGTGTGAGTATCTTTGAGTAACCTGAGAGTGATGTGACACACAGAATCACATAGTTTACAGTCACTGTCTTAAAGACGATATAGGTTTAATAAGTGGAATAATATTAACATAACCACTGTAAACAAGCCATCATTAGTTAAGGGCATACCATAGAGACAGTTTAAGTTATTTCATAGTGTGCTTATCTTATTTACGGTAAGTTTATAGGATAATTTCAATAACTATATTTTACAGGGAAGGAAATTGGGCTTAGAAAGACTAAGCAGCTAGCCCAAAGTCACAAACACTAGAAATCAGCCAGAATGGCAAATTCTCAAGCCTATGGCTGAATTATATTTGTTCTTGGAAACATAAACTTATATGTTTAAGAAAAGAAACAGAATTAGAGGTAATATAGTTTCATATACAAATGGAGCAGTTGTTCATATTATTGAAGATTATAAACATATTGGCCTTTGCTCTGTTTAATTATGGGCTTGGTTAAACTCACGTGCCAAAATACACCAACTACCATTGTTTTTCTGTGCTCTTTCAAAGTAAACTTTAATGGCTTTATCAGATTCTGTTATTTTTTTTTTTCACATGGGAAGTTAGAAAAAAATTTCAATTCATTTTTCTTGTTTTTGTTACTATCTGTAATCCAGACCTACAGCGTGAGCTGGGGATATAGCTCACTGGTAGCTTGTTTGCCGAGCTTGCACATGAAACTCTCTGGGCTCGACCTCTAGGATTGCACAAAACAGAATGTTAAGGCACACCTGTAATCCCAGCAGTCAGAAGACAGAAGCAGAAAGATCAAAAATTCAAGGCTATCTTTAGCTATATAGTGAGTTCCAGGAACGAGGCTAACCCTTTTTCAAAAGCAGCAATACTGTCCCTCACACCCCCCAAACCCAGCAAACAGTGTATATAAATACTTTGGCTGACATGTTTTATAGAATAGGTGACTCTGTAAAACGTTGGCACTCAGAGCAATGCATTAACTTTTTCAAGTCCCAATTTATTGCTGTGCTGACTGCACCCTGCAGAGCTCACTGGAAAAGTGAAGAGCATTGTGTGTTGAACCACCAGAGAGCATGCCAATGTGTGTAGCTACATACCAACCTGATAAAGGAAAGCAGAATAAAGATAAAGCCATGGACCTCTGAGGGATCTTCCAGGGACCTTGCAAATGATCTTCAATGACAGCAAAAATCTCACATTTCTGAAATTCCTAAAAGCAAATCCAAGATCACATGTTTGATGTTGGTATTTCAACACCATTTCTAATTGGCAGAACAATTCCCAAGCCAGCTGAATTTCTTTATCTTTACAAATATAAATTTTGAGAGTTTGGTTCCAAAGTAGCATGCTTCAAGAAACAGTTAAAATTCAGTAGCTCTTAAAACAAAATAAAATAAAACAAAACAAAACAAAACAAAAAAAAACCCCTGAAAACAGACAGCATCAACACCCAATTTGTAAAACACCTAACAAAAGGCACAAAGCAACAAGGCGTGGACACTGTTTACATTTTAATGTTCCTTCTGCTCCATTTTTCCCTTTAATTCCTTGTCAAATAGCAATTTGTGTCAACAGCAAGTGGTTTGCCTGGAGGGACAATCTCCTTATGTGCTGACTTGGCTCACTTAAAACCAAATGATGTTGAATTTACATATCTATAATTCAAAGGTACCTACAGCTCTGTGGTCTCTAGTATTGTAAGTCATTACAATTTTAAACGAACTGTCTGTTTTTCTAAACTACAGAGCTGAAATGTATTGTATGGATGGAAAAGAAGCTATAATTTTTTTTGTATTTTGAAATTTATTTATATTTATGGTTTTTGTTTGGTAGTGGATGGGCAATGCTGTAGTATACAGGAGGTATACATGGTGTTCATTTCTAAACCATGTGGGTTTTGGGTGCTAAAATAAGGTCTTCAAGATTGTTTTAGGCATGTTTATCTGCTGCCCCATCTCACCTGACCAATATGATATTTTATAAATGCAAATTATTCTCTTTCTTTAAACCAAGAACATGTCTTGTCATTTACCCTTGGTAGTCCTTTAATGACCCAAGGAACCATAGTATTTCCATCTTATCTTTACTCTCCCTCTCATTTAATGAGAGGCGTGGCAGTATTTGATTATTCTTTTGCTCAAGTTTACTTAAATCCCATTTTACACTGCCATTGCTACAGGCCAATTGCAGCCCTCACTGGGTACACCTGGAAATGTGAAGAAAACACTGCTATTATACTGACCCCTCCTCAACCTCCTGCAGTTTCCACCTAGAATGAATGCTAGTTGAATATCCTGCCCAAGAACCTGTTTTAATTCTCATGAAAAGAGATACATAATTGTGGCTGGAGAGATGGCTTAATGGTTAAGAGCATTTCTTTCTCTTCTAGAGGACTCAGGTTTGGCTCTCACTATCCATATGGTGGGTAACAACCATCTGCTTCTTCAGTTCCAGGTGATCTGATATTCTCTTCTGGACTCTCCAGGCACCAGCACCATACATGGTGCACATATATATCTGCAGGCAAAACACTCATACATATAAAAAATAAATTATTATAAAAGCAACGTCATACTTCAGTCATTAGTATTCAGAATCAAGGGACTTTCCAAGTGGATCCCACGGCTACCCTTTAACAGTGGTTTCTAGCACTTCAAATGTAGTCTGTGAGCTCTAGGAATCTGAGTAATCATGTTCTTTGCATATGAACTGAATTTCTTATCTCAGCACCCATGTTCATAATGCCTTGAAAATGGTCCTCAGCAATTCAATCTGTAGAAATTTTTAAGGTGTATGTTTGAGATATAAGTCCAAGAGAAGAGAACTTGCTTTTAGTCTTGCAATATGCTGCATTTGTATTTATTTATTGCTCAAATGAGAGAATCACATAATTTGCCCTAATAAAGAACACTACAGTGTTAACTTGCAAGCAAACATTTGTGCTAAATGTGTTTGAGAATGAATAAAAAGCATGTATTTGCCCAACAAGGTTTTGTGAAGTAGTGTATGGAGTAGTTAGTTGATGGCTCAGCGGTTAAGAGCACTGGCTGTTCTTCCAAACGACCAGAGTTCAAATCCCAGCAACCTCATGGCACAACTGTCTAATTGCTGGGCTTGGTGGCGCACACCTTTAATCCCAGCACTCAGGAGGCAGAGACAGGTGGATCCCTGTGAGTTCAAGGCTAGCCTGGTCTACAAAGTGAGTCCAGAAGAACCAAGGATACACAGAGAAACCCTGTCTCGAAAAACCAAAACCAAAACAAACAAACAAAAAAAAAACCAAAAATAAAAAACACCAAACAAACAAACAAACCAAAAAACCAGAAAAAAAATGCACTGTGGCTTAAGAGCAGGAAGATTTAAACCTTAGCTCCATTCTCAGGCTCTGCTTAAGCTTGAGAATGTTATTGAATCTCTTTGTAACTCAGTTTCCTTTATGTATAAATCATATATTTTCAATATACTTATGGTGAGGATGAGATGAGGTAATATTCAAAATATATTGAGAATAACGTCTGGGTCTGAGAAATAATATCAAAACATGACATGGACATGGAGTTTTTATCCCTTGCACCCGTGGGATGCACAGCATGGATGTAACCCTTTGTTGTAACCCTAGCCCTGGGGAAAGAGGCAGGGAGCAGAGTCCAGGGGCTTGTCAGGTGACCTAGCTGGGAAAGTGAGCTCTAGGCTTAATTAGAGACCTGTCTCAAATGATAAGGTGGGGAGTGACTGAGGAAAATATCTGTCATCAACTTCTGATTACACAAGCACACAAGCATATTCACACACACATAAATACCACCACAAATACTCCCACATACTAATACATAAATCACCATAAAAATTATATGCCTCAAATATGTTTCAAAATGTCAAAATTTTACCAAACTAAAACAAAGCCTTCTCTTGTGTCTAACTTTATTTGTGTTGAAATTTCTTCATTGGATGCCCTTTCTCCAGTAAATTGTAACTTTTAGATATTATTGTGGTAATATGAGTGAAGTACCCTCATATTCCCTGGCATTTCAATATTTGGTCTGCAACTGTGGGCCCTATCTGATTAGGCTCAGAGGTTGTGACCATGCTAGAGGAAGTATGTCATCAGAGGCAGGCTTAGTGTGCTTAAAATACACTTTGAGCTATCTCTCTGTTTCTTGTTTGGGTTTCAAGATGAGAGCTTTCAGCTGTTCTTGACTCAATACCCAATCCTTGCTATAGTGAGTGTGATGGACTCTTATCTCTCTGGAACTGTAAGCCCCAAATCAACAATCTTTTCTATAATAGCCTTGGTCATGGTGTTTTATCACAGTAATAGAAAAGTAATAAGACAATTATCAAATAAGCAAAGTTTCCATTGCAACCTAAATGAGGAAGTGTATACAGGGGACATGGACCATGCTACCCTTGTTATAAGATCAAATTTTTTCTGTTGACCAAACTTTTTCCAAAACACCACTGCTCATAAAACAGCATGTTCACTGGCAGAAAGACAGAAAATCTTTAAAAGTCTTAAAATGCATAAATAATATAACTAAGATGATTTTTCATTGCTTTCTACCAATAACAGATGAATTACTTTATTTCACTTAAGACTTACAACAGCTGAACTAAGTAGGCATTTATTTATTTTAACTGGGCATAACATAGTCACGTGTACATTTTTAAAATGAGAAAATTTAGGTACAAATGAAGTAAATTACTTAAAATCACACACCTAGGGATTAGTAGGAACACAGTTCAAATAAAAATTATCTTCATTCAAGGAAATTCTCTTGTCACACAACTTTAAACCTTCGAGCTTAAAAAGATATTATCCTTTTGTAGCTAATTTTTTTGCTTGTTTGTTTTTTCGAGACAAGGTTTCTCTGTGTATAGCTGACTGTCCTGGACTCACTTTCTGGCTAGCCTTGAGCTCACAGAGATCCACCTGCCTCTCTGTAGCTAATTTAAATGTTTATCTCCTGTTTAATATTTTAGGAATATCATAATATACCGCATACTGTGGCTTGAACTACAGACACGTACTTTTCAGTTCCAGAGACTGAAAGCTCAAGAACAAAGTCCCTTTGGTCTCATGTGTTCTTGGCATGCAGATGGCGGTCACGCTTTTACATTGTGTTTTTATTCAACTGGGCCATCCCTGATGCTTTTCAGCTTTTTTTTTTTTTTTAATTATGAGTTAGATTGAGCCGAATCCTGAGATAATACTTTCATTTTAACTTACTGGTCTTTTTAAATAACTTAATCCAAATGCAGCCATATTTTGATGTAGTAAGGAATATAACACGTGGATTTTGAGGGGACACAATTTAGTGTATAATACTTTTCTATTCCACAAATCTAGAGCTCCATTCCAGGAATGTATGACATTAAAGAAAATGAAAGGCACATACCTTTAATCCTAGAAGAGGCAGGTGGATCTCTGTGAGTTCAAGGGGAGCCTGGTATACAGAGTGAATTCCAGGACAGCTAGGGATCCAGTGAAACCCTGACTCAAAAAACTAACAAACAACCTTCCCCTAAAAAAAAAAAAAAGAAAGGAATGTATTTTTTTTTTATTTATCCCAGTTACTGAACATCCAATAACTGTTACGCCCCTAACATGCTGAATTTTTTCTCTTTTATTATATTCCTACATTCTCAACTGTGGAGAACTTTTCAGTCTCTTATCTTTATAACAGCTCATATAAGCACACCTGCCCTATTTTACTATATTGATAGTTCTATTTCTTCTTTTTCTCTGAAGAGGGAGCAATCTTTCACCATTTAATTTTTCAGAGTTCTCAGAATTATTGGCAAAGAGAAAAAAGTGGTGTGGACCTTCTGTGCTCACAGCCTCTCTCCTACCATGTTGATTTTTATTGAATAGTTACTATCACCCAGTCTGGTATGAGAAACTAGTCCTTATCTGTGATATTTTTTCTTATTTATCTTATTTTTAAAAATTAACTTGAATTATTATTCTTTTTTAAAGACGAGGCTTCTGATATTTAATCAAATATATTATTTACTGAATGATACACAATTAGTAAATCATAGAATGAACATGTATTATTCACAGAATGATTTCTAATCCTGGTTATATGGCATGGCTTGGCTCTAACTTGTTCATCCAATTTTATTCTTGTATATAACCTGATGAACAATGTATTTCTTTACATAATGATGGAATTTATAGAAACTAATTTTAAAATGGAGTTACTACAATTGAGTGAGTCATATTTTGATCCTCATGATTGCCAAATGATAGAAGATCGAAATTATGAAAATGAATACACTTAAGTTGTAAAATAATGATATTATCAAGCAATTCCCATCCATATATAAAATTTTGTTCTCAAGCTCCTGAGTTGCATGCAGGTGCTAAACATAAATGGAACCCTGGTAGGATGTGAGAAAAATAGTCCCATGCCTCAAGCTCAAGTAGAAAGCCAATTGCTGCACTGATTCTGGCTCTGGGAACAGTACATACTGTTATATTCTGGCACATCAGATTTTCCAGGGATGTGCCTGGTGTCTTGGAGGAAAGCCAATGTGATTCTTCTGCCATGGAAGTCTTGTTTTTTATAGGACTCTTTGCCATATTCATTATGTAAATCATAGCTTCCTGTCCCCGAATTGTGAGACTTTCCTCTTTCCCTGTACAATAAAAAGGACCTGCCATTTCCCAGATTCTTGCAGATATAATAATCTTTTGTTCCTTAATAGCTACAACATTGACATTATACAAGTATATGAAAGAAAAGTGGATGAGGAAGGTAGACAACTTGAGCCCATACTACTTCTTAATTATTATTAAGCTCTCTGTTAATATTGAAATACCACCCTCTGTGTAGGTTATTTTTCTACAGATAAGAAGAATATTGCTCTCTTATGCTGTTCTTCTTATAAATACAAACTTATATCAAGGCCTTTAAAATGTTGTGATATAATATTTAACTTCAAATAGTTTATTGGTTTCTAATCTCAGTTTAGCTTGCAAATCCCTTTACTATCATTGTACAGATATTATAAGTTTTATAGTAATTTATAAAAATAAATAATTAGAGCATCATCCACTTATAACCACTGAAAGTTATGTACACAGGTTTTAGAAACATTTAATTAGAATAACTGGTAAGCATTGATTTATTTTCTGTAGGAAGTGACAATCAGCTTCCCAGTGTGAAATAGTCATGTAGACAAGTCTAAACAAAGTACTTAGAGAATGTCTGACATTTTAAGTAAAACTAAAAAGCATATATAGGTTGAGGAAGTTAAAAGATGTGTCTGTTTGAAATAAAAAATCTACATAAATACATCGATATTGTATAGGTAGCAAGATTTATATAGTATGTTACTTTCAGATGTAGAGAGATGGAGAACATTTTTATAATTGTAAAAAAAAAATAACTATGAGACTCTAGCTATCTATTCGAGTTGTTTATGAATCAAGAGGGTGTTCTGGATCTAAGAAGATATTTTTAAAATTGTGAGGCAAGTTAGTATGAAAGCTGAGCTAGATATAGAACTTTAAACTCTTGGAGATGGTTAGATAGTAGAATGTTAAAGTCAGGTGCCAAATACATACGGACTGGACATCGGGAATGTATGCTAAGCCATATAACTCTCATAATTGTGGCCTATTTATTTCTGTTGTTTTGTATTGTATTTATTGTTATAAGAGAAAGAACCATTTGTTGGACTGAAAGGGAGAACTGTTGGGGGGAAAAAAGAAATACCTTAAACTAAAAAAAAAGGGGGGGTAGGGGATGGGGGGTTGAGGGGGAGGAGGGTGGAAGGATGGGACTGGAGGGGGGAGTAGGGAGGAGGTTGTGATTGAGATGTTACTTGAAGAAATAAAAAATAAATTATTAAAAAAATTATAAGGGGCAAATTCTTAACATTTTAATTTGGTGCTAGAAGCCCAATCCAGGATTTTATTTTATTTTTTTAATATTTTTTAAATACTTTATTTTTTTTTCTTCAAGTTACATCTCAGTAACAAACCCCTCCCTATTCCCCCTTCCTATCCCGCCCTTCCACCCTCTTCCCCCCAGAAGTTTCCCCTTTCAGTCCAACAGATGGTTCCTTCTCTTATAACAGTAAGTATTATACAAAACAATAGATATAGATATGCCACATTTATGAGAGTTAAATGGCCCAGTATACCTTCCCAATGTCCAGTTTATACATATTTGGCCCCTGACTTTAACATTCTACTATCTAACCAACTCCATGAGTTTAAAGGTCTATATGTGTGCTCGCTTCGGCAGCACATATACTAAAGGTCTATATGTGACTCAACATTCATACTATCTTGCAACACACTTTTAAGAGTATCTTCTTAGATCTATAACACCCTCTTGATTCCTAAACAGTTCAAAATTTAACTATGAGACTCTAGCTGTCTATTCTTCAACCACCTCAGAGACCTGAGAAGGATAAATATATTTGCTTATATAGGAAGTGCAGGGCCTGCAGCTTCCAAAACTAAGAAAGAACATACCAATGACTGCCTGGACAGTTCCCATTTTCTCTCCATACATTCCAGCATCAGTCTTCAGCCTTTGGGTCCTGTTTCTCTGACAGACATTTGTTGTAGAGCAGGGATTATGAAGGACTTACCTACCCTGTCTTGGCAGAGTTAGGCTGTCGACTTCCCTGCTACCAAGTTTTGTCCTTTTTGGACAGCAGTCTGTCTGCAGTTGGTGCAAGGGGTTTTTTCATGCCAAGAGAAAGGCTTGCCACTAATTCAACCATCTTACAGTGGAGGTTCTTCGATGCTTATCTTCTACTTGGAGTAGAATAGGGGGTGCTGTCAGGCGCTGATATGTCTCGATATCAAAAAAAATCTTGATTTAAGATAACATCTTTGAATGCCATATTCTGCAGATCTCTAGGGGTTTTTGAAGATGCCCTATCCATCTCTTGTATTTAGATAAGCAAATGTTGCTTGTCTCTTAGCAACTTGATTACTGGGTAGTTTAGAGAATATCTGTGATAGACTGTCATAGTAGCTAACAAAGTGACATGTTTGCATACTAGGAGTTTATTTTAACTATCCTAGACCGTTTTAGACGGTTGGTATCAAGAGGTCAGAGCTTCACATTTTATTTTTAAGTATCTCTAGGTATGATACCATTAGGAAGCATTACCTTTAAATTTGTATCAATATAAAAGATCTATTCAATTGTGGTTAAATATACTCTTAATTATGTATCAATATACCAAGATCAATGCCTATGTAGCCCAATATAATCTTAATATTACGTCCATATGCAAGGGTCAATACCATTGTGGCCAACTATAATCTTAATTTTGTATCAATATACAAAGATCAATACCGATGTAATCCAATACAATCTTATTTTTGCACAATAAACAATGGTCAATACCACTTTAGCCAAATAAACTACTAATTTTGTATCAGTATACAAAGGTATAAGGGCATATTCAATAATCTGCCCCTTCTTCTTGGACCTTCCTGTGCTATGTCTATATCTCATTTTTCTCAAGCCCATGCACTCCTACATAGGAGAGGAAGAAGGATACAGAAAAGGAAAAGTAGGAATTCCCTGGGGCTAACCTCCAAAACCCATTAAGACAGGACCATTTATCAGCTTGTAGTCTCTTCCCCTACATAACAGAGTTTTCAGTTATCCTTCAAATAACCAAAAAGAAGGGCGGAGAAACACCCTCCCCACCCTCTGGGCATGGGACGTAGCTCTCTTAAAGTGATTTCCTGCTGATTTGGGTTGTAGTAGACCTGTTTGGGGCCCGAACCCAAATGGGAAAAATTATTAAAAATGTTAGTACTCTCCTTTTATGTTCAGTCCTTCTGTTCTCAGCTGTTTAGATGACCGAAGGGGTTTGTAGGCAGAAGCTGATCTTGCAGGCTTCACTGAGGTTCCTGCCGGGGCATTGTGTAGAGCTGAGCGGTCCCAGTGACATTGGAATGCTGTGGTGGTTGCAGGCCCCCAATGGAGACAGCTATTGAGGAAGTCTGCCAGGCAGAATCAACTGGGTCACTCATCCTCCTTGGTGCCTGATTCTGCTCTCTGCTGAGGATTCCGCTGTCCAGCCGTCCCCGGGCTCCCCTAATGGACGCTTCGATTCTCCTGGAACGATAAGAACAGAGCCCTGCCCCAATCCCAACGCTAGGACAATTGCCCTCTTTTTTTTGTTTTTTTTTTTGGGGGGGATGGGGCTAGGTAGTACTTCTCCTGAAGCAAATTTGGCCTTCTGACAACATACAAAGCGTTATCTTTCAATCCGGGTTAAAGAAGAAATCATTCTGTCACCTTGGAGCTAAACCAGCTCTGGTGTATATATTTTGAGATCCCAAAGGACAATCTGCCTGCATCGAGAAGGCCTTTTGTAAGTAGCCTCCAAACCTAGGTCCCTCCAAATCCCATGTGTGTGTCTCTGAACTCTAATTATTGGGATCAGGGACCTGTGTTTCCCATCTGAAGGGATCAAAGATGTGTTCCACCACTCCTGGACCGAAGTCTTTCTCTATTTAGAGTTTGCCCTGCATCAGGCTGACCCTGAGCTCTGGGATCTGCCCGTTTCTGTCTCCAGTGTGCTGGGAGCTGGGACCAAGGGTGTATTCTTCTTGAATGGTGGGACCAAGAGTATGCACCCTCACCACCACCCCGCTCCGTATGACTTCAGAATACATAAGACCACCAACTCTACTGTGCTCCCCCCCCCCCCCTCCGCTGTAGTCAAAGGAATGGGCCAATACCACAATTCTCTTGTATTTTACCTTAGCTCCACATCTTCTCTACACCTGGAGGTCTGCAAAACCAGGCCGAATGGCTGTATCCTTTGTTCCATTCACAGTGTTTCAGCCCTGCCATGCCTTTTTTTTTTTTTTAGTTAATAAATTTATTTGTTTGTTGCTTCAGGTTACATCGTTATCATATTGTCCTCTTTTCCCGCTTCCTAGCCCCACCCTCCCATGCTCTACCCCCTGACCCTTCCGTCTTGTTCCTCTGGGGTGGAGTGTCCCTGCCTAACATTCTCTCACCACAGATCAGGAGTCATATGAGGGCCAAGAGCCTCTTCATTCACCAGGGGCCTACGAGGCAGTACTGCAAGTGAATGATGTCTCATTGCTACTGGGGGAATACTAAAAAAAAGACCAAGAAACACACAAACCCACAAAAACAAAGAATATCAACAGAAAAAGAGAGGAAAAAGAGAAGGGAAAAGGAAAAGGAAAAAAGAAAAAAAAGAAGGAAAAAGAAAAAGATAAAAAAAAATTATGTCCTTGTTCCTTTTGATGTGTTGGTTGTAGTACAGATATCCTGTACGATATAGTTAAAATCCTACTATAAGTGAATAGATGCCATGTGCATCCTTCTGAGACTGGGTTAGCTCACTCAGGATGAGCTCCTCTAGATCCATCCATTTGGTTGCAAATTGCATGATTTCATTGTTTCTGATAGCTGAGTAATATTCCATTGTATAGATGTACCACAATTTTTTAATCCATTCTTCAGTTGAGGGACATCTGGGTTGTTTCCAATTTCTAGCTATTACAAATAAGGGTGCTATGAACATAGATGAGGAGACTTCCCTATGTCTCCGTGAGAGGTACTTTGGGTGTATACCCAGATGTGGTATGGCTGGGTCCTGAGGCAAGGTTATTCCTAGATTTCTAAGATATCGCCAGACAGACCTCCATAGTGGTTGCACAAGCCTGCACTTCCACCAGCAATGGAGTAGGGTACTCCTTTCTCCACACCCTTGCCAGCATGCGCTATCATTTGAGCTCTTTATCTCAGCCATTCTAACAGGTGTTAGGTGGAATCTCAGGGTCGCCTTGAGTTGCATTTCTCTGATGATTAAGGATGTTGAACATTTCTTCAGGTGTCTCTCAGCCCTTAGGGATTCCTCCTTTGTGAATTCTCTATTTAGCTCCATCTCCATTTTTTGATTGGATTATTTGGTTTCTTGGCATTTAGTTTCTTGAGTTCTTTGTAGATTTTAGATAATAGCCCTCTATCAGATGTGGGGTTGGTGAAGATTTTCTCCCAGTCTGTTGGTTGCCGTTTTGCTCGAATGACAGTGTCCTTTGCTTTACAGAAGCTTTTCAGTTTCATGAGGTCCCATTTATTGATTGTTGATCTCAGATCCTGAGCTGTTGGTGTTCTGTTCAGGAAGTTGTCACCTGTGCCAATGAGTTCGAGGGTTTCTCCTACTTTTTCTTCTAGTATCTTTAGTGTGGCTGGCCTTATGTTAAGGTCTTTGATCCACTTGGAGTTAAGTTTTGTACAAGGTGATAGGTATGGGTCTAATTTCATTCTTTTGCAAGTGGACATCCAGTTGGACCAGCACCATTTGTTGAAGATGCTGTCCTTCTTCCATTGTGCGTTTTTGGCTTCTTTGTCAAAGATTAGTTGGCCATAGGTGTGTGGATCCATGTTCGGGTCTTCAATTCGATTCCATTGATCCACTGGTCTGTTTCTATACCATTACCATGCTGTTTTTATTACTGTTGCTCTGTAGTACAGCTTGAAATCTGGGATGGTGATACCTCCAGATGTTTTTTCATTGGACAGGATTGATTTAGCTATTCTGGGCTTTTTGTTGTTCCATATGAAGTTGAGACTAGCTTTTTCCAGGTCTATAAAGAAATGTGTTGGTATTTTGATAGGAATTGAATTAAATCTATATATTGCTTTTGGTAGGATAGCCATTTTTATTATGTTGATCTTACCTATCCATGAGCATGGGAGATCTTTCCATCTTCTAAAGGCCTCTTCCATTTCTTTCTTCAGGGGCTTGAAGTTCTTGTTATATAGGTCCTTTACATGCTTGGTTAGAGTTACCCCCAGGTATTTTTTGTTGTTTGTGGCTATTGTGAAGGGGGTTGTTTCCCTTATTTCTTTCTCGGTATATTTGTTTGTTCTATAAAGAAGGGCTTCTGATTTTTTTGAGTTAATTTTGTATCCAGACACCTTGCTGAAGTTGTTTATCAGCTGTAAGAGTTCCTTGGTGGAGTTTTTGGGGTCGCTTATGTATACTAACATATCATCTGCGAATAGGGATAATTTGACTTCTTCATTTCCAATTTTTATCCCTTTTATCTCCTTTAGTTGTCTTATTGCTCTAGCAAGGACTTCAAGTACTATCTTGAAGAGATATGGTGAATGTGGACATCCTTGTCTTGTCCCTGAGTTTAGAGGAAATGCTTCAAGCTTCTCTCCATTTAATTTGATGTTGGCTACTGGCTTGCTGTATATTGCCTTTATTATTTCCAGGTATGGTCCTTGTATGCCCATTCTCTCCAGAACTTTTAGCATGAAGGAGTGTTGGATATTGTCAAATGCTTTTTCTGCATCTAGCGAGATTATCATGTGGTTTTTTTCTTTCAACTTGTTTATGTGGTGAATTACATTGATAGACTTTTGTATATTGAACCATCCCTGCATTCCAGGGATGAAGCCTACTTGATCATGGTGTATGATACTTTTGATGTGTTCTTGAATTCGGTTTGCTAGTATTTTATTAAGTATTTTTGCATCAATGTTCATGAGGGAGATTGGTCTGAAGTTCTCTTTCTTTGTTGTGTCTTTGTGTGGTTTAGGAATCAGAATTACAGTGGCCTCATAGAATGAGTTTGGCAGTGATCTTTCTGTTTCTATGTGGTGGAAGAGTTTGAAAAGTAATGGTGTTAGTTCCTCTTTGAAGGTCCGGTAGAATTCCGTGCTAAAGCCATCTGGCCCTGGGCTTTTTTTGGTTGGGAGATTATTAATGACTGTTTCTATTTCCTTAGGTGTTATTGGGCTGTTTAAGCTGTTAATCTGATTTTGATTTAGTTTTGGTAGGTGGAATTTATCGAGGAAATTGTCCATTTCGCTTAGGTTTTCAAATTTAGTGGAATATAGATTTTTAAGGTAATGCCTGAATATTTTCTGGATCTCCTCAATGTCTGTTGTTATTTCTCCCTTTTCATTTCTGATTTTGTTGGTTTGTGTTCTTTCCCTTTGCCTTTTAGTTAATTTGGCTAGGGGTCTGTCTATTTTGTTGATTTTCTCAAAGAACCAACTCTTGGTTTCACTGATTCTTTGTATAGTTCTTTTTGATTCTAAGTTGTTGATTTCAGCTCTAAGCTTGATGATTTCCTGTCTTCTGCTCTTCTTGGGAGTGTTTGTTTCTTTCTTTTCCAATTCACCCAGCTTAGCTGTTAGTTCACTAATATGAGCTGTCACAATTTTCTTTTTGAAAGCACTTAGTGCTATGTATGAACTTTCCTCGTAGCACAGCTTTCAATATATCCCATAGGTTTGGGTATGTTGTGTCTTCATTGTTGTTGGATTTTAAGAAGTCTTTGATTTCCTTCTTTATTTCTTCCCTGACCCAGTGGTCATCCAGTAAGGAGCTGTTCAATTTCCATGTGTGTGTAGGCTTTCTGTTGATTCTTTTGCTGTTGAAGACCAGCTTTATCCCGTGGTGGTCTGATAAGATACAAGGTGTTATTTCAATTTTCTTGTATCTATTGAGACTATCCTTGTGACCAATTATGTGGTCGATTTTGGAGAAGGTTCCGTGGGGTGCTGAGGAAAACGTGTATTCCTTTGTGTTTGGGTGAAACGTTCTGTAGATATCTGTTAGGTCCATTTGTTTCATGATCTCTGTTAGACTCAATATTTCTCTGTTTGTCTTCTGTCTTGATGATCTGTCCTTTGCTGTGAGTGTGGTGTTGAAGTCTCACACTACTAATGTGTTGTGATCGACGTGCGCTTTAAGTTTTAGAAGTGTTTCTTTTAGGAAAGTAGGTGCCTTTGTATTTGGGGCATAGATGTTCAGTATTGACATTTCCTCTTGATGAATATTCCCTTTAATGAGTATATAGTGCCCTTCTTTGTCTTTCTTCATTAACTTCAGTTGGAAGTCTGTTTTGTTTGATATTAGGATGGCTACTCCAGCTTGCTTCCTGGGTCCATTT
>CAJQZJ010027982.1:8765552-8787486 GCA_907164525.1 Lophiomys imhausi | reverse complement strand
CGGCTGCCTGAGTGGACCTCTCGTCCCAGCAGCTCAGCTGTGGGTGCACGGATCCCTGGCCCCGCCCATGCCTGTCTCTCTCCCCAGATGACCTGCCGTGGACTCGCGGGGATTTGGCCCTGCCAGCCGGGGATTTGGCCCTGCCAGCCGTGCTTCCTCCCCAGCTGCGCTACTGTAAGTGTGCGGAATTTGGCCCCTCCCGCCCGCCTTTGTGTTCCCAGCTTCCCGCGCTCTCTCAGAACCTCCCGCCCTCCGCTTCACGAGCAGCTGCAGACCACCCGCTGAGCCCCCTGTTTGTTCCTTGCTAAGCCTTCACTATCTCGCAAATTTTTTAAGTGGTTATAAGTTCAACCTGATGTGTGGGGAGCCCAATAGGCCAGCGATCTATGGCCAAGTGGACCCTGATTCTGCCTGCTGTAAGTTGGGATCGATCTTACCAGGCGCCTCTCCAAATGGGAGTTCCCGAATCCCGGGTTTAGTGGCTGTGAGAGATGGGGAGAGCCCTGCCCTGGGACTTTTAACAGTCCCTTGGGAGCTCTGAGTGTTCCCGGGGGGGCGGGGTCTAGCCCCTCCGGTTTTTGCACAGTGCCCAATAAGTCTGTGTTTTTTATGGCTCTTCCCTCCCCCCCCCCGCCCCCGCATTCAAAATGCGTCAGTGTAGGTCGCCTCCATCTTGGCCCCGGCCAAAAAAATTTTAAAGCCCAGGATTTTATATACACTAGAAAAATGCTGTCCTGTTGAGCTAAATTCTCATCCATAATTTTCAAATTTTATCTTTAATGAAGTTTTTGGTAAGCAGTATATATCTTGAACTACCAAACTCTCTTTTATGAAATGTACATTATTTTATTTCTAGTTTCTCTTGAATCACTCTAGAAGGTAAACTTTCCCAGTGTTTTTGCTGAATCCATCAAGTCTCAGATATTAAAACTACATCAAAGTATAGAACATGACAGAGAAGAAGGGAACTTGGCCATCTCAGGGACTTTGGTGAACAGAGGAGGGTGCAGAACAGATGTATCAGATTCTCTATCTTCATGAGGAATTTCACTGCAGAGTAGTTCAATCCAGGTTAAGAAACTTGTATTTCTTTCCAAAGTTGGCATTAGGTTTTATGAGGGTCTGTAAAGCCAAAGCATTTTCATGTTTTCCTACTATGTGTCCTAGTTAGGGTTATGATTGCTGTAATAAAACAGGGTGAACAAAAGCAAGTTGGGGAGGAAAGATTTTTTTGTTTTGTTTTGCTTTGTTTTGCCTTATCCCTTCATATTCTGAAGGAAGTCAGGATAAGAATTCAAACAGGGAAGAAACCTGGAGGTAGAAGCTGATGTAGAGGCTGTGGAGGTGCTCTTCTTACAGGCTTGCTCCTCATGATTTTCTCAGGCTGGTTTCTTGTAGAACCCAGGACCAGCAGTCCATGAAGTTACCACTTACAAGGGGCTCTAGCTTGAGTCAAGCTGACAAAAAACTAGGAAGCACAATTTATCCCTTGTCAACTTGGCACATAAACACATCACTGTTAAGTCATAACCTTCCCTTTCTTGTTCATCCCCAAGATCATACATTATTATCAACATTAAATATAAACATCCCAAATTTTAAAACTCCCACAGACGTTTCAAACACTTAGGTTCAGTCTCTTTAAAATATCCAGTTTCTTTAAAAATCCAAACACTCAACTATGGACTCCTATAAAATAAATAAATAAGCTAAATATTTTCTTACTTCAAGATGGAATAATCAGGACACAGTCACAATCTGAATGAAGTAAAACCAAACTTCAACTACCTAAATTATTCAGTATCCAAGATCTGGATCTACTCCCAATCCTCTGGGATCCTCCAAAGGACCTGGGTCACTTTTCTGGCTCCTCCCTCTGCAGCACACACAGCTTGACTTTTAGGTTTTCACAGGCTCCACTCCCTGTTGTTCTTGGTGGTCATCCCATAGTTATGGCATCTTCAAAATTCTGGTATCTCTTGCTGCAACTGGTGTGTACTTTGATCTCTCCAACAACTGCAACCCTATTACACAGTGCCAAGCCTCCGCTGCTCTGCATGACACCATCATGTCTTCAAAACCAATATGAATTGGGTAGCTCTTACACTACCAAGTTGGATTGCTGGTACAAGGAGCAGCAAGGCTTTTGTGTTCTGCCCCTAAGAAACATGTACTCTGAAGGCTTCACTTCAGTGATGCTGATCTCTCCTTAATTACAAGTAGTTTTCCAGCCTCTCCTGACCAACTGATTGTCCCAGCAAAGTGAAGGATTTACTTCAGTGGTTCTGTTATCTTGTCAAAAGTTTTGAAAAGTTGATCATACAATGCATTATTGCAATTTTAAGGAACCACATGAAGGTAGAAGGAGAGAGATGACTTCACAATGCTGTTCTCTCTCTCTTTCTCTTTCTCTCTCTCTCACACACACACATACTGAACAAAATAAAATAAGACTGTAATAATTTCTAAGACTCTAGCACTTCAGTTTTAGACACAAAAATACCAATAGTCATCATTTAGTTTATCATGAGAAATATATATTACAAGACCAGATACTTACATTAATTACTTGTCTGTTATTGAGCAAGGCAATTTATAGAAGAAAGAGATTTGGGAGCTTACAGTTTCAGAAGGTTTGAATCTATGATCACCATAAAAAGAAAGATGGTAGCAGGCAGGCAGGCATGGTACTGGAGTAATAGCTGAGTACTTGACCCATAAGAAAGAGACAAAGAGAGTAAGAGACATGTAATAGAGTGAGGCTTTTGAGACTTCAAATCCTACCCCTAATGGCATACTTCCTCTAACAAGGCCACAACTCCTAATCATTCCCAAATAGTTCCAGAAACTGGGGACCACATATTAAACTATATGAGTCCTTGTGGGCCATTCTCATTCAAACTACCGTAATACCTATTACTGCTTGTTTGTAGCTCATACTTCCATTAATTAACTCTAACATGAAAATGATAGAAGCTACTCATGCCTCAATTTTATGTGTACTTTTAGCAGTTGGTTCTCCAATGAAAATGATCTATTAAAACAAATTTCAATGACAGTGGAACTAAAATTCTTTGCTGTGACTTTACAGAGAGAGAGAGAGAGAGAGAGAGAGAGAGATATGTACATATACATCTATGTACATTATTCATGTGTGTGCTGTTAATAGTAACTTTAGCAGATCTTGAAAAGATACTAAATGACACGAATTGTTTTAAGTAAGTCATATCTGGAAGAGTAATTGTGTGGGTTCCTGACAAAAACTGGAATAGCTTCCAATAAGGATCATACTGTGTTCCACTTTATTACATTCTATCTGTTAGGTTTGGAAGTGATTCAGTGCTCACATTCAGTCAAGTGTAAAAAGATAAAGAAGCTAAGCATGTTAATCCCAGTACTTAGTAGGCAAAGATGGGTGAATCTCTGTGAGCTCAAGGTCATCTTGGTCTACAGGCTGCCTGGTCTCCTATACTCAAGGTAATATTCAAAAGTTAGGTAGCTTGTTAAGCTTAGTTTGGGGTAAGAAAATTAATATGGACATCCATCATGCCACATGAGAAATTTCCTAATGACTCCATTTTCAAAAGGCCAATTTAATTGTTGTCCCATGATTCCTATCACTTCTTCATTTTAGCAGTTGCTTTTCTTATTAGACTTGACAATTTTGAATTTATAGATGACAACTTGATTGGCAGTTTGACATGACTAGATAAACTAATTTATTTTTGGAATGAATTCAATGTCCAGTGGCTCGAAAGTCTTCATACTGAATATATCAAAAGTGTATTCTTAGTTCTGATGAATGTTTTTATTGGATTTATTATAATATTTAAAAGAGCAAGAATGGGTGCAAAGAATTCTTCGATAAGCACTTTTAAATAAACTCTTTCTTAAATCTTACTATTTTCTAAGTCATAGCTCAGTGGAAAATACTTGTTCAAAAGTCTGTTTTTTGAGATGATTTTTCTCTGGATGACATCTCATTAAGTATGAATGGATGATGATCTGGTTTTTGGAGATTCAGATATAACATGCCACTCAACTTACATTCCAATGAAGATGTACCTTCCTGTGGGAGGAACCCAACCACCTAGCCTCTTCATGCCATATGACTATCTACACCTTCTAGGCCTGTGGTCATGTCTGTCGCCTCTTTTGTCTCCTAGAGAAAAGATCTTCCTTTTTCTTCTTCTCAGAGTCCCTTTCTTCCTGCCAGGAAGTCTCACCTTGTACTTCCTGCAGAGATATAGGCCATCAGATTTTTATTAAAGCCAATCAGAGAATGCCTTAGGTAGGTCAGGAGAGATAAAGACACACCTTCACACAGTGTGCCCCAACATAGCAATAATTATTTAAAATAGAAGCAGTGATATCCCTAAGTTTAATTCTATTTTTTTAACTTTATGACAAAGCTACTGTGGACACAAAAATATGGGTAATCCAAAAAGATACTATTAAAAAAATGGTTGGTACAATTTGAATATATGGAGAGCATGAAGTGGTGTGGCTTTAATAACAACTACAAATAAAACAAAGGGCTGAGATAAACAAGAGAAGACTGTGAGCATGTCTGTAGTGTGAATTGGATTTGGATGTGATGGGTCAATGCATTGCTGTCTTTTATACTTTCAATTTTCCAAGAAAATTGGGGTAATAAAAATTATATTCCCTCAACATCTGGTCTTCTCTGCTTTTCAATATTCTTTGCCTTAAGTCTTTGGATACTTTTTACTGACTTTCCACAGTAGGATTCATGAGAATAAAATCTGAAAGGCTACTTGAAGGAATAAAAAACTCTGTCTATGATGTTGATATCTAAAATTATTAGGAATGAAAACAAAGCATATATATATATATATATATATAAAATCTTTGGATGTTCATGGTGGCTTTGCCAGCACTTTCTGGAAGTCTGTCAGTCAAATCAGTCATTCCTTGCTAATACTTGACACAGCTGTTTCAAGTATCTCTGCAGTGATCTATTTTTATGTCCCTGTGACATTTGTGAATTGATAACCATGTGGTATTAGTTCATTCCCAAATGTTCTCAAATAAAATGATCAAGTTGCCTCTAGAGTGCTGTTACCTAGAATGTGAAGGCAAGATCTAGAAGCACACTGTGGTACAGGAAGAGGGATTCAGAGTCATTACTTATTTCTTTTGATGTTTCGTCAACACCAGAGGACTTACAGAAAGAAGTGCTGGGTAGAAGTGATAAAGTAGACTGGGTTAGAATTCTTTAAGCTAGAGTGGGTGAGATCAGGCGAAAGAGACAGGGAATCTAAATGTACCCAGTGCTCATCTGTCTTTAAGATGCTGCTTTATGTGAACTTTCTCTATAGCCCAAGAGTCTATACATAAGCTTTTTGGATCTGACCTTTGACTGTCACCTAATAGTGGGCATGAAGACAAGTCATACAACCTCTTTATTTCTTCTTAAAATTTTTTAATATAGTATATTTTTATCATGTTTTCCCTTTCCCTGAGTCTTCTCTGTTCCTTCCTCCCTCCCTACCCACTGATATTGATCACCCCTACTCTCTCTTTCAAAAAATGCCCCCAAGCCCCAACATAAAATAAATCAAAACAAACAAGAAATCCAGTAAGACAAAAATACCAAGCCAAACCAATCCACACCCCCCCAAAAAGAGAAAAAACAAAACAAAACAAAACTCTATGGAGTTTGTTTTGTGTTGGACATCTCTTCCTGGACATGGGTCTGCCCTGGTTTATGGTTGATCTATACAGTGAACCTTTTCATTTCTAAAAATGGTGAAAATCCTAGTGTCTTTCTCAGAGTTGTGTGGATTAAACGCTTTGAAGTAGGCACTTTAGGGTTTGGGAGGTATTTAAATAGTATCTGGCTTTCTAGAGGAACTCAGTAAACTAACAGAATTAATATCAGCTGGAGACAAGTCATTTACAATAAAGCTTGGCAGGCTTTGTAATTGTAAAGTATTGTCAGGATTTGGGTAATCACATGCCCTCACACTTTAAATGGTTTCATATCAGAGGCATCTGAAATATGCTTACATGGATAAATAATATACAATATTAAATGTAATAAAGCTCCTGGTACATTGAGTAGCTACCATAATGGTAAACACAGATTTCTACCAAGAGAGAATAGACAGACGTAACAAATAAGATCATAGGAAGATAGTTGCAATTGCATCATCAGTATGTGGTTTGCAAATGAAGGAGTGTGCTTGCTATAAAAATTAAGGTTTAACACCAAAGATGCTCAAAAAAGTCATAGGGGAACATTTATATTATGTTTACTTTAAAATAAATAGCATTTCTTCAAGTGCCTCTCAGCCTTTAGAGATTCCTCTTTTGTGAATTATCAGTTTAGCTCTATACCCCATTTTTTGATTGAGTTATTTGAGGTTTTTTGGTGTTTAATTTCTTGAGTTCTTAATATATTTTGGATAGTAGCCCTCTGTCTGATATCAGGTTGGTGAAGATCTTTTCCCAGTCTGTAGGCTGCCGTTTTGTTCTAAGGACAGTGTTCTTTGCCTTACAGAGCTTTTCAGGTTCATAAGTTCCCATTTATTGATTGCTTGTTTTAGAGCCTGAGCTATTATTGGGTGTTCTGTTCAAGAAGTTGTTATCAATGCCAATGAGTTCCAGACTTTTCCCCATTTTTCTCTTCTATTATTTTTAGTGTGTCCAGATTTATATTGAGGTCTTCGATCCACTTGGACTTAAGTTTTGTAGAGGGTGATAAGTATGGGTCTATTCCCATTCTTCTACATGTTAACATCCAGTTAGACCAGCACCATTTGTCGGCGATGCCTTCCTTTTCCCATTGTATGATTTTGGCTACTTTGTCAAAAATTAAGTGACCATAGGTGTGTGAGTTTATTTCTGGGTCTTTGATTTGATTCAGTTGATCAACTGGTCTGTTTCTATGCCAGTACCATACTGTTTTTATTACTATTGCTCTTATATATTTATCCTTCTCAGGTCTCTGATATGGTTGAATACTAGATAGTTATAGTCTCACAGTTAAATTTTAAGTTGTTTAGGAATTAAAAGGATATTCTAGGTCTAAGAAGATGTTTTTAAGTTGGTTATGCAAATAAGGATGGAAATTGAGTGAGGTATAGAACTTTAAACTCATGGAGATAGATAGATAACAGAATATTAATATCAGTTGCCAAGTATGTATGGACTGGACATTGGGAATGTATGTTATACCTTACAATTTTCATAATTGTGGCCTGATTATTTTAAAAAAGAATTATGAGTTCTGGGAGAAGGGGGAAAGGGTGAGAGGGTTGGGCCAGTAGGGGTGGAAGAAGAATTGTGATGGAGATGCAACTTGAAGTAATAAATAAACATTAAAATATAGATAGCATGTATGTGTGTGTGTGTGTGTGTGTGTGTGTGTGTGTGTGTGTGTATGAGAGTATATGTGTTTCAATGAATTTAGGCCATCTTGGGTGCTAATACTTCCCCCTAGAACTATAGGCTATCTAACAAAACCCCAGTGTCATACATGGGAAATATCCATTCAAATTATTAGTCAGAGGAGTTGAATTAACTCCCCCAATACTGTAGGCTAATGCCGTTGCTTTTGGTGGCTCCTGGAACTTGAAGGTAAGATTTGTGTTGATGACACCACACACCACATTTTTAAAAATATTTATTTATTACTTCAGTTTACATCTCCATCACAGTGCCATCTTTCCAACCCTCCCAATCTCACCCCCCCACCTTCCACCCCCATCCCTTCCATCCCACTCCTCTGGAGTGGAGTGTCCCTACATAACAATCCCCTGCCCCAGTTCAGCAGTCATATAAGGGCCAAGAGCCTCCTCATACAGTGGGGGCCTACAAGGCAGCACCACTAGGGCAAAGTGTCTCATTGATAGGAAAAAATAGTCTATGTTCCTGTTCCCTTTGGTGAATTGGTTTTAGTATAGTTATCCAGTACTATATGGTTAAGTCTGATTATAAGTGAATAGATGCCATGTGCATCCTTCTGAGTCTGGGTTAGCTCATTCAGGATGAGCTTCTCTAGTTCCATCCATTTGGCTGCAAATTGCATGATTTCGTTGTTTCTGATGGCTGAGTAGTATTCCATTGTATAGATGTACCACAGTTTTTTCATCCATTCCTTGGTTGAGGGACATCTGGGGTCACCACATTTGAAACACAGGACTTGGAGGAAATGATCTAAAAACCTCCTCCCTGTGAAATAAGTCTCATAATATCTAAGGGTTCTATGAAAGCTGCCAAGAGAAAAAAAGAACAATCAATAGTCCAATCCAACTGCAAAGTCTCTGAATCATAACAATAGCTAGCATGTCAAGATAGTCCTAAGAGTTTAATCGTGGCACTTATATCTTGAGTATTAACTAACCAATATCCAACTGGACTATGGGCTCATTCAATAGGAGGGAATTAACATCTTCTACTGAAATCCAGCTGACTACTAATGGCTGGTGAGACCATGGAAACTTTTACTACCACTTTCCTAAATTAGTAGATTTTTTTTTAACTGAGTTCTAAATACCTACCTTTATACCCATAGATAAATATAGTTGTCACAGTCATCAAGAAGCTTCTCTGTGTCTGAGACCATTGCAGAAATCCGCAATCTGTCAAAATACAAAGAACACTGGACATGAGGGATCCAACACCAATTCACATATCTACAGCAAACTCCTATATTTAAGGCTCAGAGAACAGTGAGCAAGAGAGAGCAGAAAGACTGTAAGATCCAGAGGATCAGGGAATCTGCTGTGAGAAAGTACTTTTATATATGACAGGGAAGCTGTAGCCATGAAATATCTAAATATGGTCACCTAAATAAGATCTGAATAATGATAACACCTATTAACATTCCAATGTGAATGAGAGAAATCTCACAAGGTTCAACACTTAGATGAAGAAGTATCAGCAATACATGGATGCTGAGGGAGATAGGATCACTCTTCTTCAAGGACAACTTCCACTGGCAGGTTATTTAATTCAAAGTGGTCAGCCTTAAATATATTTACATGTAAGGAACCCTATGCAGACTCAGTAGTATATATGAACACATGCACATACATTATTTTTTTAAAGAAGAGCTCATGAATTTGAGAGACTGAATGGGCAAGAAATGACTTGAAGGGGAACATAGGTGAATGGAAGTGAATTAAATATAGTACTCATATGAAATTCTCAAAAATTTAAAGAGAAAAAGGTGTTTTAAGATAATCCACCTAACTCTTTTCTAATCAAAATTACAATGCATTAATTCCAGGCATTATAAGATAATAACATCATATTTTGTCCTAAGCAAAATTTCTAACAATTTGTGTTTCCCCTTTGTTTTGTGGCATTTCAAAGGAGATATCTATAGCCTAAATATTGAAAGCTGGGCTTTAGGGAAATTTAAGATAATTTGATTTGATATACACAATGATGCAGGCCTGTGTTCCCAGTAGTTGGGAAGTAGAGGCAGGAAGATAAAGAATTCAAGGTGGGGAGGAACTGGGAAGAATAGAGGGAGGGAAAACTATAGTCAGGATATATTGTATGAGAAGGTAATCTTTGTTCAATAAAAGAAAAAATGAAAGCAAAAGAAATCTATAATGTGAAAAAGCAAAATATTGAATGAATAGCATGTGAACTTATATAATAAGCAATATATTTAGTTAAAAGAAAGTTTAAGTTTGAGTCTAGCTTGAGCGATATGAGACCCTGCATTAGGCACCCACACCTCTAAAACTGTAACCCACTAGATTTTATAAATATGTCTGAGGAGAAGTTCTATAAATTCATTTACGTGATTTGTCTTCTGGTTGGATTGGGACTGAAATAAATTGTGATAAATCTCCTCATCCTTCAAGAGCCACTGCTCTGCTCAAGAGGAAAGGCTACATACTTTCTCATCAGCTTGCAGATAGGAGGGGCTTGATCCCAATTGCAACCTATAAAATGTGAATAGAGTTATGTTTATAACTACAGACCAAGCCATGGAAGATCTTATTCTCCAGATGCTTCCTTTGCCTAGGGAATTACTGAGAACTTAGATTGAGATGGTGATCTCAACATAGGCAGGCTAGATCATTATGTCTCTCAGTAGGTCTGTAGCTGGCTTAGTAAAGCAGAAAATGCACTTGTTCAAAGTCAACAAGGTGTTGAGACAGTTTGCTACCATAGCTAAAAACATGAATGCGGATCATATGTGTTCACTTGACTGTCCCCTAGTCTTTGACTTTACATGCATAGTTAATCAACTGGACTGAATATACTTAAGATATACCAGATAATTGTATTTTTTGTCTATATAACATAAAAATATATATTTTCCTAATTTTGATGTGTAAAAATGAATATAGTCTCATAACTTAGTTTACTGGGGACAACTCCAGAAAAAAATTAAATTTTCAGTAATGTAAGGAATGTTGATGTTGGCTCCAGAAAGAGGGGTTTCTTTTTAAAACATCGTCTTATCACTTTGAACAGACTTTTACATAATATAACTCTTATATGAATAGCTATTAAATAATAATTATTCTAACACAGTACATGAAATATTTGCCTATACTACATTAGGTTTTGATGTGAAATATTTGTTTGTATATCTAGAATATTTTTTTTAACTTAAGGGGGTATGATGCTTTGAATGAAAATTTTCTCTCATAGGGTCATGTGTTTTAAAACTTGGTTAGAATGGATTACAAAAACTGACACATTTGTAGAGCAGGGATTATGAAGGACTAACCTACCCTGTCTTGGCAGAGCTAGGCTGTCGACTTCCCTGCTACCAAGTTTTGTCCTTTTTGGACAGCAGTCTGTCTGCAGTTGAAGCAAGGAGTTTTTACATGCCAAGAGATAGGCTTGCCACTAATTCAACCATCTCACACTGGAGATTCTTCGATGCTTATCTTCTACTTGGAGTAGAATAGGGGGTGCTGTCAGGAGCTGATATGTCACGATATCAAAAAAAAAAATCTTAATTTAAGACCACATCTTTGAATGCCATATTCTGCAGATCTCTTGGGGTTTTTGAAGATGCCCTATCTATCTCTTGTATTTAGATAAGCAAATGTTGCTTGTCTCTTAACAACTTGATTACTGAGTAGCTTAGAGAATATCTGTGATAGACTGTCATAGTAGCTAACAAGGTGACATACATGCATGACTAGGATGCTCTACAATAAATGTCTGTCAGAGAAACAGGACCAAAAGGCTGAAGACTGATGCTGGAATGTATGGAGAGAAAATGGGAACTGTCCAGGTAGTCACTGGTTTGTCATTTCTTACTATTGGAAGCTGCAGGCCCTGCACTTCCTATATAATCAGATATATTTATCCTTCTCAGCTCTCTGAGGTGGTTGAAGAATAGACAGCTTGAGTCTCATAGCTAAATTTTGAGTTGTTTAGGAATCAAGAAGACGTTCTAGATCTAAGAAGATGGTTATAATAGTGATGCAAGTTAGTATGAAAGCTAAGTCAGTTATAGAACTTTAAACTCATGGAGATGGTTAGAAGGTAGAAGGTTAAAGTCAGGGGCCAAATATGTATGAACTGGACATTGGGAAGGTATACTGGGCCATTTAACTCTCATAAATGTGGCATATTTAATTCTGCTGTTTTGTATAGAATTTACTGTTATAAGAGAAAGAACCATTTGTTGGATTGAAAAGGGAAGCTGTTGGGGGGGAAGAGGGTGGAAGGGTGGGACAGGAAGGGGGAATAGGGAAGGGTTTGTGACTGAGATGTAACTTGAAGAAAAAAAAATAAAGTACTTATATAAAAAAAAAAACTGACACATTTACACAATGGAATACTACTCAGCTATCAGAAACAAGGAAACCATGCAATTTGCAATCAAGTGGATAGAACTAGAAAAACTCAACTCAGACTCAGAAAGATACACATGGCATATATTCACACACACAGACACACACACACACACACACACACACACACACACACACACACACACATATATATAAAACTGAATTTTAGCCATATAGTACAGGATAACCATCCAACAATCAATAGTTCCAAAAGAACAGGAACATGGACCTGGTTACCTGTTAGTGGGACACTCCACCCTAGTGGAACTGCCTTGTATGCCTCCTGTGCAAGAGGAAGCTCTTAGACCTCATGTGACTAATGAACCAAGGGAGGTTGATACACACAGGCACCCCACACACACCAGAGGGATGGGATCGGTGGCGGGGGGCGGGGGAAGTAAAGGATGGGAGATGGAACCTCCAGTGGAGGGAGGGAGCAGTAACGGAGACGTAACTTGAAGTAATAAATAAATGTTAAAAAACAAAACTTGGTCTCCAGTTAGTGCCTCCATGTTTTCCTGGCCTGTTGCCATGTCTTCCATACTACAAGCAATTTATCGCTCTAGAAACGTAATTAAAATAAATCTTTTCTCCTTGAGTTGCTTTTGGTCATGCTGTTTTATCATAGCAATAAGAAAGTAACTAATATATTGGGTAATTGTGTGCTTGCTAGCATTTATTATTGATGTAACAATAATTATGGATGATGTTGGAATGATTAAGAAAGCTGGGATGATCCTACAAACATAACCTATGCTTGCTGCATTGATAATAGTCAGAGTTGGGTCACAAGTTTCTTTTAAGTACACTTTTGAGTAGGTATATTTTTCTTTAAATTAATAAGAGACCCAGATGGGCTTATTTGAATGGAATCTTAAATAAAGGCCCATACTTAGTTTACATGTGTAGAAAAAAAAAAAAACAGGGAAACTCAAAACTTTCCAGTTAGCTTTCTCTGCCTCCTACACAGAGTTCGCGTAGTGGTTGAATTCGATTCTGAATAGGGACGTACTTGCAGACATAGTGATTTTTTTCCTGTTGTCCAAGGTTGCACATGTAACAGTATAATAGTGTACATCAGATTATAAAAGAAGACAGAATAACTATTAAGAATGTATCCTCTTTCAACTTTGGAAAGATCCAAAATAGAATACACCTGCAAGTGTAACTGAATTCCATTAAGCAATCACCTGCCAATACTTGAATTTTGAGAAGATGATATTAAATGTCTTCTTAATTTAAATGTGCTTCTAATGTCAAGTTTTGAAATTCTATTGAAATAATGTGGAAATAAATATGAAATAACTCAAACCAACATCAGAGACACATTGAAACTTAAGTGAAAAACAGCACACAAATCAATGTAGCCTGTTTATGTCGCCCCAGAGACTTGTATAAAGAACAACAAACATAACCTTTTCAGCTCTTTCTCAAAAGGGAAAAAGCAATGAAATGTTTGATTATAATTGTTTTAATGAGCTGCTATTCAAAATGATGGAGTTGTAATGACTTGGATAAAAAAATATTCTGTTAATGAGCTTTTATTTCTTTCAAAACCTACAAGATATAAAATTCTCCAAGGATAAAGTTTAGTAGCAAGGCAGTGTTTACCTTCTGAAATTAAATTCCCTAATATTTATCTGCTTTATTTTCAACAAACATACTTATAAATTTATTGGCATCACAATGAAAAAGAAATGTGTTAATAAAAGACAAAATTATGCAATAGATATAGAATATGCTGTTACTGATTTTTATATTAAATTTGCTTACAAGTTAAACTTCTTTGCCTGAGTTTTTGTATGTATCTTAGATTTTATTACCACTTATGTTTTCTTATTGCAATTACAACTAATAGACTATTCAAAACATTATCTCATGTTAAACTTTAAAGAAATCATATTTACATCTAAGTAGGATAGTATAAATTGATACTGATTTTAGATAGTCTTCATCATTTCCTTACAAGTGCACTATTCCATGTTGAATACTCTAAAGAAAAGCTAACTATTTGGTGGGTAGGATTCATACTGAATCTTATTTACAAATTTAAAAAAACCAGATTAAATCCAGCCAATTTAATATATCTGCTTCAAAGAATTCTAAGTAATTGTCAACAAGACACAGAAAAGGAAGGGAAAACTGTGAACTTTAATAAGAATGTTCTCATTAGGCGAAGTTCCAGAGCTCAAGCAGTTTGTCAAGGGTTGCTAGTGAGGACCATTGATTTTCCAAGGAGTCACTGTAGCAATGCCACCCCAAACTAAAGTTCATTCTCATCAAGATAGAAAAGATCTGTGACTATTGAACTCCTACATAATCGAACTTCTACATATCTAACCTCTAAGTATAAGATAGCTGGTGGCAATATCTGTTTGGAATATTGTACACAATGAATATTATACACATTTTTAAAAACCTTGCTTTATTTTTTTTATTAAATACTTTATTTTTTTTCTTCAGGTTACATCTCAGTCACAAACCCATCCCTATTCCCCCTTCCTGTCCCACCCTTCCACCCTCTTCCCCCCAACAGCTTCCCCTTTCAGTCCAACAAATGGTTCCTTCTCTTATAACAGTAAATACTATACAAAACAAATCTTGCTTTATAACATTGAACAAACCCAACCATTAAAAGAACAGAAAGTCAGAACCTTAAGAATCTGTCCCAAGCACCTGTCTTCTTCCACCTCACATTCCAGTTCACAGATTCAGGCCTCATGGTGGATTTCTTGTTATGATGAATATTTAGGTAATAAAACTGTCAATGTATATTATCAATATACCTTGTATATTATACAAAGTATATGTACAATACACATTGTATATTATCAATAAGTGGGTAAATGTAAGAATCCATTTGATTCATTAATATCAGTAGGTATAGTTAGATTGATTCACAAACAAAATATGAGAAAACTAACTGATCCTTTTCAAAAAGTCCAATAAGAATAATGGTAGTAATAACAGCAGTCACATTAGCTGACAATAATTACTGGTTGCTTACATTTCACTGTGCTCTGCAAATTACTTATTATTTAACATCATCTTTACTGCAGGCTCATAAAATAGATACTGCATTTGCTTTAACTTTACCAGCAAAGAGACTGCAGCATTGAAATTAAGTACTATACCTATTATCAATAGGAAGTGTCAAACTGGAGTGCAAATGTGAGCACAGATTAATTTGGGATGTACAAAGAAATAGGGGCAATTTTATGATTACTTTTTCAAGTGGAAAGTAAATAAATTGATGGTCTGGGGATATTCCTAACTGTCTATTATATTTAAATTCATAAATCTAGAAATCTATCTGTTACTTTACATGTTGCTGGGACAAAATACCTGTCAAAGCAGCCTAAAGGGGGAACAGTTTATATTGGCTCAAAGTTCAAGGATTCAGTGGTTAGAAAGAAGCAGGGGGTAGAGGGTGGGAGGGCAGGAATGGGAGGGGTGGAAAGAGGGCACTATGATGGAGATATAACCTGAAGTAATAAACATTGAAAAAAAAAAAAAAAAGAAAGTCATGGTAGCAAACAATTGAGGGCTGCTGAGAGATGATAAGTCCATTTGGTGAGCTCATTTCTTCTTTTTTCTTTTCAGAAAAATAATTTTTCTTTTAATATAAAGAGTATGTATTTGATTTTTAACTTTAATTTACATAAATATATGCATGAGAAGTTTCCCAAGGAAAACATTAGTTACATACCTAAGAGATTTTATTAATATGAACACACACACACATAACATCATTACAATTTTTTTTTATTTTTTGGAAACAAAGAAGTATAAAGCATTTACTTATAATTTTATCACAGTAATTTTGATCAATTATTTTTTAAATATTTATTTATTACTTCAAGGTACATCCCCATCACAGTCCCCTCTCTCCACCCCTCCTGGTCCCAGCCTTCCACCCTCTTTCACCCTCTCCCACTATCCTACTCTCCTCTGATGTGGGTTGACTCTACATATCAGACCCCTCAATTCAATAGTCATATGAGTGTTAAGAACTTCCTCTTGCATTGGGGGCCTATATGGCAATTCCATTAGGCCAAAATGTCCCCAAAACAGGTAACAAGGTCTATGTTCCTGCTTGGTGTGTTGGCTGTAGGATAATTATCCTGTACTACATGCCTAAAATCCAATTATAAGTGAATAGATGCCATGTGTATCTTTTTGAGTTTGGATTAGGTCACTCAGGATGAGCTTTTGTAGTTCCATCCATTTGTCTGCAAATTGGATGCTTTTGTTGTTTTGGATAGCTGAGTAGTATTCCATTGTGTAAATGTACCAGTTTTTTATTTTATTTTGTTTATTTTTTTTATACATTCTTTGGTTGAGGGACATCTGGGTTGTTTTCAGTTTCTAAAGCTATTACAAATAAGGCTGCTATGAACATAGTTGAGGAGATGTCCTTGTGATTGGTGAGGAATCATTTGGATGTATACCCAGAAGTGCTATGAGTGGTTCTTGAGGTTGAGCTATTCCAAGTTTTCTAAGATATTTTCCACAATGATGTCCACAGTAGTTGTACAAGTCTGCACTCCCACCAGCAAAGGAGTGTTCCCCTTTCTTCACAGCCTTGCCAGCATGCACTGTCATTTGAGTTTTTTTATGTTTATTTATTACTTCATGTTACATCTCCATCACAGTGCCATCTTTCCACTCCTCCCAGTCCCAGCCTCCCACCCTCTACCCCCTCTCCCTTCCATCCCACTCCTCTGGAGTGGAGTGTTCCTACATATCAGTCCCCTGCCCCAGTTCAGCAGTCATATGAGGGCCAAGAGCCTCCTCATACACTGGGGGCCTACAAGGCAGCACCACTAGGGCAAAGTGTCTCATTGACAGGTAACAAAGTCTATGTTCCTGTTCCCTTTTGGTGCATTGGTTGTAGTATAGTTATTCTGTACTATATGGCTAAAATCTGATTTTAAGTGAATAGATGCCATGTGCATCCTTCTGAGTTGGGGTTAGCTCACTCAGGATAAGCTTCTCTTCTCTAGTTCCATCCATTTGGCTGCAAATTGCATGATTTCATTGTTTCTGATGGCTGAGTAGTACTACTCAGCTGTCATTTGAGTTTTTGATCTTTTGATCTTAGTCATTATTATAACAAGTGTGAGATGGAATCTCAGGGTCGTCTTGAGTTGCATTTCTCTGATGATTAAGGATGTTGAGCATTTCTTCAAGTGTCTCTCAGCCATTAGAGATTCCTCCTTTGTGAATTCTCTGTTTAGCTCTGTTCCCCATTTTTTGATTGGATTATTTGTTTTCTTGGTGTTTAGTTTCTTAAGTTCTTTATAAATTATAGATATTGGCCATCTGTTGTTTGTGGGATTGGTAAAGATCTTTTCCCAGTTTGTAGGTTGCCATTTTGTTTGAATGAGAGTTTCCTTAGTCTTACAGAAACTTTTCAGTTTCGTTAGGTCCCATTTATTGATTGTTGGTCTTAAAGCCTGAGCTATTGGTGTTCTGTTCAGGAAGTTCTTAACTGTGCCAATGATTTCGAAGCTTTTCCTCACTTTCTCTTCTATTAGATTTAATGTCGGGGTTTATGTTAAGGTCTTCGATCCACTTGGACTTGGGTTTTGTGCAAGGTGATAAGTATGGGTCTATTCACATTATTTCACAGGTTGACATCCAGTTAGATCAGCACAATTTCTTGAAGATGCTGCCCTATTTCCACTGTATGATTTTGTTTTTGTTTTTGTTTTTTTCTTGTGTGTGTGTGTGTTTATTTCTGGGTTTTCAATTCAATTCCATTGATCAACTGGTCTGTTTCTACACTAGTACCATGCTGTTTTTATTACTATTGTTCTGTAGTATAGCTTTAAATCAGGGATGGTGATACCTCCATATTTATTTATTTATTTTTTGTATAGGATTGACTTAGCTATTCTGTTTTTTTTGTTATTCCATGTGAAGTTGAGTATTGTTCTTTCATGGTCTGTAAAGAATTGCATTGGTATTTTGATAGGAATTGCATTGAATTTGTATATTGCTTTCGGTAGGATGGGCATTTTTATTATGTTGATCCTACCTATCCATGAACATGGGAGATCTACCCATGTTCTGATGGCTTTTTCCATTTCTTTCTTCAAGAACTTGAAGTTCTTGTTGTACAGGTCCTTTACTTGCTTGGTTAGAGTTACTCCCAGGTATTTTTATATTGTTTGTGACTATTGTGAAGGGTGTTGTTTCCCTGATTTCTTTCTCAGCCCATTTATCTTTTGTATAAAGAAGGGCTTCTGATTTTTTTAAATATTGATTTTGTATCCAGACACTTTGCTGAAGCTGTTTATCACATAGTAGCTCTCTGGTGGAATTTTTGGGTCATTTCTGTATACTATCATATCATCTGTGAATAGAGATAATTTGACTTCTTCATTTCTGATTTGTATCCCCTTGATCTCCTTTAGTTGTTTTATTGCTCTAGCTAGAACTTCAAATACTATGTTGTAGAGGTATGGGGAGAGTGAGCATCCTTACCTTGTCCCTGATTTTAGAGGAAATGCTTCACTCCATTTAATTTGATGTTGACTATTGGCTTGCTGTATATTGCCTTTATTATTTATAGGTATGGTCCTTGTATGCCCATTCTCTCCAGGAATTTTAGCATGAAAGGGTGTTGGATTTTGTCAAATGCCTTTTGAGCATCTAATGAGATGATCATGTGGTTTTTTTCTTTCATCTTGTTTATATGGTGCATTACGTTGATGGATTTTCTTATGTTGAACCATCCCTGTATTCCTGGGATGAAGCCTACTTGATCATTGTGTATGATACTTTTGATGTGCTCTTGAATTTGGTTTGCTAGTACTTTATTGAGTATTTTTGTATCTATGTTCATGAGGGAAATTGGTCTGAAGTTCTCTTTCTTTGTTGGGTCTTTGTATGGTTTACGAATCAGGGTGACTGGGGCCTCATAGAATAAGTTTGACAGCGTTCCTTCTATTTCTATTTTGTGGCAGAGTTTGAAGAGTATTGGTGTTAGCTCTTCTTTGAAGGTCTGATAGAATTCTGTGCTGAAACCATCTGGCCCTGGGTATTTTTTGGTTGGGAGACTTTTAATTACTGTTTCTATTTCCTTAGGGGTTATAGGACTGTTTAATCTGTTAACCCAATCTTGATTTAACTTTGGTAGTTGGAGTCTATCAAGAAAAATTTCCATTTTGCTTAGGTTTTAAAATTTTGTTGAGTACAGATTTTTGAAGTAAGACCTAAAGATTCTCTGTATTTCTCTGATGTCTGTTGTTATTTTTCCCTTTTCATTTCTGATTTTGTTGATTTGGGTTTTTCCCTCTGGATTTCAGTTAGTTTGGCTAAGGGTTTTGTTGATTTTCTCAAAGAACCAACTCTTGGTTTTATTTTTCTTTGAATTGTTCTTTTTGTTTGTAAGTTGTTGATTTCAGCCCTAAGTTTGATGATTTCCTGCCTTCTGCTCCTCTTGGGAGTGTTTGCTTCTTTTGTTTCTAGCTCTTCCAGTTATGCTGTTAATTCGCTAATATGAGCTGTCACAATTTTCTTCTTGAAGGCACTTAGTGCTATGAATTTTCCTCGTAGCACTGCTTTCATTGTGTCCCATAGGTTTGCATATGCTGTATCTTTGTTTTCATTGGATTTTAGAAACTCTTTGATTTCCTTCTTTATTTGTTCTCTGACCCAATGATCATCGAGTAGAGAGTTGTTCAGTTTCCATGAATGTGTAGGCTTTTTGTTATTTCTGTTGTTGTTGAAGTTCAGATTTAATCCATGGTGTTATGATAGATACAAGGGGTCAATTTTCTTGTATCTCTAGAGGCTTGCTTTTTGTCTGACTACATGGTCAATTTTGAAGAAGGTTCTGTGAGGTGCTGAAAAGAAAGTATATTCTTTTGTATTTGGGTGAAATGTTCTGTAGATATCTGTTAGGTCCATTTGGTTCATGACCTCTGTTAGTCTCATTATTTCTCTGTTTGATTTCTGTATCAATGATCTGTTCATTTTTGTGAGTGGGGTGTTGAAGTCTCCCACTTTTAATGTGTGGGGATCGATGTAAGGTTTAAGCTTTAGAAGAGTTTCTTTCATAAATGTGGATGCCCTTTTATTTGTGGCATAGGTATTCAGTATTGAGATTTCATTACATATTTAAATGTGATAATATAGCTAGTGACATCACAAAACATCTGAGTGATGAGCTATACTACAACATGTAATTTCGAAGCCAATTTTCTCTGAGTACTATTAAAATTGATGATGCAATCATTGCATTCCAGATGTCTAGATGAAAGTATTTATACGTGTTTTCTTTGTCTTCATAGCAATGCTTCAAAATAGATGTTTTATTACTAGGAATTTATAGCTTTCAGACATTGATTCAGAAAGGCTACATTCACATTCAGATTAAACAGGAAAATGCGATGCAGTGAATTCCAACCTTTGTGTTCTATCATCAGACCTGAGTCTCTCCTTCATTGTTCTATAATGTCACAGTACATACAAAAGGAGGAAAACATCCCTGTGGGCCAACAGGTGAAGAAAACTTCTACATAAACACTCAACAAAATGAGTGCCTGTATCAAAAAATGAAAGAATGTCTGTAGGGGTTAGATAAATTAGATTTAGAAAATATATTAATTAAGAGACAGTTTCTGATACTGTCTCTTATTCGGGGCCTGAAGAGCATTATCAGCATGAAGTCAGCAAAAACAGTAAAGACTTAATAGACTGAAAAACAAGTTTGAAGTCAGTAAAAACAGGAAAGACTTAATGGACTTGAAGAAACAAAGTATCTGGCCTGACATTGTTTTCAGCTGCTAAGTGGGCACAGCCCAAATTAAGCTGAAACAGAGTTCCTCCTATTTGAGGACAGTGCATGGAGCCCAGAAAGGGAAGAGGCCCCTGATGCTAGAGAGCTCCAAGAGTCCTGCTGAAAAAAGGGCTGGCCATTGATGGCCAGCTCTCTCCCGGAAGCAGAAAGAAGCCGGTGAGCAAAGAAAGCCTGAGCAAGACACCAAAAGGCCAAGGACTGGACCCTGTGGCTCAGCTTTTGCCTAGAGGGGTTTTATCTGTCCGATCAGTGGCCTAGGAGAAACTGTGCCTGGCTTTAAGGACTGAGACAGAGCAGCTGAGTTCCTGATTCAAAAGAAGTAAATTGGCCTGCAGACAGCTGGGGTCTCCCACAGAGAAGAAAGCATGAAGCCTTATTTAAGGTGAGACTGTAATAACCAACTTACCCTGATGAACCTGCATCTGAGAGATCCAGAAAAAGGACTGCTAAGTGTGTTAAAGAATCTACAACAAAGACTGTGTTCCTGACGACTGAGGACCTGCCCCAGAGACTGTATCATTCTAAAAGGTTATAAAAGTAGTTGTTATAATTATCAATAGGTTTAGTGGATAGGTTAAAGGGGTTGTAGGAATTTATAGGATTAATAGTTAGGAAATTGTTGGTGTTTGTTATAAGTGAATTTAGTAAATAAATAAGTGTTAAATAATAATTTAAAAGTTCGGTTACAAATGTCCACTAAATTATCTCTGGGATTTTACAGGAATTTTGATTATTTCTAGTACTTTTACATTTATTAATTTTAGAAAGAAATATTTATTTTACATTGGAGTAAAGGGTTGGAAAAACATTTTTTTTCAAGCAAATGGACCCAATAAACAACCTGGTGTAGCTATTCTAATATGTATGAAAATAAGTATCAAACCAAAATTAACCAATAGAGATGGAAAAGGACACATCATACTCATCAAAGGAAAAATTCACCAAGATGACATCTCAATTCTGAACATTTATGCCCCAATTGCAAGAGGATCCACATTTGTAAAAGAAACATTATTAAAGCTTAAATCCCACATTGAACCCCACACATTAATAGGGGAAGACTCACCAATGGACAGGTCATCAAGACAGAAACTAAGTAGAGAAATAATGAACCTAACTGACACTGTGAATCAAATGGACCAAAGAGATATCTACAGAGTAATTCATCCCAACACAAAAGAATATGTCTTCTCATCAGCACCTCATGGAACAGTCTCAAAAACTGATCACACACTCAGTCACAAAGAAAGTCTCAACATATATAAGAAATTTGTTCTAAGGACAGTGTCCTTTGCCTTACAGAAGCTTTTCAATT
>CAJQZJ010027982.1:8717153-8765152 GCA_907164525.1 Lophiomys imhausi | reverse complement strand
GTATTTGGATAGGAATTGCGTTGAATCTGTATATTGCTTTTGGTAAGTATAGGAAAGATCAAGAAAAAAGGACAGATTATTGAATATAGCCTTATACCTTTGTATACTGATACAAAATTAATATTATATTTGGCTAAATTGGTATTGATCATTGTATATTAATGCAAAATTAAGATTGTATAGTGCTACATCGGTATTGATCTTTGTATATTGATACAAAATTAAGATTATATTTGGCCACAATGGTATTGACCCTTGTATATTAATGTAAAATTGAGATTGTATTGGGCTACATCGGTATTGATCTTTGTATATTGATACAAAATTAAGATTATATTTGACCACATTGGTATTGATCCTTGTATATTGATACAAAATTAAGGGTAACGCTTCTTAAAGGTATTGTTCGTAGTAATACTTAAAAATGAAATGTCAAGTTTTGACCTCTTGCTACCAGTCAACATAAACTGTTTAGGATAATTAAGAAACGGAAACTAATAGTCATGAAAACGTGTCATTTTGTTAGTTACTATGGCAGTCTATCACAGTTATTTTCTAAGCTACTCAGAAATCAAGTTGCTAAGAGACAAGCAACATTTGCTTATCTAAATATAAGAGATAGATAGGGCGTCTTCAAAAACCTCAAAAGATCTGCAGAATATGGCATTCAAAGATGTTTTCTTAACTTAAGATTTTTTGATATCGAGACATGTCAGCTCCTGACAGCACCCCCTATTCTACTCCAAGTAGAAGATGAGCATCGAAGAATCTCCGGTGGGAGATGATTGAATTGGTGGTAAGCCGTTCTCTTGGCAAGAAAAACCCCTTGCTTCAACTGCAGACAGACTTCTGTCCAAAAAGGACAAAACTTGGAAGCAGATAAGTCGACAGCCTAGCTCTGCCAAGACAGGGTAGGTAAGTCCTTCATAATTCCTGCTCTACAATCAATGCCTGTCAGAGAAATGGGGCCAAATGGCTGAATATTGATGCTGTAATGTATGCAGAGAAAATGGGAACTGTCCGGTATGTCATTTATTAGTTTTGGAAGCTGCAGGCCCTGCACTTCCTGTATAATCAGATATATTTATCCCTCTCAGGTCTCTGAGGTGGTTGAAGAATAGATAGCTAGAATCTCATAGTTAAATTTTGAGTTGTTTAGGAATCAAGAGGTTGTTCTGGATATAAGAAGATATTTTTAAAATTATGAGGCAAGTTAGTATGAAAGCTGAGTTAGATATAGAACTTTAAACACATGGAGATGGTTAGATAGTAGAATGTTAAAGTCAGGTGCCAAATACATATGGACTGGACATTGGGAATGTATGCTAAGTCATATAACTCTTATAATTGTGGCCTATTTATTTCTGTTGTTTTGTATTGTATTTATAGTTATAAGAAAAAGAACCATTTTTTTGGTCTGAAAGGGAGAGCTGTTGGGGGAAAAAAAGAAATACCTTAAACTAAAAAAAAAAAAAAAAAAGAAGGGAAGAGGATGGGGATTGAGGGGGAGGAGGGTGGATGGGACTGGAGGGGGGAGTAGGGAGGGGATTGTGATTGAGATGTAACTTGAAGAAATAAAAAATAAATTATTAAAAAAAATTAAAAAAAAAGAAATTTGAAAAAACTCCTATATCCCATTAGACCATCATAGGATATCAACAATAACAAAAAAAAAAAAAAAAAAAAACACAGAAAGCCTACAAACTCATGGAGACTGAACAACTCCCTACTTAATGACTTCATGGTCAAGACAGAAATAAGGAAATTAAAGACTTCTTACATTCAATGAAAATGAAGTCACAACATCCCAAATTTATGGGACACAGTGGAAACAATGATAAGAAAATTCATTGCACTAAGTATTTCATAAAGAAATTGGAAACAACTCATACTAGCAACTAAACAGCACATCTGAAAGCTCTAGAACAAAAGGAAGCAAACACCCAAGAGAAGTAGAAGGCAGGAAATAATTCAACACAGGGCTGAAATCATTAAAATAGAAATAAAGAAAAGAGTACAAAGAATCAATGAAAGAGTTGGTTTTTTAAGAAAACCAACCAGACAGATAAACCCTTATCCAATTAACTAAAATGTAGAGGGAGAGTATCAAAATAAAAAAAATCAGGAATAAAAAGAGGACATAGCAACAGACACCAAGGAAATCTGAAGAATCATTAGGTCATACTTCAAAAATACATACTCCACAAATGGAAAATCTAAAAGAAATGGACAAATTTCTTGGTACACACTATTAAGCAAAGCTAAATCAAGATAAGATAAATAATTAAAAAAGAACCCATAGCCCCTAAAGAAATAGAAACAGTCATTAAGAAAGAAAGGATCATGGAAAAATTCATTCTATGAGGCCAGAGTCAATCTGATACTAAAACCATAAAAAGATTCTACAAAGAAAGAGAATTTCAGACCAATTTCTCTTTTAATGAAATTCTCAGATTAGACTCTCCTTTCAAATGAATTTGGAATTTCAAAAGTTGGAGCTCTTGGTGGGTGGGGCCTAGATCTCAGACCCCCTTTTTCACATCCTAGTGAAGAGGAGTCTCTTTTAACAAACACATCCTCTTTTTCAACTACTGTTTTTATTGTTTTATTTTTTGGATGCAACTTCACACTCACTCAGGCTCCTTTCCTCGCTGAAGTGAATGCTTTTATGACTTTATTCTCCATTTGTCAATTTTAGTTATAGAGATGGAAAAGCACCAAGTGCTGTGAACTGTAACAAAGCCACACTCTGAATGAATGTTGTCCTGCATTCAAAGTTCCTCTGCCAAACACATTAGTCCTTTGCTTTTGAATTAACCTTACCTTCAGTTGTCAGGACATGGGCAGAATGTAGCCAGTTTACTTGCCAGCATATCACATCAATGTATATTCATTCAGATTCTCATTGGGTCTTTGTTGCTATTAGAAACCTCATGAACTGGGCCTTCTTTGCCTATCCGTGTCTTCCAAATGCTCATCAGAATGGACCATTAAGCTCTGCTTACAATATTCTAGCTTATAATATTCAAGGGCTTTTCTAGTTCTAAAATTTCCCACATCCCTTCTATAAAACAGTTACTAAGACCAAAGAGCCACACAGTTCATTTTTCACAGCAACAAGTTCACTCTTGGTATCGATATTCTGTACTAGTTACTTTACACATTGAAGCAACAAATTGCCTGCCAAGAACAATTCTTGGGAGAAAGGGCTTATTTTGCCTCACAGGTCAACAATAATGTGGATTATGGCAGAGAAGTTTTGGTGGCTGGAACTTGAGGTGGCTGAACACATAGTGCTCACAGTTAGGTGACAAAGATGAATGCCCATATTCAGACCCCAAGCACATGGAATGGTGCCACTCTTAGACCATGGTTAAGGTGGAGCTTCCTTCCTGAGTTAATGTAATGTAATATAATACAATCTAGATAATTCCTCACAGGAATGTGAGGGTATTTATCTAGGCCATTCTATATCCTTTCAAGCTGAAAATTCTGTCTAACTGTCACAAGTATTTATTATATCCCCAAATTTTACAATATTAATACTCTGCAATTTAACAGCTATTTATTGAATTATTCTATCACTTGCCAGGAACTGTTCTAAATAGTGAGAATTTATTTAATAAAAACAATTTTGTGCCATGATTAGGTTAAAATTCTACAATTACTGTATTGTATATATCATACAACAACTTGATTCTCTTAAAAATATAAGTATAAACAAAGTTCTTTCTATTTTAATTTATAAAAACTATATCACAACTGATTCTGCTTTTCATAAAGACTGAGATGGTTTCCAATTTTCTATCAAAATTGATGTACTTAAGGCCCTGCTTCTTTGACTTCAAATCTCAGAGTCTTAACATGAGAGAAGTTTGTGTCTTGCTCACATAAATTCCCATGAATCTTGGTTCAGCATTTCCAGGCTTCCTTCATTTTATGGTCTTTAAGGTTAACACATAAGATAATCTTGCCAAGGCAAAAAGGAGCTGAAGTTCTGCATTTGCAATTATATATCCAGATACTTGTGACAGTCACTTTTTGACCCTAAGCCTTTCCATAGAAAGATTTAACCACTCCCAATCACTTTGGGGTCTTAGAAGGTTAATATTTCTATATTCTACTTTCCCAACCTAACTATAAAATTATTTTGCAATGAAAAGAAGACAGTCTACATTTGGAAGATTGGCAAATTCCTTTAAAAAAAGTGATCATTTCAAGTTTACATTGCTGTGAAATGAATAAGAGAATTTTGTTGTACACTCACAAAACTTTGGTATGTATAGGTTTTCCAAATTTGAAATGAAATGTTGTATATAAAATATTTCATGGTTTTGATTTACACTTTCCTGTCTACTTGTAAGGTAGATTATTAACTTAGGGTTTCTGAAGTCAAAAAGTCCATCTGTAGAGTTTACCTTCAGGAAGTGTCTTAGGGTTTCTGTTGCTGTGATAATATTCCAGCCCAAAAGAAATTTGGGAAGGAGAGAGTTTATCTCATCTTATACTTCCGGATAACAGTCAGTTCACTACTGGGGGGATTTAAGACAAGAAAACAAGCACAAAAGGACCTTGGAGGCAGGAACTAATCGAGGTCCTGGAGTAGTGCTGCTTACTGACTTGCTCCTCATGACTTGCTCAGCCTACTATTTGATAGTCCCCAAGATGACAAGTCCAGGAGTGGCACCACTCTCATTGAGCTGGGGCCTCTCTCAATAATCCTCAATCAAGAAAATTCAACACAAGCTTTCCCAGGAGCCTGTGGGGATATTTTCTCAATTGAGGATCTCTCTGCTAAAATGTCAATAGCTTGTGTTAAGCTGGCATAAATATAGACAGCACAGGGAATGAAATGCGAGGGAGCTGGACACAAGAACTTTGCTTATCTTTATTGATAGCTATATTTCTAAATAAAAAAATCCTGTGACTTTGGAATTGTAAATTTTGAGTAGAGAAATTTCAATCCAGTAACATGGCTAGTCTGGAAATGGATCACATCCAAAGACCTAGGTCTGTGTGATTGTGTGATCTGGCTGGAATACCAACATACCCTTAGTATACACCTTTAACCCTCTGGTGTGAATACACACCTTTAATCCCTCTGGTTGGAATATACCTTTAGTACACTCCTTTAATCCAAGGTGTCTAATTGAGGGACAGACAAAGTAATAATCAGAGAAAAATTTGACAGAATGAGTCAGAGGTAGGATCTGCCCTACTCTCAGGAGAGAGAGGCTACTTAAGTGCAGTGCAGAGAGAGAGAGAGAGAGAGAGAGAGAGAGAGAGAGAGAGAGAGTCAGAGACAGAGACAGACAAGAGACAGACAGACAGACAGACAGACAGAGACAGACAAGAGACAGACAGACAGACAGACAGACAGAGACAGACAAGAGACAGACAGACAGACAGACAGACAGACAGACAGACAGACACTACAGTACAATGAAGGAGAGTATGGTAAAGGAATACAGTAGAGTTTGTGGAGACAGTACAGTAGAGTTCAGGAGTACAAAACAGTTCTGTGCAGTTCAGTTGAGTACAATTGAAGTAATTCAGTTCAATTTGTGGAGTTCAGGGGCAGTTTTTCCAAGCAGAGAAATTCACTGACAAGAGGAAAAAAGCCAGTTTGAATCAGTCAGCTTGGAGAAGAGTTTTGAGCCAGAACAACTGAGTTGAACCAGCTAGCCTGAGTTCAGAAAGAACTGGAAATGGTGTGCTTATTCAGCAGTAAGTCTCGTAGGCTGAAAGCATTCTAGGCCTAGGTTACCAGAAGGAGGCTGGAAGATAAAGCCTTCAAGGTCTAGGTTTCTAGATTGTATGGAGGCTAGAAGCTTCCAGGCCTAGGCCAAGGGACAGTTAGATAAAAATGCTCTGGCCTCAGCCCAAGTCATGCCTTTATAAAACTTGGGTGCAGCTTTCATTTCATCTCCTCATCTGAAGAAATAGAAACAACACTTACATCTGTGGACAATTATTAAATTTAAAAGTAGTCTTTTTGTTTACTACATTACAGAAATTACAAAAGGAATAGCCATCCCTTGCTTTTGTATGTGACACTGAGTTACATGACACATCTACAAATTCCCAGTAAATGCTTCTGAAATTTTCTACCTCTTGGGAGATTTAGACATCAGGAAGAATACACTCGATTTAATTTAAGAGAAAGCAAATTTGTACTTGAGAATCTATAAATGAAATTCTACAAGAAGAAGTTAGCAGATCATTCTGAAATCAAGAGAGAAGAGACATCTAGAAGGAAAGCAGACACTGTACTCACCATGTGAATAAAATGCATATGAAGAGTATAAAATTGAAAGTGATTGTTACTTTCAGAGACTTTGTATTTACATGCAAGCTGTCTTTAATAGAGAAATGTAATGACTTCAGTGTCAACTACAAATTAATTCAACTAATTGAGCTGCTTCCTAGGTAAATACACTCTTTACTCTTAACGATTTGGATTTGTAATTCAGTCAGAATATGAAATGTTTTTGACTTTTATTTTCTCCAGAGAATTTTTGTTTTAGCAGTACATTTCTTCAGTGACATATATTCATATAGTTGATTATAATAGTGTTCTTGTTTTTCATCAAATAGCACATTCAGAATTCTGATGAAAAATATTTGTCTTTTATTTCCTCTGGCTTTTTTTGCACTAGAGTTCTAGTGTAAATTATCTATGTGTGAGATGAAGTGTGAATTTGTCCTAAGATCTCTGAGTTTTCTATACGGAAAAGTACTGTGATCTGGAATTAATTCTTTCTTATCCATGTGAGCATCCCTACAGTCCACTGCTTGGACTTTCTCCTTCTGTTCTGTGTTCTTCCCTTGATCAACTATGACTCATGGTTTTGCCTTTCACTTCCATATTGATAGGCTGACTTCTTGCAAAACTTCTATTTATACATCAGTTTAATTCCCAAAGATCCATTTAAATCTGTGTTCAAATGACACTAAGAGTGAGTAACTGCTAACAACCTGTAGTGGAACGGCAGACTAGATTGGTGTGTTTTGTTTTTTCTTCTCTGGCTCAGAGCTTTGTGTGAGTCATATGGAAAATTCTCTTTATTTTGTTTCAGATTCCATATTCTGGATCTCAATCGTGTTTGAACTTACTCCATCAGTGGTATATCTTAGCAAACCAAACATTAAAATGGGAGATTATTTTCATGCTAAACATGCTGTGTCTGTTTCCTGCTACAACATTGAAGACACTGGAACTCATGGTCTCTAAAATGCTCCCACTCTGATAATTTCATGCACTCATTGTAACCAAATATTGTTGATTCTTAGGGATCTCTGCCTTGCTTTCTCTTTCTGCAATGAATGAAGTTGCAAGTTCATCAGTGCATGCTTTATGATAAATAACACTGCTATTTCTAGTCACAGACTTCAGTGGCAAATTCTCATCCATTGTCTGTCTTAGCTTCTAATGCCAATGTTGATATGTAATATCATTAAAAAAACCAAACTTAAAACTCAGACCCCAGAGTTACCATCCAGTTGCTGAAAAAATGTTTTACACACATAGCTATACTTTTTTTTTTATGTTTACAAAGAGAGCACTGTACCACACTGGCAACTATTCCAAGATACAGATTAAACTGTCTTGATTTAGTCATTCTGACACTTACTGGCTTTAGGTTGTCATTTTTTTTTTATGGAACCCCAATATTTCAAGATCCATGTAAAGTTCTCTGCCTCTAGATGAACTAGTTCATTATCTTCAATTTTAGTGATATCTCACAAAAACAAATGCAAAACCTTTCAGTATAATACAAGCTTAAAGTAAAAGATTTTGAGTCCAGAGATAATGTAAATTTGGGAGGAAAAAAAGTATGTCAGGATCAATACCAACGTAGCCATATATAATCTTAATTTTGTATCAATATACAAAGATATAAGAACATATTCAACAGTCTGTCCCATTTTTTATCATTCCTATATTATGTCTATATGTTTTTAAGTTGGGAATGAAAGTTAGGATGGAAAATGAGTTAAGTATAGAACTTTAGACTCATGGAGATAGATAATAGAATATTAATATCAGTTACCAAATATGTATGGACTGGACATTGAGAATGTATGCTATACCTTATAATTTTCATAATTGTGGCCTAATTATTAAAAAAAAACGAATTATGAGTTCCAGGAGAAGGGGGAGAGGGTGGGAGGGGAGACTGGGAAGGGTGGAGGGAGGGGACTGTGATGGAGATGTAACTTGAAGTAATAAATAAACATTTTTTTAAAAGTATGTCAGGATATCATTTAATGATAGCTGTTTTACTTTGACTTTTATTAGTAATAGTGGTAGAATTAAAGTTTTTTTTGAGTATTTCAAGTATTTACATTACATGCCCCCCTCATTCAGTTACCCATGTTCCTAACAGTGCCCTCCTAAATATATGCCTCTTCTTTAATTATTATTATTACATTTACTTATATGAGCACACCACACATACACATACACACACCATACACACACCACACACATACACATACACACCATACACATACACACACACACCATACACATATATACACACACATATACACATATACACACACACCACATACATACACACACACCACACACACACCACATACACACACACACCACATACATACACACACACATATACACATATACACACACACCACACACACCACATACATACACACACACACCATACACATATACACACACACCACACACACCACACACACACCATACACACACCACATACATACACATACACACCACACACATATACACACACACCACACACACACACACACACCACACACCACACACACACACACACACACACACACACACACACACACCACACACCACACACACACACACACACACACACACACACAGCCTACCAACTTACCTAGTCTATTTAATGTTATACATGTGTTTAGGACTGAGAACTTGAGAGATTGGATAAATTACCATGGTGTTGCTATTTTAATTACTTTTTCCACTCTACAGAAAGTTCACATATATTTTTGTCTGACTTCAGTTTCAGATTTTTAAATGCAAGTAGAACCTTCCAAGACTTCTATGGTCACCTTAAATCACTTTGGTACATTTCAGCCTTAAAAAAAGCATATTTGTTTAAAGTTTTATATCGTAATGTTATAAAAATGTTCAAATAAAACACTTAGGAGCTACATATTTTTCTGAAAAAATTGTCTCATTCCAATATAATTACAAATACTTTATGTTAAAAGTTTGTTACATTTTTACTATACATGACATTGAGAAAAATGCTTTTGGATATAAACATTGCTCTAATTTCCAAAGAGTTTCGTTCTGGTTTTTGAAATAGGACCTCACTATGGGGCTCAGAATAATCTGTAAATCAACATGTATCCCAGACTGGCCCCAAACTCTTGATCATCTAACCTGCCCCTCCACAGTTAGGACTACAGTGTGTACTCCAGAATCTGTCTACTTATGGTAATCTCCTAGAAAGGGAGTCATTCAATCAACCACATGAACATTTTAGTTAAAAATATTTACACTGTTTAGTTGCTTTTATATCAAATCTTTTTGAGCCTTTATCTCAACTGAAGATACTGTTAAAACTTTTACGTCTATTACACTCAAATAGTCTATTTTCTACTAAGATGGTTACAAGTGATACAACTTTTGGAAAATTACTTAATTTTACTAGATGTCAAATTTCTTTGTACAATGCAGAGAGTCGTGATTCCTGCCTCACAAATTTGCTCTGCTGATCATGTTTGTAAAGTTATTTTAATGCTAATATGTTTGCAGACACTACAACAAAAAACAATAGTTGTCATAAGTATAATTCTCTATTTATTACATAAATAATTCATAATTTATTCCCTTGGTATTATTTTAATGTTAAAAAATTATCAACACAATAATATTAGCACATCCAGGAAATCAGCTATGGATATCTAATATAGATCCCTTTTCATCCTTGCAGTCTCATGTCTAATCAGCAATACTTTCTTACCACATTATTATTTCTTTTGCAGTGTTCAGCGATTGTCAGTCATCTTTTCTCACTGCTTTTCTTACAAATAGCTCCTCTCAGATAAACGTAGACCAACTTCCATTCAGCTACAGTGGAGCATGGTAAGCAGTTTCATCTAAGGGAGTCTAAGGCTCATAATGCATTAGAATGACTTTTAAAGAAAAACAATGCCATAAGCTTAAAATTCCTGGCACACTGGGGAATTCTTAAAGAAAGCAGGCATCAGTTTCATAGTAAGCCAGGCCTGCTGCTCAGCATGCCCCTTGGCTCTTCACAGGGATATTTTCACACAATAGGTTCTCAGCATATATTCATTGGCTTCAGCAAGAGTTATAGAATTACCACTGTGGTTTCAGTGTTGTACACAGATGAAAGCGTTAGCTGCTGCTCACAAGATCCCTACACAGCAGCAAGGTAGAAATACAAATCTGATAGCATGTTAACTATCAAGGACAAAAATCTCTCCTTGATTTCCTTTAGACACCTATCAAAGGCCCTTGATGCGGAGCCTACAAAGAGAGTACAGCATCTTACAGAACTTAACTCATTCCCGCTGGCCTCACAACTTGAGCTATTCGCTCTTCAGTGCTTCCCTCTATGCTCATATTCTATAAAACCATAGTAGTGGAAATAGAAGTGGATTGTTGCTAGAATTAAAATTGTTCACAGTTTTAAACCAGAACTATCAGTGTTTTAATGGTTAAATGAAAGAGCTCTCCTTTATAAGGGATCAACTTATCAAACTTTTGGGGGGACAAAGAATGTTAAGATTCTATTGGGTCATTCCCAGTGAGTTTAAGTGACCCCTTCACTTGTCTGGTGCATTCACAGAGGTGAGCCTCTCATGAGATTTAAATGCCAAACTGATATCAAGAAATATTTGCCAGGTGACTGTGAAAATCAGCTTCTTTAACATTGAGAAAGGGTGGACCAGGATGTGACGCTTCCTCCCTGCTGAAAACTATTACTTAGATCACTTAGATTTCATCAAGCCACTGTTGGTCCACCATGCCACTAATGCTTATCCTTCATACATTCCATTTCTGTTCATTGCTTTCTAGAAGGAACTTTCAATCTGTGGACATATTTGCGTCTCTCATGGTGCCGGACCTCTTCTTCACCTGAGTGCCTTGTGGAGAACTACATGAGTGCCTGCTTTCATACTTGCTCTACAGTAAAGAACAAAAAGCTCCCAGCATGATAATTCTACTTAAGAATAGAGATTCTCACAGACTTTAATTCTGAAAGGTACATGAGATGGTCTGCACTAAATGATAGGTTGCTATGGTTACATTCTTCTGTGGCTCAGATGGGGATAGGGGCCAATTATCAAGTTTTGTTTGGCTGATTTTAAGTAGTTTGTTACCTGGATACTCAACATATAAGAAAACTAGATGTGGTGGTGGAGGGACCATTTGTTTTCTTCTTCCCTAGAAACAGTCATTGTAGAAAAAAGAAAAGACAAAGAATAGAACACCTCTCAAATTCTAGGCAACATGATAAATAATTTAGCTTACATAAAGAGTTTCCCAACTATTGATTTTATTTAGAAACTAACACAAGGCCTGAGAACCAAGATTGCTTTTATGCTGTAAATTGGACCTATTTGTTATTTTTTTGTTGATTCAATAATACCTACTTTAAGTAACTACTTTCCCTCTTCCCAAGTTTGCCTGGAGAATTCCATGTTAGTATGCATGTGTGTACCTGTTTTTGTATGTGTGTATGTGTGCGTTTGTGTATATGTGCATGCATTTGTGCATGTGTACATATGCATGTGTGTATGCTGTGTTTGTGTATTTGTTCATGTGTGTCGGTATATGTGTGCATGTGCATGTGTACATGTGTGTATGTGTGTGAACTTTAAAACTTATCTCTCTTGTCAGCTTAGCTTGGCCTACCCTCTCCCTTCCATGATTGAAGTGGGGTTGTTAATTAATGATATTCCAGAGGCAATTTCTGGAGTTACTATTGGAAAACCTTTCTTAATTAACAGAATGATAAATTCCCCACTGCAGCAGCGCAGCGGCGAAGTTCATCTGTGTCATTCAAAAGGCTTGATTTTAAAACACCCCGACACATTTTCGTGAGGATGTTGGGCACTTAAACTCTGGATCTTTTATCAAAGGTTTTACAGCAATCTGGAGGGAGCAATGATGGGGGAGTGGGGAGGAAGAACTGGACAAAATGAAAATAGTCTCTGTCAGGGTAAAGCTCACCTCAGTCTGACGGCAGAGCACTTCAACTTTGTCAAGTGCATCTGAGACTCATCTGTTCATCTTCTGCTTGTTATCGGAGTTTCAGATTAAATGTAAAGATATGAATGTATTGCCATAATAAATTTATAAGAGGATATTTAAGTAGCAAAGATTTGAATGACACAAATGAACCTCAGTGCAGCAGGAAAGTGGATAGGATTTGCCGAGAGATGCCACGGAAGTCAGAAATGACTGCTGGAAATTGCCTTAATTAAAAAAAAAAAAAAGATAGAGCCGCACAAATCTCCATAGAAGGCATCTAACATAGAATTTGATTTATTTTTCATTATTTATATTACCTTAAAATAATGTCATAAAAGCTTTAGAAAATACGATTAAACTGTATTATTCAAATGTAAGACACTGGAAAGTTAAGGTGTTAAGATTGGGTGCAGGGGGGTAAGATTCCAAAACTAAATTAGAATGTTTAAAAAGTATGGTTTTCTTTATATTTATAAAACATAATTGATTTTCAAAATTGCATTTTGTTAAGTGAGTAATAATCTCAACATAACAAACTGGAGAGTTACTACTTTCTAAGAATGTTTTCTTTTGTTTCCCCCAAGGGGAATATATTAGCTTGGATGTCACAGGAGAACAACCCTACACGAGCTGCTCCTTGGGGTTCACATTACCTGTGTTCGGGATAAGAATAAAAGCAGTGCCAGGAGGTATGCTGCCCTCTTGCATGGTGTGTGGTGAGGACTCAGTTCAGGCTGAGAAGAACCTGTGGGAGATAAAATCAGGGCGCTGGAAAGACTGCTTGACGGGACTCTGAACTGTCCTGACTTTTGTAATGTAGCCCAAAGAGCAAGTAACCCTGGAGGCGAGCAGAACAAGAAGAATAAGGTGGCCATACTGGCAGATATGGAATGAGTTGAGTAAGCATTTCTAAGCTCTCAGAACCACGACTGAAAAGTATGCCCTGGTTAGTACAGGATAACTATCCTACAACCAACACACCAAAAAAGATCAGGAACATATACTTTGTTACCTATCAATGGGACAATTTGCACTAGGGTGCTACCATGTGGGCGACCAGTGCAAGAGGCTCTTAGCCCTCATATGACTGTTGAACTGAGAGGGGCTTATTTGTAGGGACCTCCGCATTGGAGGAGTGGGATGGGTGAGAGAGGGAGGAGAGGGTGGGAAGGTGAAACAGGGAGGGATAGAAAGAAGGCACTGAGATGGAGATGTAACTTGATGTAATAAATAAATAAACATAGTAAAAAAGAAAAATATGTCCTGTGATTATGACTTCCACTTATATTTTTCTTCTGCCTCCTGTCTTCCAGCAAAATGGAAGATTTCATGTGCTTATGTGCTTTATACCACAGAAGGGCTTTGTGAAGATATAGTTATGAAGACTTACAGGAAGAGGGGTAGAAAACTGCATACAAAATTCAGAGTAATAACATTTGGAGGGTCTTGTTTAGGCTATTTTCCGAGTTTATACAAATAAGAACTAAGTTCAAGATAATATGTGCCTTGAACGTAAATGAGAGGGAGAAAACAGCTAAGTTCCATACTAAATATGAGAGTCAGCTTTCTGATATTTGAGTGTATAAATAGGAAGTTTCAGGAGTGGTTCAGTTGTGGTTCTGTTTTATTTCAAGGATCTTCCTAATGTTCCTTTGAAAATTTTAAGACCTTCTTTTAGGACTTATCACTTATTTTCCCTCATATTTGAAATATACATAGACCTATGATCCATATTGTTTTATCCATTACTTTTACTCATAACATTGGTCAAATATCACTTTATCAGATTCCTCCCCTATTCACTTCAAGTAATATGTGTTTTAACATGAGCATACCTAACTCTCTGTTTCTTATCCTTCTTTGCTATTTTTATAGTATCACATTGCTATGGCATATTTATTCATACATATATTTTAATCAGACTTTAGTGTAATGTAAATTCCATGAAAGTAAGGTTTTCTCCTGTTTTATATTATTTATTTTTTATAATTCTTTCATTTTTTAAATTTATTACTTCAGGTTACATCTCCATCGCAGTGTCCTCTTTCTGCCCCTCCCAGTTCCGCCCTCCCACCCTCTATCCCCCATCCCTTCCATCCCACTCCTCTGGAGTGGAGTGTCCCTACGTATCAGTCCCCCACCCCAGTTCAGGAGTCATATGAGGGCCAAGAGCCTCCTCATACACTGGGGGCCTACAAGGCAGCACCACTAGGGCAAAGTGTCTCACTGACGGGAAACAAAGTCTATGTTACTGTTCCATTTAGTGCATTGGTTGTAGTATAGTTATCCTGTACTATATGACTAAAATCCGATTACAAGTGAATAGATGCCATGTGCATCCTTCTGAGTCTGGGTTAGCTCAGGATGCGCTTCTCTAGTTCCATCCATTTGGCTGCAAATTGCAGGATTTCGTTGTTTCTGATGGTTGAGTAGTATTCCATTGTGTAGATGTACCGGTTTTTTAAAATTTATTTATTTATTTGTTTGTTTGTTTATTTATTTATTTTTATCCATTCCTCGGTTGAGGGACGTCTGGATTGTTTCCAGTTTCTAGGTATTACAAATAAGGCTGCTATGAACATAGATGGTGACAGTTTCCTGAACAGAACACCAACAGCTCAGGCTCTAAGACCAACATTCAATAAATGGGACCTCATGAAACTGAAAAGCTTCTGTAAGGCAAAAGACACTGTCATTTGAACAAAATGGCAGCCTACAGGCTGGGAGAAAATCTTCACCAACCCCACATCTGACAGAGGGCTAATATCCAAAATCTACAAAGAACTCAAGAAATTAAATGCCAAGAAACCAAATAATCCAATGAAAAATGGGGAACAGAGCTAAACAGAAAATTCACAAAGGAAGAATCCTTAATGGCTGAGAGACACTTGAAGAAATCCTCAGCATCCTTAATCATCAGAGAAATGCAACTCAAGACAACTCTGAGATTCCATCTCACACCTGTCAGAATGGCTAAGATCAAAAGCTCAAATGACAGCACATGCTGGTGAGGGTGTGGAGAAAGGGGAACCCTCCTCCATTGCTGGTGGGAGTGCAGGCTTGTGCAACCACTATGGAGGTCAGTCTGGCGATATCTTAGAAAACTTGGAATAGCCCTACCTCAAGACCCAGCCATACCACTGCTGGCTATACATACAAATGATTCCTGTTTTATACTATTTATCTAGTACTAGAATAGTGTCAGCACATACTAAGAAGGATATCAGAAGGTCATAAGCATATGTGTTCCAGATACATGTATTTGCCATATCAGTGGATGAATTATACAGGATGAAATGCAGGAAGATAAACCAATACCCTAAAAGGAATCATGAGGACAAGGACATGTTTGTACAGGGATTTTTTTCTAATGCAGACTGTCCATATGCTCTATGTATATGCTAACATTGTCTACACACTAGAATTCTTTTTGAAGAAGATATATTTTTAAATTATTTGGAAATTTAGGTCATGTATTAATAATCAGTGTAGTAGGAAAAATTCCAGAAACTAATTTTGTGTATAAATGCAACTTTGCCTTTAGATAATTTTATTTATTTGTTTGTTAATTTATTTTATCCTTTCTTAAGTATTTTATTATATTTTTTAGATTGCTTTTTATTTTTGGGAATTATAATGTAATTACAACAATTCTTCCCTCCAAATTCTCCCATATATTCCTCCATACTCTCTTTCAAATTCATGACATCTTTTCTCATTAATTGTTATTGCTTCCTTCCACCATGCAGATTTGAACATTAATTTACATATATGTAAAAACACATATGTGTATTTATGTGTGCATGTGCATATGATGCACATATATATGTATATGTGTATGTATTCCTAAATGCAACCTGTTGAATTCATATAATGTTACTTGAATGGAGGCATATAAATTAGGCCCATTTCAAAATATTTTATGTTCTAGTATTTAAATTCACTTTGCCTTATTCATTAAATATCAGTTGTATTTTATGTAATATCAGGCTCTGGTAATAAGACCTATCCAGTTATGAATAATTTATTACAGCAGTAGTTAGTTTATTTTTTAATGGCTTGTATTTTTAAGACTCACACCAATGATGCATGGCTATGTAATTGATGTGTGTCTCCATACATATGTACACACATACACTTTCACAAATCAATTCTTAAGATTTTTTGCAATCTGCATTTTCTTTTATCTATGCAGGTGAATTGCTTCCCAATTCCCTGGGATTACAGCTGTGTGCCATCAGGCACAGTTTGTCTTTCCCATTTTTCAGAGACTTAGACTAATCTAAGGACTTGTGGCTAGAAAAGGATAGTAACAGAATTTAAATTTAAGATTTTATGTTAGAACTAAGATGCTTCTCATAATTTACTTTTGGTAACTTTGTGACTTAAAATATGGATCTCTACAAATTTCCTAGCAAAATGCTGAAAACATCACTATTGACATATTTCACAGACAAAGAAAATGTACTGCATAAAATGTCATGGAGTGGTCAAGGTTCACAATGAATTTATCAGCAGAAGTGCCAATTTTTGAATTTATGACATGAAACTTTAAGGCCAATACTTTTACCTTGTCCATTTGACTAACAAATGTTACTACAAGATTGAGAGATGAAATATTTAGTTTTGAATGAAAATTTGGAAATGTACTTAAAACATCCCTAAATAGTCAATTAAAAATAGAGTTTCATTTATAGCAGATATACAGAAGTAGACACCTGACATACATTTGCGCTCTACACTCTAAAGTCAGTCACGTGTGCATTTACTGTTGTGTATGTAAGGTCTATGGTCGCTAAAGTCCATAAACTGAACATCACTGCTTGAGATGAGGCTCAACAGTCATAATGGTCATTAACAAAGAAACACACATTCTGGTTTTCCCACTGGAATTAGAGAAAAGCAAGTCATATGTTCGATATTTATTTACAATTGGATTTTTTAAAAAAGAGGTTCTGTATTTAGTTATTTACTTATTTTGGTGTGTGTGTGTGTGTGTGTGTGTGTGTGTGTGTGTGTGTGTGTATGCACGTGTGCATATATGCATGTACATTTGCGTGTGCAATGCCATAGCATGTGTGTGACAGTCAGAGGAGAATGTATTGACCTTCCTTCCTACTTTCTCTCCTTTCTTTCTTGCTTCCTTCCTTCCTTCCCCCACCCTCCCTTCTCTCCTTCCCTCCCTTCTCTCTCTCCCTTCCTTCCTTCCTATTTTCCTTCCTTCATATCTTCCTTCCTTCCTTCCTTCCTTCCCTCTTTCCTCCTTCCTTCCCTCCATTCCTTCCTTCCTTCCACTATGCAGATTTGAATTCAGATTTTCAGCTTGGCAGCAAGGACCTTCATTCCTGAGCTATCTTTCTGGATTTTTACTGTCAATAAAAGTGTTTTGTTTTATCTATTTTCTTATGTGTTGTATTTTATATGTTCAGGACACTTTATTCTTGTTTGCTATATAGTATCTAATTATCTTTCCCAAGTATGTCTTAAAGTTGAATGTGTGTTTTTAACTAGGTTTATGAATCTGCTGTAGCAACATATCTTTAGACTTCAATAAATTGAATTAGCTCTAGTCCTCTTTGTGTGGTTTGATTGTTGGTTTAAGACGTACTCTTCATTATGAAGGCCATGCAAAGATTTTCAAAATTTTCTTCTAAAAATTCTAAAGTTTCAGCCCTTCTTAACTTCCAGTTGTTTTGAGCTGATTTTGTTTATGGTATAAAAAGAAACATAAATTGCCTTCTACTTGATTTTTTTATCCATAGTGAGATGTGACATCATTTTCCACACAGATGGTAAACTGACCACACTTTATTAAACGATCTCTTCTGTTTTTGTCAGTTTACTGATGTACCAACTTCTCACAATACTTTCTATAATTTTTCCTCTTATTAACTTTTGTTAACTTAATTATTCCTCACTTTTTTCTTTTGTGGTCTTACTTCAGTACTTTCGCTGTTTTTTTCCGAATTCTGTGTTTAATTGCTTATAAATGTTCTATATTTTAAACAAATTCTTTTTGTATATTAAAATACCATTTTAAAACACATATTTTACTGTTTGAGTGTCTCACCAGCATGCTAGCCTAAACATGACCTGGACAAGACATCAATAGACCTGCTGACATGGATAAGGGAAAATTCATGAGGCTTCAACCGAAGTCAAAGAACCACAGGCAACCAGGACATGCTGGGATTGGAGGAAACAGTCTTCTCTAGGGAAGAGCACACCAGTTGGTTAACCAACACCAAATGGTCAGCCCTGAAACTATAGACATATAAGTAACATCATGCAAATTGCGCAGGTTATGTTTATGTATTTAAGAATACACACACAGACACACACACACACACACACACACACACACACACACACACACACGTATTTCTAAATGGATACGTACAACCTGCTCAGTATGTAAGATGTCACCCATATGTCCTTGCCTTTTAGGATCAAAGCTTGGTTAGGGAAATTATCAAACAAAACATATGACACTACAATGGTTTCCCCAAGACCTTTCCCAGATGATATCAGATATTTTCATACTTTATCCACAGGCTTAACCTGCTATTATTTATTTAAGCTTTTAACTAGCAGAAAAAAAATTACGAAGTGATAAATCCTCTCTGCCATGAGTTTATTTTAAGTCTCTCAATCCCAGCACAGCCCTCTGACTTTACTTAATTCTGAGTCAGAGAACTGGTCACAAAATCCCTAATAACTAATTATGATGGCCCTCTGACTATTTACTTATTTTACAATAATTATTGGCACATTTACAGCTTGCCTCTGTGAATGAAATTTCCCCCCTCTAATTCACGTAGTAACATCATGACCATTTTTGTGTAATATGATTCTGTTTATCTTGTCATAGGTTGGCCTAAAGTCAGATGTCTTTTTTTTTTATTTTATTCCCCATGCATTGGTGTAAGGGTGTCAGAATCCCTGGAGTTGGAATTACAGACAGTTGTGAGCTGCCATGTGTGTACTGGGAATTGAACCTGGATCCTCTGGAAGAGCAGTCAGTGCTCTTAACCCCTGAGCCATCTCTGGTTTTGATCCTACAGTGCATATATTATTTCAGTTTACATGAATTCATTTGGCAAAAATGTATAAGTCTGAAACCCTGCCAAGGCAAATATAATTGTTCTATGTTCTATTTTATTGAGTTAATTTTGTGGGTCTCTAACATATATATATATATATATATATATATATATATATATATATATATATATATATCAGTGTTTTGCCATCATGTATGTCTGTATACTACTTATATGCCTGGTGCCTGTGGAGGCCAGAAGAGAGCAATTCCTTTTACATATAGCCAAAAACAGCAGAATATTTCATGGGAATAAGATATGCTTATTTTCTATACACTCAGGAATAGTTTAGTATATTTTTATATTATTATATTATATTTTTATTATAAATCATTATTTTACCATCAATGAAGTGACTCATCCAAATGTTTAAAATCAAGCAGGTACTGTTCTTTTCAGGATATGAGATGAAGCATATGGTTTTCGTTGCTTTTGTTACTCTCCCTGGATGTTTGTGCTGCGAACAGTAGTGCAGCCCCCCTGGGAGCAATGACAGATAAAAACTGATTAGACAAAGTTTGGAAGCCAGCACGCTCCCCAAGGAGAAAGTATCCTAAGAAGCAACATGGCAAATGAAGTAGAAACCATGAGCCTGTGGTTTTCAGGATCTCTCCAGAAAGGCAGAAACAAGCTGTTCTGTGCAACAGGAAGGAACAGGAGTCAAGCTTGTGGGTAAAACTATAGGCTCAAATAGAAACTCTCTTCATTTATCCTCCCATATTACAGAAAGACATGAAAGACAATTGGCTCAAGCTCTATTTATCTTTTGAGATCTGTGGTGGTTTGAATTAAAATGGCGCCATAGGCCCATAGGGAGTGGTACTATTAGAAGGTATGGCCTTGTTGGAGTAAGTGTGGACTTATTAGAGGAAGTAGTTCACTGGGGGTGGGTTTTGAGGTTTCAGATATTTAAGCCAGGCCCAGTGTTACTCTCTTTTCCTGTTTCCTGCTGATCCAGATGTATAACGGTTGGATCCTTCTCCAGTAGCATGTGAGCCTGAGTGCCACCATGCTTCCCACAATGACAATAATGGACTAAACCTCTGAACTGTAAGCCAGCTCCAGTTAAATTTCATTTTGTAAGTGCTGCTGTGGTCCTGGTGTCTCTTCACAGCAATAGAAATCCTAAGACACGATCCATCAGAAGTTATTTACTTCTATACTTTTTAGATACCTTTCCTGGCTTTGAAAAACTTTGTTCTTATCTTTGCTGTCATAGTAAAGCTTGCACAAATAACCAGTGTGGCTCTACAAGATTTCCTCTACTGGTTGATAGGCTTAGCAGGCCAGGCTAAGGTAAGAATTTCTCCAGGATAGATATGCAGGATAGATATTCTAGACTTTATCACAGCTCTGGACACTGAGGAGCCAGTGCATTTGCATGTATTTAAATAAGGAAGAAAAGAGGTGAGAACTATGCACCATTGCAAGGCATTTGATTCTTCTTTAGAAGCAGCGTCTTTCTTTGAGATGATTCTCCATAGTTACTTGAATCCTGCTGCTCTTTGGGATCCTCTGTTGTTGAGATGTTGTCTCTTCGAGACTAAGTTATGAGTATGAAACGCCATCAGATTCACTCAGTACATGCACCCGACAGTGAGGAGAAATGCGTCCACATAGGTAGCTGTATGACTTCTTATCATCTGCAGTGAAAAGAAACGAAAAACTTTAGAAAACATGGCATGTAGCAGTTACCACTGAAACAACCGAAGTTGCTTCGGAGAATATTGTCACAGCTCTAATTCTTGCTAAATGTTAAGCAAGTTTCTGTGCTAAAAATATATTGAGCTGAAACAGTGGATTAAGAAAGATGTTGTTCTAAATCCCATCTTCTAATTTTCATTTAATGGGTCTAAATTCCTTGAGGTCTCAGATGTTAAATTGACTTTCAGAAATCTTAAGTTATGGTTCTGAATCCCTTTGGAGGAGGCGCTTATGAAAATTAACTGTACCTTAGGATGCACTATGTTGATATGGGACTCATTGGAGCACAGAATTAGCGAGAGGTACATAATGAATAATGGGCTCAGTGTGGAGAGTTTAAATATTCCAAACAGCAGACTCTGTATGGTATTATAAAATGTCTTGTAGCTTCATTTCTAATTTTGAAATGTTACAGTGCTTGCTTATTGTCCCAGCATGATCTTCAGCACAGTTGGGTAGTGTTTTTTTTTAAAGTAATACAAATGCATGAGTGTCAGAAATACCTTCAAATATCGGGGACTGCGTCTTTAAGGAGTGCATTTGGCATTAAACAGCCTTTTCCAGCTAATGAATTTCTCAAGTTACAAGAATAATGGCCTTTTTAATCTTAGCAAGAGTAATTAAACAGACATTTGTTATTAATGATGTTGTTAATGGTAGAAGATATTGAATTTTCACTTTGGATGTTACATTGCTAGAGAGTGATTGTTTCAAATATCAGACATATGAATAGATGGTGGTTTTAAAAACACAATATCTCCTTAAGAGCATTGAAACATACTAATTATTTAAAACAGAGAAAACCACCTTAACTTCATTACTACCAGCAAAACAGAATACTTCCAAATTGAGTCACAAGTAACTTTTTTTCACAGAGGATTTGTTTGATGAATTCTGCTAATCACTTGAAATGCTGTTTATTCTACTGAGATAGATGTGTCTATAAGCAAGAGATCATTAAAGAAACAAAAACAACAGGATAATATAGATGTTTAAGTAGAGATTTATCGTGGAAATTGTCATGGATGATTTTGGCTTCTGAGAAGCCCAAATGTACTAATTCAAGGTTGGAAGCCAGGGCAGCCTTGGATGAAAATGAGTCTGAATCTGACTGACAACTGGAATAGTTGCTGTTGTTAATTTCTGGATTGAGCTCTAGGGACCCAGTATCATCCTCTGAGGACAGGAGATGTATGTTTTGTCTGTGAGAGGGAATTTGCCCTCCATCTATCTTTTTGTTCCATCTGACCTCTCATTAAATTTGATATTATTCATAGACTTTTGTAAGAACAATCTTTCTATTAGTATATATTAATAGTATATAATAATGGGTTTCATTCAGACACTTTCATATATGTATTTTGACCATACTCAGACCATTTCCCTCTATTATTCTCTGTATATTCTTCTGATTCTCTTCGTGAATCCTTCAAGTAAAATGTCCATCTTACTTTCATGTCTTTTCGGAGAGATGACGCAATGACTTTAATTAGGATTACTTAGAGTATCATGGGTAACTTACTAGTAGTAACACCACTGAAGAAAATGTCTCTTTTTGCTCTGGCAAATATTAACTACTTAAAAATCCTCCGGGAGGAGAGGAGCCTCTTGACTCCATCATCCATGAAAGAATGTTAGGGCCCAATGTCATCTTACAGGTCTTGTTAGGTCATCACACATACTTTGCAGTACAAGGATGTTGCCATGCCTAGAAGATGGTGTTCTACAGCATTTTACACTTTTGTGTGGCTCTTACATCCTTCTGCCAATCTTTTATTTTATTTTTTATTATAATGTTCATTTATTACATCAAGTTACATCTCCATCATAGTGCCCTCTTTCTCTACCACTCTCTCCTCCCTCTCCCACCCATCCCACTCCTCCAATGTGGACACACCAAAAAGATCAGGAACATAGACTTTGTTACCTATCAATCTTTTCTTAATATATGAAATAAAATCAAACAACTTTTCAAAATATCCTTACAGAAATATCAAGAAATCATATTCAACTACAAACATATACAAACAGGTTTATTGGATATGAGAAGGAAAGAAAAACAGCATGTGTGTGTGTGTGTGTGTGTGTGTGTGTGTGTGTGTAGAGAGAGAGAGAGAGAAACAGAGACAGAGAGAGGAATGGAAAGAGAGTCAGTTGGTGGGAAAGAGAGGGCAATAGCAAGGGAAAGAGAGGAAGAGAGGAAGAGAGGAAGAGGGAGAGAGAGAGAGAGAGAGAGAGAGAGAGAGAGAGAGAGTCTGGAAAATGTCCGGATTATATAGGAAAGGGCTTCTGGGTGCGGGGCATACCCTGTAACAGGTAGACTGGGGCATGCTGGGAGAACCTGGAGACCAGGACCAGTTATAACATCCCAGACTTTGGTTGATAATAATTAAATAAGGTGCAAAGAATCATCTGGCTTCTTCCTGCTGACATTGTGGGCGTTGGAATTTGAGGTGTGTGTGTATGTGTGTGTGTGTGTGTGTGTGTGTGTGTGTGTGTGTGTGACGGCAAAAGCTGGAATGTTGGAATGTTGGACAAGTCCAGGAAGTGTAGGTTGTTTTACTTGTTGTCCAGGATCTTATGACCATCTGCTGGTAGAGACATGAAGGCCACAGTTGGAGTAGTTTGCAGTCTTTAACTGATTGGAAATCTGCTGGAACAGATACATATTAGGGGCAGGAAGGTAAAGTTAAGTAGCTTAGGGAGAAAATATTTTAGACCCATCGTCTTGGCAGTTGTAATGGCCCCAAAACGAGGATATGAAAACATAAGTTCAGAGGGTCTAAAAATTATTCAAATTGGATAAATGCAAGCTATGAAGAAATGCCTCTAAGAAAGTGTCTGAGGGTCTGGGAAGGTGTTAGGGTTTGGTAAATAAGGTGTTTGAAGGACAATAATCACAAGTTACTAAGATTGGAGGATGACAAGTAAATGACTGAAGGTATATGAAAGAAATGAGGGATGTTTCATATTATTTCTTCCTAAAATTTATCTTTTTGTAATCTAAAGTCTAGTAAGCTTCAGGAAATCCACTAGAATCCACAGGGCAAAGGGACTCAGATAAGTACAGACTATTTCCCTATCTGCCTATCCCTGTGGGTGGGTGGGGAGGTGGGGTCTCTTCTTCTCACTCTGGTTCAACTAGAATTTCCCCTGGGCTACCTTTTACCCAAGTCGGGTTTACAAATATGACATCTATTCAGTTATAATTGGATTTTAGCCATGTAGTATACAGTATGACTATCCTACAATCAACACACCAAAAGGAACAAGAACATATTCCTTGTTACCTGTTACTTTGCCTTAATGGAGTTGCAATATAGAACCCCAGTACAAGAGGAAGCTCTTAGCCCTCATATGACTGTTGAACTGAGGGGGGTTGATATGTAGAGGCACCCCACTCTGGAGGAGTAGGATAGCCATGAGTGAGGAGAGAGTGTGAGAGGGTAGGGAGAGGGGACTGTGATAGATATGTAACTTGATGTACTAAACATTTAAAAATTAATAAAAAACAAAAACAAAAACACAAAACGAAAAAATTAACAACTATAATATAGCAGCCCATGGTTTGAGAGAATTCTTCAATGTCTTCCTCAAATTAGAGCAGAAGTTAAGATCACTGAAGTCTGTTTCCTCTCACTATTTCCTTCGTTCTGTTCAAAATCCACTCTATCTCTAGCTTTTAAAAGTTACCTTCATCTCACACCTGTCAGAATGGCTAAGATCAAAAGCTCAAATGACAACACATGCTGGCGAGGTGTGGAGAAAGGGGGACCCTCATCCATTGCTGGTGGGAGTGCATGCTTGTGCAACCAGTATGGAGGTCATTCTGGTGATATCTTAGAAAACTTGGAATAGCTTTGCCTCACGACTCAGCCATACCACTTCTGGGTACACATCCAAATGACTCCACACCGAATCACAAGGAAGTGTTTGTGTTCTATGTTCATAGAAGCTTTATTTGTAATAGCTAGAAACTGGAAACAACCCAGATGTCCCTCCCCTCAACCGAATGGATTAAAAAACTGTGGTACATCTACACGATGGAATACTACTCAGCTATCAGAAACAAGGAAATCATGCAATTTGCAGCCAAATGGATGGAACTAGAGAAGCTCATCCTGAGTGAGCTAACCCAGACCCAGAAGGACGCACATGACATCTATTCACTTATTGTCAGATTTTAGCTACATAGTACAGGATATCTATACTACAACCAATGCACCAAAGGGAACATGGACATAGACTTTTGTTTTGTTTTGTTTTGTTTGTTTGTGTGTGTGTGTGGCTTCTTTTTGTTGTTGTTTTTCATTTTGTTTTGTTTCTGTTTTTGTTTTTTAGTTTTCTCTCCCTGGCAATGAGACCCTTTTCACTGGTGGTACTGCCTTGTAGGCTCCCAGTGTATGAGGAGGGTTTTGGCCCCTCACATGACTTCTGAACCAGGGTGGGGGACTGTTATATAGGGACACTCCACTCCAGAGGAGTGAGATGGAAGGGTTAGGGGGTAGAGGGTGGGAGGGAGGGGCTGGGAAGGGGGGAAAGAGGACAATATGATGGAGATGTAACCTGAAGCAACAATTTAAAAAATTAAAAAATAAAAAAGATTGTATTGGGCTACATAGGTATTGATCTTTGTATATTGATATGGAATTAAGATTATATTTGGCTACATTGGTATTGATCTTTGTATATTGATAGAAAATTAAGGGTAATGATTTTTAAAGGTATTGTACCTAGTAATGCTTAAAAATGAAATATGAAGTTTTGGCCTTTTCCTACCAACTGTCATTAACTGTTTAGGATAATTAAGAAAAGCAAACTAATAGTCATGAAAACGTGTCATTTTGTTAGTTACTATGACAGTCTACCACAGTTATTTTCTAAGCTAATCAGAAATCAAGTTGCTAAGAGACAAGCAACATTTGCTTATCTAAATATAAGAGATAGATAGGGTGTCTTCAAAAACCTCAAGAGATCTTCAGAATATGGCATTCAAAGATGTTTTCTTAAGATTTTGTGATATCGAGACATTTCAGCTTCTGACAGCACCCCCATTCTACTCCAAGTAAAATATGAGCATCAAAGAATCGCCAGTGGGAGATGGTTGAATTAGTGGCAACCCTATCTCTTGGCAAGAAAAACCCCTTGCTTCAACTGTAGACAGAATGCTGCCCAAAAAGGACAAAACTTGGAAGCAGGTAAGTCGACAGCCTAGCTCTGCCAAGACAGGGTAGGCAAGTCCTTCATAATTCCTTGCTCTGCAATCAATGTCTGTCAGAGAAACAGGGCCAAATGGCTGAAGATGGATGCTGTAATGTATGGAGAGAAAATGGGAACTGTCCAGGCAGCCACTGGTATGTCATTTCTTAGTTTTGGAAGCTGCGGGCCCTGCACTTCCTATATAATCAGATATATTTATCCCTCTCAGGTCTCTGAGGTGGTTGAAGAATAGACAGCTAGAGTCTCATAGTGTAATTTTGAGTTGTTTAGGAATCAAGAAGGTGTTCTGGATCTAAGAAGATGCTTTTAAAATTGTGATGCAAGTTAGTATGAAAGTTGAGTTAGATATAGAACTTTAAAGTCATAGAGATGATTAGATAGTAGAATGTTAAAGTCAGGTGCCAAATACATATGGACTGGATGTTGGGAATGTATTCTAAGCCATATAACTCTCATAATTGTGGCCTATTTATTTCTGTTGTTTTGTATTATATTTATTGTTATAAGAGAAAGAATCATTTGTTAAACTGAAAGGGGGAGCTGTTGGGGGGAAAAGATATACCTTAAACTTAAAAGGAAAAGGAAGAGGATGGGGGTTGAGGGGGAAGTGGTGGGAGGGTGGGTCTGGAGGCGGAATTAGGGAGGAGATTGTGATTGAGATGTAACTTGAAGAAATAAAAAATAAATTATTTAAAAAAGTTACCTTAATTCACCTGATTTAAATATTTATTGCATACCAACTAGTGACAGGCAATTCTATTCACTGAGGTGAGACATGTGAAAATTACACTTAAAAAAACATAGAAATACAACAAATAAGGCAAAGCAAATATACAGAAAGGAAAAAATCCCTCCTATTGTATTTAAATGGTATTAATGAATTAGTCAACATAGAACAAATGAGGCTGAAATTTCTGAATCTTTATTTGGTCCTACATGGTAACTAAAAGTACTTTGAAACCCTGGTTTCTGTGCCTTTGAGCATCTTCTGACAGGGCTGCCTCCTCATTGCCCAAGGGGAACAATCATTTTGGAGGGTGAGACCTATTAACAAATAAACCGTTTTTATGGATCATTACCCAGGAGACTACCTTGAACAACTGGGGATAATGACTAGAACCACACATTGATCAGGACTGCTTAAGTATCCAATCCTCTTGCTGACTAAATATCCCTAAGTCTTAAGTCAGAGACTTAAGACACACTGAGGCTTAGTGCATCCTGTTGACTAAATCTTTCTCCACTACTTTTTACCATTACTCATTTCTTTCATGAGTATATCTCCTCTGGGAGGTGGGAAAGTCTAGCTTGTTGAGGGTATTGGATCTCTGGGTTTTATGTTCTCTAACGTAACTGGTATTACTCACAAATCAGTGCCAATGTTGTGTATACAGGGCCATATATTCTCAATCAGATAAGAAAACAGAGAGGACATTCTCTCTCTGTCTCAAACTGGATACCGCACAAAGTGACTTCCAGGTCTCATTTGTCTCTGTTAGCCATTTTGTGACAGGAGTCAGGTTTAGAATAAATATGGTCTTAAGGGTATGGTGGTGGTATCTGATGTTTAGTCTAAAGTGTCTGGGAAAATAGATATAAGTTGTTTTATAATCAAATATTTCATCAAGAATCACCAATGATAACCTTTATTACAAAGATATGAATGGTGACCATATTTAAATAAAGGTGACTAATATCTAGGAATCAGAATCAGGAAATTTGTATATTTATAGCAGTTATGTTGAGAAAAATGAATAATTACTAGCATGCCTTGTCAGAAACTATGGAATAGGTTTTTAGTAAACTTGAGACACAGAGTGGGTAAGAAAGAGTTCACTAATTCATTAGCATTTTGTCTGCACATGGGATCTGACATTAACCAACCCAGAGGAAGAGAAAAACCCATTGCTAGAGTTGCTCTTTGATGATTGGGCAGAGGAATGGCTCACCGTGAGGAAATTAAAGCTGAGTGCAGATGTGGATGAGAAAGGAAGGGGTCAAAGGGCAGATATCATGCTGGGATTCAAGTAGTATAGGAAGACAAAGGACCTGTGAGAGGATTATCCTGTGGAGAAGACCCAGAAGACTCTCCCACCAATGAAGACACCAGGGCTAAGGTGAGAAGTGAAATTGTTGGAACCACTGAGAAGTTTGTCAGTGGCTCTTTTCTTTATGCTAGGAGACACTGATGGCAGGAGAGGCAGTCAGTCACAGAGCAGAGATCTTCAGGAGCTCATGGAATGGGGTTGCTCTAAATCAGTGGTGCTGACATAGCAGTGTTCCCTACCAAAAATCAAAGGGTGTGAATTATATCAGGGTTTTTCAAGGCCAGGAAAACCTAAGAATACTGAATTATGGTGTTTACAGGGAAGGGCAATCTTAAATCAAAAGAGAATGTTGATTCTTATATTTAGGACATTATAAAAAGTAGTATTAATGAGCAGGGAGTCCCAACTTCAGGGTCTCAGCATCTAACTACAGAACATAGTGGCTAATGAGTTACTTGAATCCTTAAGAGACCTCTTGATGATACAGTGTCAGCTATGTACTGTAATAATTCCCTTACTGTTTCCTCAAAAGAATCTAGATATATATTCACCTGGGTGCTTATGCCTTGAGAAATGATAACCCCAAGCATTTGTACAACCACTATGGACAGGGTCTTAACTAGGATGATAACTGGGAGTTGGAAGGTTACAATGTTCCTGTCAGAGTGGGAGGACTACTCAGATATAGAGATCTGTGGGATCCTGTCCAACATTCATCATAGTTTAGGCCCAATGTGTTCTAGAGTCCACCTAATTTTGATTTACTTGCTCATTAATTTACTTGCTAATTAAAAGCTGGAATAAGCACACTTGAAACCTTGGCTTATGGAGTGAGAGCTATTAGAATGGAAAATGAAAAGCAGAAGAATTTTGAACTAACTCCTACATTAACTGAGATATGGAATCGAAAACACTATTATTGTCAAAAGAAAGCCACTAATCAGAATCATCTTTAAGGACTTTAAAGATACAGAAATGATGATCTCTATCATATTGGTACAAGTCACATATCTAGTCTTTATTGGTCTAGGACAAAACTATGGCATTTGTGACAAGGAATCACATTCCTGATGAAGAACTATGAAGGTTCATATTCCTGAACATTCCTCACTTCAGGACTTGTTCTTAGGAAACATAGGGATGACCTTTATGAAGGCTGAAGTGAGAGAAAAAGTTGAAGGTTGATGCTAGATGGGTTGGTTCAGTTTTTACATTAAACTAAAAAATGGATGTGGTTCAATTGCAAGCTACATTCAGATAAAGCTTCCTAATGCTTGGGTTGTAGGAGATAAAATAGGTCATAGTTGAGGATCCAAGATGGTGGCAGCCCGCACAGATGCATTTTGATCTTGGGGAAAACAGTCATAAAGCCACAGAATTATAAGACGCTGTGCAAAAATCTGACTGACTCAACCCACCAGCTCCATACACACATAGGAGGAGCTGTGAGAGTGGCAGAAAAGGCTACAGGGTTGGGAGGTAGATTTGCCCACTACAGGGTCCAACCCTGGGCAAACTGTGAGGTCTTTATTATTATCAGACTTTTTTGCTAGTACTGGCCCTTCCAGTGGGAAACCAGAGCTTAAGCATATATAGCTCCTCCCCCTGGATCAATGAGGTTTCGACCTGGGAGGCACTGCTGACTGACTCACCTTACAGGTGTGGAGTCAGGTCCTCTCAAGACTCCAACAGGCCGTGGGACATCCAAAGTACACAGAATCTGTGCCTGGACACACAGGACCATACCACCAGAGCCACTGCAGGCTGAACACTCAATGTGCAACATAGAGACCTCTGACTTGGGAGCAGTGAAGAAATTCCAGGCAATTCCTCATTGGCTGGGAATAGGCTGCCCAGCTCACAGTGTGTCTGGTTATTAGATGCACATTGACCCTGAGAACCCCTGTGAGCAGCCAGGGAGGACCACAAACACGATCCAACATGTAAGCTGCAGGGGAGCTACAACCCAACCCTACAGTCTGAGGCCTGCCAACCTGCACTGTCATCTATAGGAAGACCAGTTGGATCCCAGGAATCTACCAGAACACATCACCATCACAACCCCTCACCTGAGTCCCCAATTGGGATGAAACAGGAAGGTGTGAGCTCTCAGAGACACACTGAGAACCTCCACACAAGGCCCCATATAGCCAGTGGAAAGCAACAGATCACCAAGCAATTTGACTGCTACATCAAAGTGCCCCCCTTTGGATCCAAGCCCAGAAGACAACAGGAACAGATAGCTAAGGACATCCAAATGGATAAAGGTCAGAGAAAAAACAGAAACAACAGAAGTCAAGGAGACATGACTCCAACAAAACACAACTATGCTAGTACATCCAGTCCTGACCACCCCACCACAGCTGAAACACATGAAAATGATGACAATTCTACATTATGGAAAGTGATAGAGTCCTTTCAAGAAGAATTTAAATCTATGAAGGAATTAAAAGAATCCACAATTTCACAAGCGAAAGCAACAGATAATATCATTAGAGAGCTCCAAGACAAAGTAGCTCAACATGAACAGGAAAAAGACAGGGAAATGAAAGATTTCCAGGCAAAGACAAGCAAACTGGAGCAAGAAATGTACAAAACAAATAAAATCACTCAAGACATGAAAATGGAAATGGAAACAATAAAGAAAACACAGTCAGAGTTAAGAGTGGAAATGGAGAATCAAAGAAAGAGAACAGGAACTACAGATATGAGTATCAAAAATAGGATACAAGAGATGGAAGACAGGATCTCAGGCATGGAAGATTTGATGGAAGAAATCAGTACAACATCCAAAGAAAATGAGAAAGCTAAAAAATCTCTCACCCATAGCATCCAAGAAATCAAGGACTCAATGAAAAGACAGAAACTAAGAATTATATGCATAGATGAAAGAGAAGACTCCTGACTCCACGGTCCAGGAAATACTTCAACAAAATCATAGAAGAAAACTTCCCAAACCTAAAGAAAGAGATGCCAATAAAAATCTAAGAGGCTTACAGAACACCAAACAGATTAGATCAGAGAAGAAACTCCTCTCGCCACATAATAATTGAAACTCCAAACATACAGAACAAAGAAGAAATATTAAAAGCTGTAAGAGAAATAGGTCAAGTCACATATAATGGCAGACCCATCAGAATTACACCTGACTTCTCCTCAGAAACTTTAAAAGCGAGAAGGGCCTGGACAGATGTCCTACAAGCCCTGAGAGAACATAGGTGCCCAGGCAGACTACTATACCCAGCAAAACTCTCTATCAACATAGATGGAGAAAAAAAGATATTCCATGACAAAATCAAATTTAAACAATATCTGCCCACAAATGCAGCCCTACAGAAGATCCTAGAAGGAAAATTCCAACCCACAGAATATAGCTACACAAAGAAAACAGAGGAAATAGAAAATTCCACAGCAGCTAAACCAAAAGAAGCACAAGACCACCACCTATACCAAAATAATGGGAAATAACAACCCCTGGTCACTAATATTCATCAATATCAATGGACTCAACTCGCCAATAAAAAGACACAGACATACAGATTGGATCCAAAAACAAGACCCATCATTTTGCTGCATACAAGAAACACATCTCACTAACAAAGATAGACACTATCTCAGAGTAAAGGGCTGGGAAAAGGTTTTCCAAGCAAATGGACCCAGGAAGCAAGCTGGAGTGGCCATCATAATATCAAACAAAATAGACTTCCAAGTGAAGTTAATAAAAAAAGACAGAGAAGGGCATTACATACCCGTTAAAGGATATTCATCAAGAGGATATCTCAGTATTGAACATCTGTGCCCCAAATACAAAGGCACCTACATTTGTAAAAGAAAGGCTTCTAAAACTTAAATTGCACATTGATCCCCACATATTAGTAGTGGGAGACTTCAAAACCCCACTCACAACAATGGACAGATCCTCAAAACAGAAGGCAAACAGAGAAATAATGAGTCTAACAGAGCTCATGAATCAAATGGACCTAACAGATATCTACAGAACGTTTCACCCAAACACAAAAGAATACACCTTCTTCTCAGCACCACACAGAACCTTATCCAAAATTGACCATATAGTTGGACACAAAGATAGCCTCAACAGATACAAGAAAATTGAAATAACCCCTTGTATCTTATCAGTTCACCATGGAATAAAGCTGGACTTCAACAGCAAAAGAATAAACAGAAAGCCTACACACACATGGAAATTGAACAACTCTTTACTGGATGACTACTGGGTCAGGGAAGAAATAAAGAAGGAAATCAAAGTCTTCTTAAAATCCAAAGAAAATGAAAACACAACATACCCAAACCTATGGGACACAATGAAAGCTGTGCTACGAGGAAAGTTCATAGAACTAAGTGCCTCAAAAAGAAAATTGTGACAGCTCACATTAGCGAGTTAACAGCTAAACTGGGTGAATTGGAAAAAAAAAAGAAACAAACACTCCCAAGAGGAGCAGAAGGCAGGAGATCATCAAACTTAGGGCTGAAATCAACAACTTAGAAACAAAAAGAACTGTGCAAAGAATCAATGAAACCAAGAGTTGGCTCATTGAGAAAATCAATGACATAGACAGCCCTTAGCCAAATTAACTAAAAGGCAGAGGGAAAAAAAAACAAAATCAGAAATGAAAAGGGAGAAATAACAACGACATTGAGGAAATCCAGAGAATATTTGGATCCTACTTTAAAAATCTATACTCCACCAAATTTGAAAACTTAAGTGACATGGACACTTTTCTTGATAGATTCCACCTTCCGAAGCTAAATCAAGATCAGGTTAACAGATTAAACAGCCCTATAACCTCTAAGGAAATAGAAACTGTCATTAAAAATCTCCCAACCAAAAAAAAAAGCCCAGGGCCAGGTGGTTTTAGAACAGAATTATACTGAACTTTCAAAGAGGAGCTAACACCAATACTCTTCAAACTCTTTCAACAAATAGCATCAGAAAGAACACTGCCAAACTCATTCTATGAAGCCACAGTCACCCTGATTCCTAAACCACACAAAGACCCAACAAAAAAAGAGAACTTCTGACCAATCTCCGTCATGAACATAGATGCAAAAATACTTAATAAAATACTAGCAAACCGAATTCAAGAAAACATCAAAAGTATCATACACCATGATCAAGTAGGCTTCATCCCAAGGATGCAGGGATGTTTCAACATACGAAAGCCTATCAACGTAATTCACCATATAAACAAGATGAAAGAAAAAAAAAACACATGTTAATCTCACTAGATGCAGAAAAATTATTTGACAAAATCAAACACCCCTTCATGCTAAAAGTTCTGGAGAGAACGGGCATAGAAGGACCATGCCTAGATATAATAAAGGCAATATACAGCAAGCCAGTGGCCAACATCAAATTAAATGGAGAGAAACTTGAAGCATTTCCTCTAAACTCAGGGACAAGACAAGGATATCCACTTTCACCATATCTCTTCAATATAGTACTTGAAGTTCTTGCTAGAGCAATAAGACAACTAAAAGAGATTAAGGGGATACAAATTGGAAACAAAGAATTTAAATTATCCCTATTTGCAGCCGATCTGATAGTGTACATAGGCGACCCCAAAAATTCCACCAGAGAACAATTACAGATGATAAACACCTTCAGCAAGGTGGCTGGATACAAAATTAATTCAAAAAAAATCGTAAGCCCTTCTTTATACAACAAACAAAGGGGCTGAGAAAGAAATAAGGGAAACAACCCCCTTCACAATAGCCACAAACAATATAAAATACCTGGGGGTAACTCTAACCAAGCAAGTAAAGGACCTATACAAGAACTTCAAACCCTTGAAGAAAGAAATTGAAGAGGCCTTTAGAAGATGGAAAGACCTCCCATGCTCATGGATGGATCAACATAATAAAAATGGCCATCCTACCAAAAGCAATATATAGATTCAATGCAATTCCTATCAAAATACGAAGACAATTCTTTATAGACCTGGAAAAAGCTATTCTCAACTTCATATGGAACAACAAAAAACCCAGAATAGCTAAATCAATCCTGTACAATAAAAAAATATCTGGAGGTATCACCATCCCAGATTTCAAGCTGTACTACAGAGCAATAGTAGCAAAAACAGCATGGTACTGGTATAGAAACAGACCAGTAGATCAATGGAATCGAATATCCAGAAATGGACCCACACACCTATGGCCACCTAATTTTTGACAAAGAAGCCAAAACCGCACAATGGAAAAAGTACAGCATCTTCAACAAATGGTGCTGGTCCAACTGGATGTCCACTTGGAAAAGAATGAAATTAGACCCATACTTAACACCTTGTACAAAAAAAACTTAAGTCCAAGTGTATCAAAGACCTTAACATAAGGCTAGTCACACAAAATCTACAAAAGAAAAAGTGGGAAAAACCCTCGAACTCATTGGCACAGGTGACAACTTCCTGAACAGAATACCAACAGCTCAGGACCTGAGACCAATAATCAATAAATGGGACCTCATGAAACTGAAAAGTTTCTGTAAGGCAAAAGACACTGTCATTTGAACAAAAGGCAGCCTACAGAGTGGGAAAAAATCTTCACCAACCCTACATCTGACAGAGGGCTAATATCCAAAATCTACGAAGAGCTCAAGAAATTAAATGCCAAGAAACCAAGTAATCCAATCAAAAAATGGGGGACGGAGCTAAACAGAGAACTCACAAAGGAGGAATCCCTAATGGCCAAGAGACACTTGAAGAAATGCTCAACATCCTTAACCATCAGAGAAATGCAACTCAAGATGACTCTGAGATTCCATCTCACACCTGTCAGAATGGCTAAGATCAAAAGCTCAAATGACAACACATGCTAGTGAGGGTGTGGAGAAAGGGGAACCCTCCTCCATTGCTGGTGGAAGTGCAGGCTTGTGCAACCACTATGGAGGTCAGTATGGAGATATCTTAGAAAACTTGGAATAGCTTTGCCTCAGGACCCAGCCATACCACTTCTGGGTATACTCCGAAATGACTCCTCATGGAATCATAAGGAAGTTTCCTCATCTATGTTCATAGCAGCCTTATTTGTAATAGCTAGAAACTGGAAACAACCCAGATGTCTCTCAACCAAAGAATGGATTAAAAAACCGTGGTACATCTACACAATGGAATACTACTCAGCTATCAGAAACAATGAAATTATGCAATTTGCAGCCAAATGGATGGAACTAGAGAAGCTCATCCTGAGTGAGCTAACCCAGACCCAGAAGGATGCACACGACCTCTATTCACTTATAGTAGGATTTTAGCTATATAGTACAGGATATCTATACTACAACCAACACACCAAAGGGAACAATGACATAGACTTTTTTGTTTGTTTGTTTGTTTGTCTTTTAGTTTTCTCTCCCTGGCAATGAGACACTTTTCACTGGTGGTGCTGCCTTGTAGGCCCCAGTGTATGAGGAGGCTCTTGACCCTCATATGACTTCTGAACAGGGGCGAGGGTCTGTTATGTAGGGACACTCCACTCCAGAGGAGTGGGATGGAAGTGTTAGGGGATAGATGGTGGGAGGGCGGTGCTGGGAAGGGGGCAAAGAGAACAATATGATGGAGATGGAACCTGAAGCAACAAATAAATAAAATTATTTATTTAAAAAAACAATAGGTCATAGTTCTGTAGATACAGTACCTTGAAGTTTATATGAAATCATGAGCTTTTGAGAAGGTATAACTGGCTTCTCACATTGGGGATGGGGTCTAGATGAAAGGGAATACACACTTCTAAGGCACTCAGAAAGAGCTCACTGAAATTCAGTGTCTGGATGCTGTCCAAGTATTGTAGCTTCCCTGTGCCCAAGAATTAACAGGTCGTAATTGTGCACTGTCTTGTAGAAGTGATTGGCATGAATAGGAAGTTCAGACAGGCTATTACTAGATGAGGGTAGGTAGGAATATACTAGATCAAGATTTATTTGGTACTTCCTGCCTACTCCTTTGCTTGTTGTCACTGTGGTAACTCCAGCCTGAGAAGAACTGGAGTTATGATCACTAGTGTTCAGATTCCTTAGGAATTAGTGTTTGGTTCGTAATACTGGGAAGATTGCCAAGGACAGGAGAAGAGAAGTGTGAGAGCAAAGGAGATTGAGAATGGCCATAAAAAACGGAGACTACTTGTGGTCTTGAAATGATATAGACATATATAGACATAGGGAATATAAGGTCACTCCTAACCTCCCCTGGACTCTGGAGTGACCGTATACTCAGATAACAAAAACCACATGGATGGACAAGTCCAACATTGATGTATATCACTTAGATGACATTTGAATAACTATCTGCCAACCTGCTGCACCAAATACAAGTGCAGCCCCCTTGAGATATGCTGTACTCTCTGGTCCATAGAAGCCCCAGTCAATGGAAAGGCATAAGGAAGACTCCAGGGCTACCATACTCTACCTACTTCAAAACTATCTATTAGTGAAAACTGTGGCTGAAAGCGTGGCAACACTATGCTCTATTCTGGGCCCTTTGCGGCTACTTCTCCTCGTATCTGGGACCCCTCTCATAGATAGTAGAGCTGCATCATAGCTTGAGAGCTTAGGGCTTTCATGGGTGCCCCTTGCTCCTCTACTTTAAACTACTGGGATTGTTCACAAAGAAATGCCCCCACATGCTCCTGGTTGTTAGTTGTGACTGACACTATGTTAGCATCTCTTTTCTAGAGGATTTAATGTCACAGGCAATGAAGATGTGAGCAGCATCCCCTTTCCCAAATATTAGTGCAAAAAATTTTCTAATATTAGGGAAAGTGACAGAGTGACAGAGTGTGCTTCCCTTCAGCCGTTAAACCTTTATGTCTTCCGAAGTCATCTTTCTCTTTATTTTCTGAGCATGTAGATTATGTAGATGTAATAGCATCAAACTGCTTGTCCAACCATCAGCTATTAGCAGTAGAAAGGCCTTCTTCATGAAGGCCCATGTGGGATTCTGAGGGTCAAGTTAGCTGTAAAGAACTGGGGGCATAGTCTCTTCTTTCTCTAATCCATGTCATCTCTAGATGCTTTCTGTCCCATACAAAGATGAAAGCCGGGACAATCATGGACTCAGGACTCTGCTCATGTAGAGAAGTTACTCAGTCTCTTGAACAGAGACTGCCACTCACACACATGGAATTAGAATAGTACAGTGCTGATTAATTTGTGCAAAGTTATTGCACATAAGGGAAAATAGGTTTTATTTACCCTTTCAGCATAGCACTCTGAGCTATTGTTTGGTCATTCTTACTAATGTGACCGAAATCTCGGGCTTATTTTGGATTTCTCAATGAGTAGACTTTTTTTAAACCAGAGGTTCATTGGGAAGTTATTTTTCAGTGGAAAGGAAGCCCTTTCTTGGTCATGCTTGAGGACACTTCCCATGGTGACACAGTGACAGAGCTTGCTTCCCTTCAGCCTCTAAACCTTTATTTCTCCTGAGGAAAAGCAAATATTTAAGCAAATCTTTAAAAGAACCCACCAAGCTTCAGAGAATCAAGTTTTCAGAGGGCGGAACTGTGTGCTTCTTTGAATGAAGGTTTCAGGCTGCCTTGAACCTGGCTTTCAGTGGACACCTTGCCAAAACAGTAATTCCTCTGCTTTTTCTCATCAGGAACATCAGCCATCTTGGGCTCAGGGTCATTTGAATCACACGGTTAACCTGATTCTTTTTCATTTTCCAAAATATCATAAATAGTTTCTCTCTAGTTTTTTTAGAAGAAGAAAAAAATCTGGCTTCAGTTGTTAATTTCCTCTGTTCTGTCAAGATTAGGCTAGTAGTTCTGAGTAATTCTGGCTCATTTTCTCAAGGGACTAGGCCTGAAATAATCCAATGTTTATTTTTATACAATTTCTCACAGTACTACAACATTGCAGTGACTTCCTGGGATGTTTCTAGTTTTTCACAGGCCAAGAGGCCATTCTCAGAGGTAGCTCCTTCATGTAAACCTAAAAATGGCATTTTCCCACATTATAGTTTATCAGGAAGTTTAAAGTTCACTGGCTCTCCTCTCTTTTCTTTTTTGTCACAGGGAGAGGAAAAAATAAGGGGCAGTTCCAGTTTCCAGCCAGTCATTCCATTGCAGGACTTTGAAACCTGGGAAAAAGAAGGAGGCTGGAGTGTATCTTGGCAGGGAGATGGCTGGACTGGGAAACAGGACTCTCTGTCATTCCCCGTGTCATTCTCTGAGTGACCCTGACCTCTTCCCAGCATTCCTGACCCCACCTCTAAGTTGGGGGAAGTGGTGATCATCATGTAACTCTGAGAACACTCTATCCATCATGAGACTGCATGAAAAAAAATTGTATTTTCGAAGTTCGGCTTTACCTCCATAATTGGGCCTGAACCTGTCTTCTAGATTCATTTTGTTCTACACATAGTTCAGTAGCCCTGATTTAAGCCCAGATGGTGGACTCAGAGTTCCTACAACATAATGACAGGCCTCTCTATGTCCTTCCTCGGCATGTGCTTGTTTTTCAGTGGGAGGGTCAGTTCAGAACCCACTGTCTATACGCTCTCCCTTTGAAATCATCTGACTTTCACTTGCTGTTCTGCTGGAATGTATTATCTTGCTGGTATGTTGTAGACTTATCGTAACTTTTTTCTATGTTTTTTATTTCTTCTACCACAGAGTAAGTACATGGAAGCATTCAAACATCTACCTGATCTATATCTACAACAAATATAGCAGTTCAAGTTTGAGTTTAACATCATCATGAACCTACACGGACACTCACACACTTTAAAGTTCTATGTACAAATGTGATTGTGCAGTGATTATTCAGGAGCACAAAATGGGCAATAAGAAAAAGCTGTTTGAAACAGTCCAGAGAGTTAAACTTGATCCTCGATGGCAAACAATTGCTTAGTTGTGTCAGGTCCAGAACTATATTTAAGTTTATTGTTTCATAACAAGTCTGGTCTATTTCAGTGTATTGTTCTCTGAACAAGATCTCCCTGTAACCATGCATTAGAATAGACTTTTGCCAGCATTCTCAAAGTTTCAGAGATGGATTCTTGATTGCTTGCTTCCTGCCCCAGGGATTCTTGCTGTTAGGATTGTCATTAAACAAAGCAGCCTCCCTGGCATTGTGTTCTGCTAAACAATTTGCACCTTAGTAAACTGATTAATGGAATGAGTTTGTTTTGATAATTGATCCTTGACTTGTATTTTAAAGGACAGCAAGGCCTTAAAGGACTTCTATATTTGTTATAGTTGTTTGCTTGGAGTTTTAGAAGAATTTAGAAATTCTATTTTAGAAAGAACATGAAAAGGTACAAACTTTCAGTTGTGAGACTGAAGAGTTCTGAAGGTCTGTATACAGCACAGTGTTCGCAGTTAATAATAACGTATTAACCCGTGAACTGTCAGGATATTGTGTTTGAAGGGTTCCATCCCAAAATGGCTATTACAAGTGATGCTGGTTATGTATTAATTTCCTCTTGAGAGTAGTAATCACATAACATTGTATATCTGACTCAAAGTACATAGTGTACCTTAAACGTGCATATTTTTAGCATTGAAGCTATAAGGAAAAGAACATTAAGAAATAAATTGTAAAGCATTATTTCAGTTATAATGCATTGAAATCAACATACAGACTTATCAGAGTTATAAGCTACCAGAACTTGTAGCAAGCTGTCTAGTTCCAGACTGTCCAAACTCAAGGTGAGAAATGTAATCCTTAGCACAGAGGCAATGCCCTCTGCAGTACTGCACCGAGAAAACATGCAGTCTAAAGAGCTAAAACTGGGTACTACTCAGTATGAAGATTAACATGTGAGTCTCTGTTGATTAGCTGGATTTAAAAATGCTCCTTAGTGACCCCTGTTCTTCATTTCATGCACCAAGTCAATAATTCTGTTAGTCATGCAGCCTTTGGCAAGAAAAAGGGAGAGGTTTTCCCTATAAATCCATTGTAATCATGTGATAATTTGACAGCTATTCTCTTGTTTTCTGGTATTTAATTACATTTGAAGTTATGGGGTGCTTTTTAAAAGGACTAATGATTCATATAAATACGTCAACAGATGTCAATCGCTGGTGGAAAAGACAACTTACAACCCAGAAAGAAGATGAGAGGTAGTCACCAACATGGTATCCCAGGTAGAGATTTTTGAATGAGTAGTTATTTGAAAGGCATAATGAATTCTTTTTTTTAATTGAAAAAAAAATTTTATTTTATGAATTTCACATCATGCACACTGTTCCCTCCCATCTTCCACCACCTTTGAGACCCACTCTCCATACTTGCAATCTGTCCCAGTGTAAAAAATAACAGCTCATTGTGGAAGCTGCAGTGTATCCCAGTATGTCCCACAATACTCCCCTTTGTCTGTCTACACATTCTGCTTACAAATGTTAATTATAATGACTCCTTGATCTGGTACGAGGCCCCTGGCTTCCTCTACTCCAACAGTACTTGAACCTCACTAGAACTCCTCTCAGATATGCTGTATCTGTCCTGTGTCATGGAGATCCTGCAATACTGGGTTGTGGAACTGATCCCTTCATGCACTCCATAGGGTATCATGTTCATCCTTGGGGTAGATGTTGGGGTGGGCCAACTTAAAGCCCTGGATCTGGACCTGCAACCCCCACTTGCAGGGCCAGTTCTCTTATGGAATGGTGCAGGGCCTGCTCTCCCGAGTGCTACAGCATGTGAGGGGCAGGGAGAGCTTTCCTGATCTTGTGACTCCATCTGGGCCAGATCTCCTGTAGGCCAATGGTGGTGAGGGCAAAAGGGAGGGGAGGGTATCTCTCCCTAGCCAATCCCACCACATAGCAGACCAGGCATAATGAATTCTTATGTATTGTTGATACTGGCAATTTAAAAATACATTTTGGTATAGCACAATCATTAGAAGGTAAGGAGATTTTCAAAGCTACTGGGGTGAAACACATGGAAGTAAACCTGTCTTTTCTAAAGACTGCTTTCTCCAATTGCAAGTGTCTGTAGGGATACAAGTGTATGCAACTAACAGTGTAGGAGCAACTGGGACTAAATGACATGAGAAGCATGTAGTGTACAACATGTGCATTGCCAAAATTTATGAGTAGGTTTTTCATCTGTACTGTAGGACAGTTTTATAAGGGTGGAAAATATATGATTGCCACAGCTTGGCCTCATAGAATTCTCCTAGGACATGGCCAGAGATGGATTTTGATAGCGACAGTTTCTCATTTTAAACTCTTTATCTGTTTCTTTTACTGTTTAGGAGGAAACCCTTTGGGCATTGCTGGAGAAAGCTGAGTGGAAGAGTACACGCTCTTCAAGTTAATGAGAAACTAAGGTAAACAAAAGAGTTGCTTAAATATAGATTTTTCTCCTCATGAGACAAATTTGTCTCATTAAAATGCTCTTCTTTATATTCTGCATTCTGATTCTCTTTGAAGGAAATATTGTTCTACAAAGTTCCAATGAGACATGTTAAAAACAATATTTATGATAGAAATGTCAACTTCTTACCTAAATAATTAAAATTAATATAGTGGTGTTTCGTGTTTCAAACAGTAGCAGTAGTAATAATAATAGTAATGATAATAAAAATCACTACTACTTTTCTCTTAAGGGAAAGCCAAGGCTCAAAGAACAGAAATCCTTGCCCCGAGTGACAAAGATGAAAACTGAGAAGGTTGGGTGGATCAGGTTAACTTTCTCTTCTTCTGTAACTCTTCATCCATTATGCCAGAGGAGCACAACTGGATAAAAAGCTCATCATCTTTCCATAGCAAGGGGGAACACTTGTTGAAAGTCTGCACATGAGAAAGATCAAGTAGTAACTTCACAGATAGTAGCTGACATGCAAGAGCCTGAGAGGTCAAAGCACATATGTACTTTGTAGGCCAACAGCGATTTCTTTCAAATACAGTTTTTGTCTCAGTAAATACAGTATTATGGGAGGTCTGTAAATCCATGATTAGTATTTTATTTTGGGGGAGTGGCATTTAACAGTTTTCCAAAACATGATTCATTTGTATTAAATTATGAAATAAGGTTTCTTTTAAACCTCTAATTCTTCCACTTAGTGACTTTCTTCTCACTGTCTATTAAATGTCTTTCATTTGAGATCTACTAGCCTATTATTTTCATATTTTATGTCACTGTGAAAAACCTGTGTAATATCAATCATCTTAAATTTATTGTGAATTTGAGTGAATAAGCCACTTCATTTTTGAATATTTGTATTTTGACATTTTCATTGTAGAATAAAAGGACATATATCCAATTATAAAAATGAATTCAGACATAAAATAAAACTATGAGGTGTTAAATGTTTCACTTATGGGAAGGAATATGTTCTGTTCTGTTAAAATCCCACAAACTACATCATTGTCCAGTGTGCCAGTATATTTGTTTCATACCTTAAGACACTTTGTGGGGATTTTTTTTTTTTTGCATGTGTTTCCTAGAACAACAACTGTTAACCCTCTACATTGTGTCCTAATTGGGGAAAAGATCAAGGATTTATTTTTTCTCATTAGGTTCAATAACATTCATGAGCATTTCTCAATCTGCATCTCACAGTTAGGATGCGAGGCACCATGGGGAGGATAAGTGGATTCTAATGTGTGCCAAGAGGTTGGTAGGAATCTACCATGTGTTCTTGGGCAGTGCAGAAGCCTCAATGCTCTTAAACATGGTTTCGTAGTTTTAGATTTTTCCTTCTAGTGTTAATTAAAAGTTGATTTAGTATTTCTTCTCTGTTTAAGCCCATTTTCTGTTTTTATGAATAATATAAAACAGTGGTTCTCAAAATTATTTAAGACTGAAATAACATTGTGTTAGTGGTGCCAATATGTATAGCATTCAAAATTATAGCTAAGAAAGCTGAAGACTAGTTTAATTGTTTTAAAAATGACATTAAAGTCATTATATAAATGCAAAATAGCATAGTACATTTTGTAAAATATACCTATATTTTCCAGTATGTAGTGAAAACAAAACAGTGTTTTACATATTTTTAAAATAACTTTAGCTTTGCTTAATAGAAAGTAGATGGATCCTCATGCTTCTTTATGTACTCGGTCTGTTCTTTTATATTGTTTTGGTCATAGACAATGAAAATAATCTGCTTTCATAAACTAACATAGTTTTAAAGGGAGGAATATTTGAATGGCATTTTGATAGTTATGGATATTCTTCTTTGATACTCAAAAACTTGACAAGTGGCAATAATTTTTGGAAGCTTGTTTGCAAAACACAATCTACAATCATGCCAAATATTTTCATACTCTTTTATATTAAGATTGGTCTACATAAGATTTCAAGTTTATCTCTCATCTAGGCATACTTTTCTATCATACCTACAAATCACATTCATTAATATCTCAAATAATTCACTGGAAGGCTTGTTAAGATTTTAGAAACTGTCTTGAGGAATAGTACAGATTTTCCTAAATTTCTCCTTTTTTTCTTTTAAAGATTAAATCTTACCTCTGGAAAGAAAGTACTAATTGTATATTTTGACTGAGTGACAGGGTCACTTCTGTTATTTTAAAGAAAATAGACACTAAATGAGCAAATCTGGATACTCAGCATCTGCTTTTTTCAAGAAGCATTATATTCTTTGAGAGAAAATTTCATGGTAGAAACCTAGGCCATTATATCTTGCTTTCCCTCAGGACGCCAGCACCTTGCACAAGCAAGAAATGCATTTGGTATATTTTACACTTGGTCTCCCATAAGAATATTAAAATGTGTATATTCAAAATTGAGGAGACAAAGGAATATGTTATTGTGTTCAGTGAACAGGCTTTTGATTTATGATCTTTTGTGATGATAGGGTGCCACTAAAGACTTGTATAAGTACTTGTGTAGCTTGGTGCAATAGCTTTTACTCAGTCTCCAAAGTTTTAGCTACCATGTTTTTGTATCAGTAGTGAAATGTCAATATACTGAAATACCCAAATATCTTATAATGGTTAGAAAACTAGTTTTGACCTTATGAATCAAGTGAAATGGTCTTAAACATCCTCAGGGTCCTGTTGTCTACTTATAACAGTTGTTACTAAACTGGATGGTTCATTATGTTAGAATACAATCTTCCTACACTTACTAGCTTTTTTTCTTTGTAATTATACACAAAAATCTTTTTTGCTGAAGAAACAGTGAAATTTCCAGTTCTTAAGTAAGTACCATTTATTGAGCAACATGACAAGGACTGTGTTAATAATTTTATGAGAATTTTATTATTCAACTTTCCAAAATAATTAAAACATATTTAATTGTACAATTTTCCTGAAACCATTGGAAATGGATTGGTACAAATAAACAACCTGAAACTGTAACATACAAACAAACCATATAATCCTACTGTGGACTAAGTGATATTCTGCTTTCTTGACTATTGTCCAGGCCTAGCAAGATTAGAAATACTCTTGTTACAAACAGAAACATAAGTACGCAAGACTATGAACATGGATGTGCTTCATCTCAGCAAAGAACAGGCTTATTTTCATGCAACCACAGGGATGTAGTTCAAGTACATAGAGCTCAAGATATTGTTCACATAAAGTTCCATATGGACAAATTTGGACATAATTAAAACCACAGAAGTATGCTTCACATCCAGTGTGTGTAGTTGTGTTTATTGTAGGGCAAGATCTTTTTCCCAGTCCCGGAGGAAGCTGACATCTGCACTTGATTTAATGAACTTCTGTTTGTTTGAAACCCATGAAAGAAAGACTCCAGTGAATCTATGAGCATCTACTCAGCTTTCAAGTTTGGTTCCCAGTTCTCAGAACAACCTCTTTGGTAAAGGACATATAAGCTTGCATGGGTTTTGATGGATTTGGCAGCTTAAAGCTTCATTCTCTTTCAATCCACACTTATCTTGAGAAAGAAGAAAATAAATGTTTCTCCTATGTTGTTAGAATTATTAGACAAAGCTTAGAATCTTAGCCTGATCTCCCATTAAATTACACAATTTAAACTTAAATTTTGCTCCCGACCCCCCCCCCCCCCCCCCCTGGGATAGGGATGTTAAAAGAACATGGTAACTGCAGTGACATGCCTGGGAGTGATTATGGGTGATTAGATCAAAATCAACCTCATGCAAACAGCTGCTAATGAACTCTCTTCTCCTTTCCGTAAGGGTTGCCTAATACTTGGTTCAAAGCTCCGTAGTAGGAACATTTCAAATGTAGTTTGTGCTGATGCTAAACTTTAATAACTAAGTCTTCTTCCCATGTTTTTTAAAAGGCTGACAATAATGGCTCAGTAATTACTGAACTAATGTTATCAATTCCAACAGATATCACATTTATTAAACAGAAAATGCTATGTTGCTGTTCATCAGTTAGAAATGTGTGTAATTGAAATATGAAAATGAAGTCTGTTGGAGTATGTGATTCATCATGAATTCTGCAAGCCCTACACTAACTCTCCTTTTCCTAATTAAACTGTCAAATTGAAATCTTATAATTAATGCACCCACATCCCTTACACTAGGTTTTCCACATGCATGTAAAGCTCAATTCAGCAGAAACTTTGCAAGAGCCTTCTCTAAGAAGAATGCAGTTCTTTGCTCTTCTGATGTCTTGAGCAGAAATCCTGCCCTCTCCACAGAATGCTGTGAGGCACCAGATTTCTGTTTTCTGCAAGATTAGGAATGAGTAGGCTGACAGGTTTGTCGGGGGAGTTGGTAATCCCTGCTTTAAGTTTTTCTGAGAGCAGCAATAAAGAAGATTCTGAAGGCTGCAATAGTCTTCTGTATTCCTGCCAACATTGGATAATTCTTCACTATTACTTGGTTATTTATTTTGTTGCTAAAACTTGAAAACTTAGGTGAATTTTTTCTTAGTGTACTCTTGAGTATATATATATATATATATATTCACTTCAGTTCTATGACATTTGGTTGTAGAATGTGATTGGCAGGAATTTATTTTACATTAACAGTACAACCTATGGGCATGTAACCACAGCCTGAACAGAGTCTGCCAAATGACTTCAGCTCTAGAGAGAGCTTGTTCCTGTGTTTTTCCATCCAATCACCTGATGGTAAGGTTTCCTAGTTGTTTTAGCTTTGATATGAAAACTTGAAAACTACCTGGATTTCTCAATCTTAGGGAAGATTATGAATGTATTTTTAGCAAAAATAATCTTCAGGCCTGGTACAGTGAGCAATGACCATTGTCAACAAAGTACATCTTTATCCCATCCTGAGTTTATTTGGCCTTTGCTTATGCCTTTTCTCAGATGTCTTCATTATCTATGAGTTTCTGTCATATTTTATCCTCTAAAAATCTTGAGCTAGCTCTGAGTCTTAAACTTGGAACATGTTTTTGTTGTTGTTTGTTTTTTATTTATATCTATTTATTTATTTTTGGATTTTCAAGACAGGGTTTCTCTGTGTATCTCTGACTGTCCTGGACTTGCTTTGTAAACCAGGCTGGCCTCGAACTCACAAAGATCTGCCTGCCTCTGCCTTCTGAGTGCTGGAATTAAAGGCATGCGCCACCACGCCCATTTTTTTTTTATTTTTGTGTAGTGTCTTAATTTAATGTTTTATGGTTTTGAACACATATTTCATTTTGAACAATATTTCATTTATTTCAATTTCTGTAGAGGAAGCTTTCTTAGTGTTGTGGTCCAGTTGGATTCATGAAGCCTAAATGCATTGAAATTTCAATTCTTAATATGCTTGACCAGTATGAACAATTGTATTTATTTTATTTCCTTAAACAATGAAAGTCAGTTTGCTATCATTGTGATGTGAGTGCCCACCATGCTGGACAAGGCTCCTTCTAGAGAGCCATAGGGCATTGTAGTTCCAGTGAGCGTTAAGCTCAGCTCAGTCCCTGTGTCAGTCACAGGTCTCTCTCTGTGGTGCAGAGGTGATTGGGGATTCATGTAAAGACAATGTCTCTCTCTTTTTCTATATTATCCTAATACTGGGAATGTTTTAAATCATGGATAATATATCATATCTTTTGTAAACATGTAACCTGCATATGAACCTTTCATGAGTCATTACATGATTTGTGATAAGAAACGTCCCATCTTCAAGATTTCTAACAATTGCTCATTCAGGTTTTACATTCACAGGATTTTTGATGTCCGAGAAGACAGAATACCTAGCACTGCAGTAGCACAAGCTACAGAAGGCACACTTGCCAATTATGGTTCCGCGGAGGCCTGCTATTTCAGGGTGATTCTCAGTTCTACCCTTTTAGCCTTTAGAGTAAAAATCCTGCATTCATGGCAAGAATGTTCTAGTTTTAGTAAGTAGAACAAGTTAGGTCCTTTGACAGCATGTGATATTGAGAGCTGCATTTGTCTTCGTAGTGGAAAGGACAGTGCTCTGTGTCCCCACACCCTGTGTCCCCCACACCCTCTGTCCCCACACCCTGCGTCCCCACACCCACTGCTAACTGTATTTATCACACTGCATGTCACCCTCCTTCTGTGTTGTGCACATACATGGTGTGTGGTTTTATATATATGTTCATCAGTGTACATACGTAGAAATCACAGGAATTGCATATAGGCCTGGAGAGAGAGAGAGAGAGAGAGAGAGAGAGAGAGAGAGAGAGAATGAGTGTTCAAGGAGTGAGTTTTCCTTAACTAGTCCAATGTTTACCAAATGTAGACTCACCACTAGCAATAGTGTTTTATATATATATATATATATATATATATATATATATATATATATATATATA
>CAJQZJ010027982.1:8690862-8717143 GCA_907164525.1 Lophiomys imhausi | reverse complement strand
ATATATATATATATATATATATATATATATATATATATATATATATAAAAACTGAGATTTTCATAGCTATTCACTACTAGCAGCACAAGTAACCTTTTTCGATAATTTTATTTTTATGTGTGTGGACAAGTATGTTTGTATGCTTATCTACATGTGCATGTAATCTGGGTGTGTGTCATAGTACATGTATGGAGGTCAGAGGACACCTTATAGGACTTGGTTCTTTCCTTCTACTACTTGGTTTTCAAGGGTTGAACTCCATTCCTCAAGTTTGCCACAAGCATCTTTACTTGTTGTTATCTGATTTACCCTAGTTTACACACAAACACACACACACAACACACACACACACACACACACACACACAATGCTCACACGTGCATGCAACAACAAGTAATGAAAAAATGGCAATGAATTTGAAAGAACGCAAAGAGAGGTATATTTGAGGATTTGAGGGAAGAAGGGGAAAAGGGAAATGTTGCAATCATATTATAATCTCAAAAACATGGAAGTGGTAAAAAAATTTTTCTTTAAAAAAAGTCCTGTCCAGTTGAATGGCAATGTCCATTTCATCACAGTGCAAGTCATCAATATCTTCAAGTTTAAGCAAATTTTGGTAATTGACTAATAGAGAAACTAGTCATTTTATTGTTTATTTTCGTTTATTTGGTTGCTGGTGAGGGTGAACATCTTTATGAATACTAATTAATAATAAATATAAATTAATAAAAATATGATTAATTTTCTTCTGATGGGTTTTCAATTGTGTTAATGTTCATGTGTATGTTTGTGCATGAGGATGGTGTGTGTGTGTGTGTGTGTGTGTGTGTGTGTGTGTGTGTGTGTACTTATGTGCTCATTTGTGTAGAGACTTGAAGTTCATGTCTGGTATCCTCCTTCATCAACAGCTATCCACTATGTATATTGATATAGAACACTTTAGTTCTTTTTCCCATGGTTGTGACAAATTGTCCTGGCAAAAGCAATGGAAAAGAGAAAAGGTTTATTTTGGTCACCAGATGAAGGTTATAGGATATTGTAAGCTACAGTGGCAGGACAAAGTGGCAAGTGATCACAAGTCACCCATGGTTGAGATGCAGAAACAGCAAATACTTCCTCTTAATTCACCTCAGGAGAATCTTTCCACACCAGTTAGCCTATTCAGAATGGTTTCCTCCTTTAGACATATCGAGAAGTCAGTCTCTCAGGTGATTCAGCACCTCATCAAGTTCACAATTGAAATTAACCATCAAACAGGATATTTGATAAGCTCAGAGCTAGCAATTCCTGCAAATCTATCTAGCCAGCTTGCTATGGGGATCCTGGTCTCTGCTTCGTAGATGCTGGTATTACATCCCTGCTTGCCCTTTATACTTGCACTCGTGCTATAAGTATTTTATCCGTGGAACCATTTTCCTATGCTCCCCTCCCCAATTTGTACTTTTATTGCTCTTTTTCTGGTTTTCCAAAGGTTTAACAATTTACTTTGATTCATGTGCATTTTTGATATAAATCCAATTTACTTTCATAAGTGATGTGAGGCAGAGATCCAGCTGTTCACTGATTTTCACAAGAGGTCAGTTATCTGAACACTAGCTGTTAAATATTCTCAGAGTTATGGCTGTTTTGAAATGTCATATTTCTCTAAATTTACATATGAATGGTTATCAATTTATATAGTTTAAAGATATTTTATGTTGTTTATGGTTGATTCTTATCATATTTTATTTTCAATTAATTTATGAGGTTTTCCTTGTTTTATGCATGCTTAAATTCATTTTATGCTACTTTGCAAAAATAGATCTAAGATATGCATATTGTTTATTTACTGACTTTTCATTTCATATGAATTCATTTTCGAAACCCACTTATAATTTTTCTCATACAATATATTTTGATCATATTCCTCTAAGATCTTGCCAGGCTACATACATATCTGGATTCATGATTTTTCTCTCTCCCCTCAAAAATCAAACCCAAGTGAAACCAAAACTAACAAAAGGAACACATACACACTAAAACATGGATCCATTTTGTATTGACAAACTAGTCATAAACATGAAACCTGTTACAGAGCATGGTTGATATTTTCACTGTCATTCCATTGGGAAAAAAATGATTTTCCCTCTCCCACCAGCCATGGATTCCAAATAGCTTCTTAGTTAGGGGTGAGACTTGGTCTTTACTTCCTTTTCTCTGTGCTGAGTTTTTGCCTGTTGAACTTTTGAAGATATTATGTTTATAGTCTCTGTGAGTTCTTATGTTCAGCAACCCTATTTTATTCAAAGAACACTTTTTCCTTGGAGTGATCCCACCTCTGACTTTTGTAATCTTTCTGCCTCCTCTTCTGCATAGATCCCTGAGCCTTGAGGGATGGGGTGTGATGACAATACCTCAGTTAGGGTTGACTATTCAAAGATCTCCCATTCTCTGTATACTGTCCAGTTGTGGGTCCCCTTATTAGTTTATTTGGTTTTGGAATGAGCTATATGAGCATAACAATGTCATGAGAAGTCATTTTTGTTGCTATGTTCATTTAGCAGAATAATAGTAGTAGGCTTTTTCTTAGAGGCCTTGTTCTTAAAACCAAGTGCTTCTAACTGATGAGGAATCTCTCCAGCCCCACATTAATTAGTTAAATTAATCCTGGTATGTCTATACTAATGTGAGGAGTTGTTTGGGTTCACTTATTTTTAAAAGTGTAAACAACACAGCAAAGAACATTTTAACTGAACGTCTACTCAAATTACAATTACACACGTTGCATATTCATTACAAAAATTGTTAGGCAAATCTTATACATATTTTAAGAAATTGTACTGTCCTGAGAAAACCCGCCTATAATGCCACCTCGTGTTTTTGCACAAGAATACTATTGTCTTTTATTCTATAAAAATAGGCCTCACTGCACTGTACCCTGACTGGACAGTGCATGAGGATCTTAGCCAGAGATTCTGGAAACAGATCTGGATCTGTGCATCCCACCAGCTCATGCTCTGAACTGTTCTGCGCACACACATGGTAGTCCATTGAGTATTAGATGATGCTTTGATTTAAAAATGCTCGCTGGCTGTTGGCCAGTGGTTAAATAGTATTAGATGGGAAGTGGTTCTCTAGGGAATGACTTTGGGAGAAGACAGATACTCATTTTCTCATGGGACTTGAGAACATACTAATTCTCTCTCATAAATGAAAATTCTACCTCTGTAATCTCTTCTTTTTCTGTTTGTAGTCTATTCCAGCTTAGTCTAAGAGAGAGTAGCTCAAAATGGGCAGTGTAGTGTAAGGGAGGAAGTTCTGGGTTTGTTTTCATTGTTTCCTGTCTTGTCTCAGTTTCCACAACTAGCTATGAGATGTATGTTGTTATTCATGCATGTCCCTGGAAAAGGACTGTCAGATAATTGATATTAAATAGATCTTGATTAATGTTATTAGCTAATATTGGTTAGAAATTCATGGTGGCTCTTTAACACCAACACTGCCAGCACTGGAAGATAGGAGAATCCTGAGTTCAAGGCCTTTCTTGGTAATATAGTAAGAGCATATCTCAAGGAAAAAACAAAACAATATTTTTAATTGTTTTTATTAATTTGTTTATTTCACATTCCAATTGCTATCCCCACCCCCTTCTCCCAGTTCCACCATCCCACCACTTCCCCCATACTTCCTGCACCTCAACCTGGTACCAACCCACTCTGGGATATCAAATCACATTAGGGCTAATTGCCTCCCCTTTCACTGAGGCAAGACAAGGCAGTTCTGCTAGGAAAATAGGATCTAGACTGAGGCAACCTGGTGTAAGTCAGAGATAGTTCCCGTTCCAATTGTTAGGGGATCCATTTGAGTATCAAGCAGCCCATCTGCTTCATATGTGTCGTGTGCCTAGGACCAGTCCTTGCATGTTCTTTGGTTTTTGGTTCAGTCTCTATGAGCACCCTTGTGTCCCAGTTAATTGACTATGGGGGTTGCCTTGTGGCATGCTTGATCTCTCCAACCCCCTCAAATCTTCCCCTGACTCTTCCTCAAGACACCCTGATGTGGGTCTCTGCATCTGTTTCCATTTTCTGCTAGATAAAGCTTCTTGGATGGCAGTAATATTGGGTTCCAAAAACAATACAGTATTTTTACTTTCGTAGAATAATTACAAAAAAATCTTTCTTATACTGCCATGGACTTTAAGTTTGACTGAACATTTATCTTTTGCTATTCTTTATTTTTTATTTTTTGATGTTTCTAAAAAACAAGCAAGCAAGCAAACAAACAAACAAACACAAGTAAGTGAGCAGGGGGAAGAAATCAACTATGGCCAAAGTATGATGTGCTCAGTTTCCAATTTGAACTTGTTTATTAAATTTATTTGAAAACTTAGATATGGGGTATCAGTTGGGTAGAGTGAAGTATAAAAGAACGAAGAATGCATTGGCATATCTGCATTATACATATGTGTCCATTTATGTTAACCTTTTGGCATTCCTTAGTTAACAAGGCTGCCTGAGATGCTCTACTATGTTTATAATCATACCAGTTACTTTTCATAAATTCAATATCATTGTTTTAAACATGTCTGTCAGGATTTTGTCACATATGCCCCCAGAATCTGCTTAGGAGCCTGGTCTCTTGTGGCTGATCATGTCTTGGGTTCACTCTAATTATCATTAACATGAATTTAGATCTGTTTCTTTTTTTCCCATTCACGGACCGATAAAAACATGGCATTTCCATGATAAAATGTCTTCAAAATGTGAACATAATAATTACTTAATCTTCTCAGTCCCCACTTGGTAGGTGAAAAAAAATCTTAATTCCTGTAACCTTTCTTTTCAGTTAATTTTTTTGAAAGAGTTAGCTTAAAGTACTTTTAGATGCTGCGTTTTCCTCTTAACTTGACCTATCACCTCTTGAACTTGGCATTTCTATTGAAAAGGGTGAAAAATTCTTCCTCTAGGCTGCAAGATGATTTCTCATAGGTTACCAGTAGTATGGCGACTACATGTAGCATAATACATTCAAGGATGTCTTGGCATCAGCACTTCATGGATGCAATATGCTTTATTTGCCTCAGTCTTTACTCCCAGGAATTTCACATTCTCATGAAGGGCAAGCAGTAAAAAATAGACATGAGGAAAAACTATGATTTAATAACAATGATAAATGGGTTCAAATATAGAGTGCATAAGGAATAAGGTTGCGCCATTTTAAAGAGTGTGGTCAGAGAAGAAATAGTCACTCATGGATGGCAGAATTCTGTTAGGGAGTTAGCTCTATAGAGCCTGGGAGAGTACTTCAGGCAGGAGAAAATAGTATAGCACTTAGCTATGGGAGAGCTCAGTATGTTTCAGGTCCACTGGATTGAACAGGAAAGAGGGGGGAAAAAGGAGACAGAGAAGGGAGTAGGGCCAGGCCACAATGGAGCATGACAGACTGCTTCTAGGTTTATTCTGGAGCTGGGCAGTTATGACTGTCTTATAGAGTCCCTGTGGCTTCTGTGGAAATGGGCCTATTGGAGGAAGGCCTTTGAGACTGAATGCAAGCATGTGGAAATTTATATTCAGGTACTTTTAGTAACTGGAAAATAAATGTGAAGTAAATACTTGGTGGTGTTATTTTCAATTTTTCAAAATGTAACTGATCTGAGACTGGCAGTTTAATTCTTTGTCGTATCCAAATATTACCCTTAAATTTTGAATCAACCTTAGAAACAGTCAACAAATCTTTAGCATATACTGACATCTTGTATTTTATAATGACTATTATTTCTAGACTTCCATTTTGAAGCATCAGTGATTTCCACTCATATACATTATTAGTATTTTTTTAATAATTTATTTTTTATTTCTTCAAGTTACATCTCAATCACAATCCCCTCCCTACTCCCCCCTCCAGTCCCACCCTTCCACCCTCCTCCCCCTCAACCCCCCATCCTCTTCCCTCCTTTTTTTTTTTTTTTTAGTTTAAGGTATTTATTTTTCCCCCCAACAGCTCTCCCTTTCAGTCCAAATAATGGTTCTTTTTCTTATAACTATAAATACAATACAAAACAACAGAAACAAATAGGCCACGATTATAAGAGTTATATGGCTTAGCATACATTCCCAATGTCCAGTCCATATGTATTTGGCACCTGACTTTAACATTCTACTATCTAACCATCTCCATGAGTTTATTTAAGCATAGAGTAGCTACATATTCATCACAGACATAGATATGTATTTCTATACATAGGCATTAATATGAAGCTACCATTAGCTAGCCTAGAAATATAATCTCCACTTAAATAGTTTACCCTTTATGGTAGAATATACTCACTCTTAAATTTTGGACCAACCTTAGAAATAGGCATCATATCTTTAGGACCTACTGAAATCTTGTATTTTACAATGCTTATTATTTCTAGTCCAAACAGTGATTTTACAAAATACTTTTGGGTTTTGAGATATTTGCAGTGGTTCACTCTTTACTGAACTTTTTGCATTGCCTATAAAAATCTTGAGCTAAAGTCAAAGAATTCTACTTGGTGTATTGTGTGTTGTGAAACAAATTATGTATGTTTCTGGGAAGAAACGGAAGTTTCCTCTGCTTTCACATGAAGATTCATTTTTATTTATGTGATGTGCATGCAGACACCTGCAGTTGCCAGAAAACAGGTAAATGTGAGCTGTTCCATGTGGGTGCTGGCAACTGAACTCTTGTCCTCTAGAAAAGCAGCAAGGGGTTCTCACTGAGGAAACATCTCCCAGCCTTACCTCTGTTTTCATATGAAACTGAGTTATTAGTTGTTTGATATTTCCTGTGACCCAAGGAACTTTATTTATTTTTTAACCTTTTAAGCAAGTTTTCCCTGTGTACAATTATGACTTACAAAAAGGTGCAAAATTATGTTTTGAGGGTGCAGAGTGACTCACTTTTCCCTTTGCTGGAGTAGAGCAGATGAAGAAAGTAAGAGAATGAGAATGTATTTTGACCACAGAAAGCTGAGGCTGTTGAAACTGTTACCTAGTCGTGAAAATGTTTATGCTACTTTGTCTCTCCCCTAAATCATCATTCTAGTTAGCATATGCCAAGGAGTCTTCCTCAACACTTTCATATGATGATGGACTTAGCTTGTTATTCCTAAGAAAAGGAAGCATCATATTTTCCTTAGTTGTAGGCATTGGTGAGCAATGGAATTTTATTCTCCCGCGACCCTGCAGTGCTCAAGTTCTACAGAATTTTGCCTCTCTGGACAGAATGGTGATTTTGCTGACTGAGTCCCGCTGGGCATATGTCTACAATTGTATTGCACTAAATGGAAGTGTAACCACATGATAAGTTTACTGTATGAAGAGTTTATTGCAACTTACAGAGAACTGTGATTTCCCGAAGGGCTAAAACAGCACAGGATGCATTTGAGTACTGGAAGCACAGGGAAGGAGAGTTTTGTTCATCAGTTCTTCTGATAGGTACCCCTCCCCCCAAATAGGAGCTCTTTAAAATGTACTCATCAAACACCGAAACCCACTTTGAAAGTTGCGTTAAGCTATTGTTCCATCTTGCAATGAATGGTAAGTGATCAGTTGCTCATTCACAGAGCTCTAGAGAAACACACATCTAACCGATCTTTTAACTTATTATTTAACACTTATTTATTTATTACTAAATTCACTTATAACAAACACCAACAATTTCTTAACTATTAATCCTATAAATTCCTACAACCCCTTTAACCTATACACTAAACCTTTTGATAATTATAACAACTACTTTCATAACCTTTTAGAATGATACAGTCTCTGGGGCAGGTCCTCAGTCGTCAGGAACACAGTCTTTGTTGTAGATTCTTTAATGCACTTAGCAGTCCTTTTTCTGGATCTCTCAGATGCAGGTTCGTCAGGGTAAGTTGGTTATTGCAGTCTCACCTTAAATAAGGCTTCATGCTTTCTTCTCTGTGGGAGACCCCAGCTGTCTGCAGGCCAACTTACTTCTTTTGAATCAGGAACTCAGCTGCTCTGCCTCAGTCCTTAAAGCCAGGCACAGTTTCCCCTAGGCCACTGATCGGACAGATCAAACCCCTCCAGGCAAAAGCTGAGCCACAGGGTCCAGTCCTTGGCCTTTTGGTGTCTTGCTCAGGCTTTCTTTGTTCACCGGCTTCTTTCTGCTTCAGGGAGAGAGCTGGCCATCAGTGGCCAGCCCTTTTTTCAGCAGGACTCTTGGAGCTCTCTAGCATCAGGGGCCTCTTCTTCTCTGGGCTCCATGCACTGTCCTCAAATAGGAGGAACTCTGTTTCAGCTTAATTTGGGCTCCGCCCACTTAGCAGCTGAAAACAATGTCAGGCCAGATACTTTGTTTCTTCAAATCTATTGAGTCTTTCCTGTTTTTCCTGACTTCAAACTTGTTTTTCAGTCTATTAAGTCTTTCCTGTTTTTGCTGACTTCATGCTGATAATGCTCTTCATGCCCCGAATTAAGAGACAGTATCAGAAACTCCTATATATTTTCTAAATCTAATTTATCTAACCCCTACACACATCTCTCTGGATCCATCGTACAAGGGCAACATTCATGTATATCTCTTCATAAAAGGAAAGGGTGACATGTCATAAAATGCCACATTAGTGACTACTGGATGATCCCAGTCATTATTGTACTACATGTAGGTTATTACTTCAGAAGCCCTGTCCATATATTGTTCTTCACTCAGCCTGGTGGAAGGGGCCACAGAAACCACTCTGGGGTAAATGCCTCTTAAGTGACAGCTGTTGACATCATGAATGTGCACCAAAACCCTGAACAGTAGGGTATGCCATCAAAAAGATACTGAATCTCTAACTAAAATGAATTTCTCTGCATCTCAACCCCTCTCCAGGAGGAGAAAACTATCAGGAGTAATAACCTGGGGGAGGAGCCTTCTTAGATGTTCATAGATGAGTTGCCAAATCCATGGGATATGATGAGACAGCCTAGGAAAAGTTGGGGTTTAAATTTTAAAAGTGAATTTGTGGTAATAGTTAACTACAAGCAAATATTTTCACAATGTGATTTTATACATTGCTTTACACCTAGGATAAATGAACATCTTATTCCTATACTATTAGCACTAAATGTATAAATATATTAACTATATTAATTCATCTTATGATATATGAGTACATTGTTAATGAAAATAAAAATCAAATGTTTCAAAGGAAAATTCTTCTGTATTATAAGTTATACCAATTATGATTGTATAGAAACTTGAAAGCAAACTTGATAAGACAAAGGGATTTGATAGATATATTTTGATGAATCTTGTCCAAATATGTGTTTTATTAGGGAGAAAAATTCTAAGGAAAAGCAATGGCTGACAAGTTTTCTTCAAAAGTTTTTCTGTATTAATAAAAGAACTTGCAATTTCTTTGAAAATCCATGCTTTTACACAATTAGCAGTTTCAGAATTAATCCTTGTTTTTCATTTTCTCTAAGTCAAAACACCATACGAGGTGTGCTCTCACAAGAGAAGGAAATGAAAAGAAGGAAACAAAAAGACAATAATTTCCTCGCTCAGCACATTCTCATTTTACTAAAACATTTGTGGAAGTGAGAATGTGTCTGTGTTTGGAGCATCAAACTCCAGTCATGGTGGCTTCGTGCTGTAAGAACTCGCTCCAAAACCCACTCCCCTCCCGGTGTCACAGCTCATATGGGAGGACCAAAAGTGTGTAACTGTCTTGGCTCTACAACATGGCTGCAGCCTCAGCTACCCTATACTACAGCAGCCTCGTACCGAATTACACCACCAATGCTGAGGATCAACAGGGTCCCACAACACAAGTGTTGTGATTATGTGCTGGAGTTGAAAAGGTATTTGGAACACACAGTCATATGTCTTCTGCTACACCCCCCTATTCACCCCCTCGTTCCCTTATTCACTACCACCCCAACAAACACACACAGGAGACACTCCTCTTTTGTGAGGTGCTAAGCCTTGAAAGAGTATAGGAATTGTTCAATTGTATGAACAATGACCTTGACTTGTATTAAAAGATCCTGAGAAACAAACTAGAGAAGTTTGAAGGATGTCCCCATCCAACTGTCAGGAACTCCAAAACCCTTTGTGTCTGGAAACGTGAGCTACAACGACATCACTGCCTTACCGTCTTCCTCTCAGCAACATCTTTCTTTGATATTTTTAATCATTAGGATATTCGTTGGAGAAAAGCGATGAAAGGACCAAGTAAATGGTTCAATATAAATCCAACTGGCTCCATCTGGTTGTTAGTTGTTTTGCTATCATTAGCTATGGAGGTTTAGAGCAAAGGCAGGATCAAATTATGGAGACACCACTTTTCATGAGTTTGTGAGACAGTGCATGTGCCCACGTAAGAGGAAATGGCTGAAGTCTCTCTGACACTTGATATTAGGTTGTTCGGTCCTGCTCATCCATCCTTGGTGCCTTCTGCGGAACTGCCTTTCACGCAAATAAAAAACAACACACTTGTTGTTCCTTATGCTTGCTTCCTTGCCCAGTTTCTCCATGGTCCACACTTTGCTTTGCTTCTGCAAATCACAAGCCAGCCCTATGTAACTGACAAAGATATTTCATAGCTATTTAAGAAACTGAAACCAGCCAGCATCTTCTGTCCTTGACACAGGCATTCTTTTATTCAACAACCTCCTGAAAATAATTCATTATCAGATACACCCAACACTGTAACAAGAGATTTTAGGGAAGAAGGACATGCCACCAGGATGTCAGATCAATCCCAGGTATTTTGGTCTGATTAATAGTTTGCTGGGTGTTGGCATCATGGTGGCATGGAGGCTTACAGGTCTAATTGTCTCCTCACATGTGCCAGTGGTCCTTGTAGAAACAGCAGCTCTAAAGAAAACTCTGATCTCTTCTTCCATAAACTTCTCTTAAAGGCAGTTTTGCTCTTTCCTCTGTCTCAGAAACACCACTTCTCATTTTTAGTTTGTGCTCTTTCTTCAGCACTAAAAACTCACCAGCAGTTTTTATTCATTTTCTATGCACAGAGTACTTTGATATGAGCACTAATTTTCATCTCTATTACTGTTCCCTAGTCTATGCTTCTGTCATTTCTCTCCAGGACCTTCCTAAAAAGTCACCATAGTAAGTATGTTTTTATTCTGCAAAGTTCCTCTCCTGCTTAAAGTTCTGTAGGACAAGGCCCCCTCTGGTGCACTGCTCTCCCATAACCCAGAGTTAAAATCAATTCCTCCCCATTACCTTCTAGTTCTTGTATTGTCTGGCTCTTTCTTGTTTTTCCTTATTCATCTATACCCAACACACAACAGTCATATCCATTCTAACAACCTCACCTTATCCTGCAGAAGTACTGCTTCCCAGGTCTGTGACCACTCTGTATATAATGTGTGAATAATTTGTAGAGACTCACTCCTATAAGCAGCTTGTCCACCTAAAGTCCCATCCAAAGACTTTGCCATATATCTTCCTTAGTGTCAGTCTCTATAAGTCACTTTGTTTTATTTCCCATATAAACCTTGGATCTATTATTATATGGCAGTTACTGTCCATCTTCTATTATGTGAGTTCAAGGAAGGCAGACTGTATATTTTTATAATTGAGTGCACAATGATAATAACAGCATTTCTAGCAGGTAGGCATTTACATTTTATTAACTTTATTCTGTTATAATGAATAAAATTTTACATTTTGGAATAAAGTAATGAAGCTCACAAAGTTATACATTTTTCTGCTGCGAGCTGTCAAATACTTCCGTTACACAGATGAAACAAACTTTCTTCATGGTTTTCATCACTCTAGTAGGATGTCGAAAAGAATGTAATTCAACCTTTTTCTCTAAGCTACTCAGAAATCAATTTGCTAAGAGACAAGCAATATTTGCTTATCTAAATATAAGAGATAGATAGGGCATCTTCAAAAACCTCAAGAGATCTGCAGAATATGGCATTCAAAGATGTTTTCTTAACTTAAGATTTTTTGATATCGAGACATGTGAGCTCCTGACAGCACCCCCTATATTACTCCAAGTAGAAGATGAGCATCGAAGAATCTCCAGTGGGAGATGATTAAATTGGTGGTAAGCCATTCTCTTGGCAAGAAAAACCACTTGCTTCAACTGTAGACAGACTTCTGTCCAAAAAGGACAAAACTTGGAAGCAGGTAAGTTGACAGCCTAGCTCTGCCAAGACAGGGTAGGTAAATCCTTCATAATTCCTGCTCTACAATCAATGTCTGTCAGAGAAACGGGGCCAAACAGCTGAAGATTGATGCTGTAATGTATGCAGAGAAAATGGGAACTGTCCAGGCAGCCACTGGTATGTCATTTATTAGTTTTGGAAGCTGCAGGCCCTGCACTTCCTATATAATCAGATATATTTATCCCTCTCAGGTCTCTGAGGTGGTTGAAGAATAGATATCTAGAGTCTCATAGTTAAATTTTGAGTTGTTTAGGAATGAAGAGGGTATTCTGGATCTAAGAAGATATTTTTAAAATTATGAGGCAAGTTAGTATGAAAGCTGAGTTAGATATAGAACTTTAAACTCATGGAGATGGTTAGATAGTAGAATGTTAAAGTCAGGTGCCAAATACATATGGACTGGACATTGGGAATGTATGCTAAGCCATATAACTCTTATAATTGTGACCTATTTATTTGTGTTGTTTTGGATTGTATTTATAGTTATAAGAAAAAGAACCAATTTTTTGGATTGAAAGGGAGAGCTGTTGGGGGGAAAAAAGAAATACCTTAAACTAAAAAAGAAAAGAAGGGAAGAGGATGGGGGGGGGTTGAGGGGGAGGAGGGTGGAAGGGTGGGACTGGAGGGGGGAGTAGGGAGGGGATTGTGATTGAGATGTAACTTGAAGAAATAAAAAATAAATTATTTTTAAAAAAAGTTTGGATTTTTCATTTGCTTTTTTATACCCCACACCACTTAGTCTGACGTGAGAAACCTTTTTGGTAAAATAGAGTCCCACGTGGTTTTGTAAAAATGAGATTAAAGATGCAAGGAACACGCACCTCATTCTCCAGCTGCGACTTGTTCGTTCGATATGAGAAGCTAGATTTTTTTTTTTAATCAAACTGGGTGATAGGAAAACTATGCATCTTTCAATAACTGTTTAGAGTACTAAACATCCAGCGCTGTCCTGGGGCACCGTGAAGGGAGCGCCACAGCTCTAATGCAGCAGAATCAACACCGAGGAGGCAGCCGAGGCCACAGCATCACAGCTGCCATTTCACTGTGGGAAAGAGTTCAGAGGTCGTTTCTGCTGCGCATTCCCATGAACTTGAGGTTCTCAGAGGGGGCACTCTGGGAGCCGACGCTCCGTGTTCTGCAGTAATGTGACCCAGAGCATGATAGATTGCTCGTAGTTAATCAACAGGTTATGATAAAAGGGCAAACCTGATTTATTTCCTTTGCCTAAGACTGGCTGTGTTTTCACACAGAGACAGAGCTGACTAGATCTCTCTGAGGCTTGTCCAAACTATCAAAATGGCATTTTCAACTCATATCTTACTGTGTAGAAAATTTGTTGAAATTATGAAAGTTAATTAAATATTTTCAGTTTCAAAATAAAAGTCACCTCTGTTCACAAACGTAACTTTTACTTATTTATAGAACATAAAATTCATGAATAAGATAAATCTTAGGAGAAACCTCTTTAGCACTGACCTAGGACCCCTTTTGTTATGAATGACTGTGGATGTGGATGAGAATGGAGTTTGACTGTATGTTGCAATCTTGCATTACTTTGAAAATGTCTTTGGACTCCAGGAACCCAGAATATTTCAATTACCTCATTATTGGCAATTTGTGGTGAAATTTTTGTGGTTTTGATAATGAAAGTGTCAGTGATAAGGGACAAAACAATAATGATAAAACATGAACAATTACTGACTCAAGACATGGATGATACAGTTGTCTTTGTTTTGTTTGTTATCACATTAAAATAAATACTCAAATAACCTGACTGCTAGGAAGTCTTCTGACCTCCATTTTACAGGTAGGAGAATTAGAGCACAAGAAGATTAACTATTAATATTTTGAAGAATTAGGATTCAAATTCAACCAGACATCCTTCTAAGTTGTACAGTATACAAAGGATGTACCTGTGTAAGTATTTTTTTAACATGCTTGTAATCTAGTCTAGTACTGCAATAATCTTAAAATTCAGAAGCCTGACAACCCTCGTGGCATGAATCAAAAGTCCGTTAAACTCCTCAGGAGCTTGACACAGAAAGATTTCTTGAGCTCAGAATTTCCAGGCCAGCCTGAGCATTACAGCCAAACACAGCCTCCTATATTATTTAAGAATACAGAACCAGCACTATTTTGATATTTAATTCAAAAAGGTTTATAAAGGACTCATATTAAAGATGAGCTCCCAGAAATGAAGGCGCAGCTTTCACGATTTCAAAAGTCAATTGGCAATGGCTGTAGTGTAAGAAATGGTGCATTGTTTTTATTCCACGAGCAAAGCAGTTTGTGGGTGGCCAGAGCTAAAGGACAAAACTTCCTCAGAACAAACTTCTGCCTCTGGCTTACCAAAAGAACTACCATCTTTTAAGCTGAAAAATAAAAAGTCAATTTAAAAAAAAATCTTCACTGCAATTTTTGATATTTTAGATCTTGTTAGAATGTATTAAATATACACATCTACCTCTTACTTCCTGTTCTGTGCTGTGTGCTGAGATGTGTATCATTTTAAAGCCACTGGATCTGGTAGAACCACAAGCTTGTTGATTTGAGGAACAACAGAAATGAGCAATATGCTATGCTCTCCAGGATGCCAGTTGAATTATTGTCACGCTTTTTCCCCCACCGGCACCCTGTTTGGAAGTATCCCCACACTGGAGCATTGGGGAATTGTTTATTTATTTAATTTTTTAAAAAATGCTACTCAGATTAAAGAACATGAGACAGCAGATAGCAGAGAGAGGTTCCTAGTGGATAGTTTGAAAATGTAACTCCATGTTTAGTGAAAATAAATTCCTTGGTCCTTAAGTTAAACAATAGCAGGGGGGTGAAATTCATTCATGGCCCTCACAGGGGAAGAAAACACTCAGTTGTAATTTGGAGGTCTGATGTGAAAGCCTAAAAGGCTGTTGCTGGCTGTTACTGCATGCTAGCTAATTAATGATAATGAACCATGTTTTCTCCTTAGTACATTTTGAACATATTTCAGATTCACAGGCATACTTCTTCTGCATACATCTGTGCTAACTTATCATCGGAAATAGTTCCTCCTCTATTCTGTAAACCCCTACAAAGAATTGACACTCTTTCCTTTAACCCAATAATAGTCAGATTTGTAGGCTGGTTCTCATTATTATTTAATTCTTCTATCATATAAAACTTTTCATTTTCATCCAAGGATCATCAATAAAACCCATGTTAACTTTCAGCTTCATGAGACTAAAAATTTAAAGTGAAGAAGTTCCTGTATTCTGTGGATAATTGGAAGTTTTCTGGAGGTTAAATAAATGTTGACTGCATTTGTTCCAACCACCCAGGGTGAACATAGGCCTTGTCTGCCCCTAAACTAAGAAGTTGCTTTCTGTGTTTTATGTGTTTATTTACACTTTAATATTTATTTTTTATTCTCACTAAGCAGTTCTTAGAACAGCAAATAGTCAATTGGTATTTTGGGAAAATACTCACTGAAAATATCGTGTGGCTGTTTTTGCTGTTTCTGTACACTCATTGTATGTAAGGTTGGGAATCTGTGTACTATTTTAAAAGGCAGTTATGAGTTTATGGGTATTTCGGTCAGCTTGGGTGTCTAAGTGAATAGATAGACAACACCCAGGAATCACTAACTTGGTAGTTCTTTGGCGTCAGGCCTGTACACATGTTTACTGTAGAGATGACATGCTACATTTACTAAGATGCAGAAAGCTTTTATTTTCCAGGGCTTCTAAAGCAGAATCACAATGATACTATACAAAGAGACACTCCCTGCCCTCACCCAGCTCTCAGACCACAACGTTAGGATACCTTTGGTTCTTTCGGCTCATTAAAAAGCATGGTATGGTTGATCTTGTTTGCTTATCTTCTGAAAAACATTAGTCTCTTTGAAATAAACAACCCCAAAAATTAGTTGACAAAACATTTCAAAAGCCTTCCAGAACTCTCTTGGTTGATTAAGTTAAACCAGGGCTATCTTTGATCCTGGCACTGACATCTTTTCATAGTTAAGGTATTTGAGTATTTGGAACTTGGTACATAATCAAGGACAAGGGGAAAGAAAGGACCAGAGAAGTGTCACCAAAGTTAGAAATCAGATGAAAACAGTTCAGACAGGAATTGTCATGTTTCCCCTTTCAACTTCTATGGATTTAAAATGTCAACGTGCAAAAGGCTCTTTTAATTCCGTTGGCATTGGGTCTCTTACTACAGAATGTTTAAGTCTTTCCTAGCATGTAGGACCTCTTAAGTCTGAACGTTTAAGTCTTTCTAACCACACTCTGCATTTATTTTGCCTCTTGTCTCTGATGTGGATTTTCCTATATGTCCATCATATGTGTGCATGTGTGCATGTACATATGTATTCTATATCCATGGGGATAGATAGACAATAAAGTAGAGAAAAAAGAAAAACTCCATCTTCGGCAAATGTGGCAAACAGAGTGGAGTACCATACATGTGTTGAGTGGAGAGAATATGACAGGGCAGAACTTATAGAATAAAACTGAAGATGCTGCAAATTCAAATACTGGCTAATAAAGTGCAGAATAAGTAATGGTAAAAATTTAAAGACATGGTCCTCACAAGTCTTGAAGACATGAAATATACAGTTTCAACTGCAAGAGATTGTGTAACCTGGCTGCATTTACAAACTTTGTAGGTGGACATAGTGCTATATTGACTAGAAATAAAGACCTTAAATAACAACATAAGAACTTAGCAGCATATTCTAATATAAAGAACCTTTGATTATATTAATTATAACTTGGTCTGACTCATTTGTTTAAAAAATGAAATTCATTAAGGAACTCGAGTAGGTATTTATTAAAATGAGAAGTGTGCATTCAGAGTTATATTCACTGCATAAGATAATCATCAGTTGCTAGGGAAGGATTAGATGTTCATTAAAAAGTACTGTTGGCAATTCTGTAGAAATGATGCATATTAATTATCCATAGATGGTAAGGTGTAGACGGAAAGTTGTCTGAGAAGTGCTAAGTAAATTCAAGGTCCTCTTCTGATAATGCTGTTCTCCTTATCTATCCTTATCCCAGTACTTCATATAAAATTAATTGATTTTCTGCTTATCGTATAAAGATTTTTACTGACTTAAAGTAATGTATCTTCATTTTAGAAAAATAGGAAAAAGCTAAGAAAAAAATTTAAAACAGATTATTTCATGGATGTGAAAGTTCTAATGATTTGCCCCATTTACTATGCATATGTATGAGAATCTACACTCACACACTGAGTTTTCATATGAAATCTACACTCACACACTGGGTTTTCCTATGAAATCTACACTCACACACTGGGTTTTCATATGAAATCTACACTCACACACTGGGTTTTCATATGAAAGCTACACTCACACACTGGGTTTTCATATGAAAGCTACACTCACACACTGGGTTTTCATATGAAAGCTACACTCACACACTGGGTTTTCATGTGAGATCTACACTCACACACTGGGTTTTCATATGAAATCTACACTCACACACTGGGTTTCCATATGAAAGCTACACTCACACACTGGGTTTTCATATGAAAGCTAACCTATGCTTATCTCTCCCTTGCCTATACCCCTTCTCTCTTCTTACCACTCTTCCTTCTTCCTCCTCCTTTCTTCTCTCCCCTCTGTCTTTCTGAGGGATATAATATTATTGATGTCAAAATCTCGAGCTAAAGTAATTCTCCCTTTCAACCTTCAAATCCCTAGAGCTACATACAGGTGCAACCCTTGCCCACATTGATGTTATTCCTCTACACTGAAAAATGTCATTAGAACTGTAGAATATATCCTCATCTTTTTTGAATTTCTTCATTTATTAATATATTTGTTCCATTATATTAATTAATATAATGGAATATAAAATATACTATTCTCAACCTTGCCCGGTCCCAACCCACTCTGGCACATCGAATTGCATCAGGACTAAGTGCCTCCTCTTCTAGTGAGGCAAGACAAGACAACTCTGCTAGGAAAATGGGGTCCAGAGGCGGACAACAGATACCAAGTTATATATAGTTCCCATTTCAATTGTTAGAGGATCCACTTGAGGACCAAGCAGCCGATCAGCTTCATATGTGGGTCTTCTTATGGTGTCCTTGACTCCTCCAACTCCCTCAAACCTCCTGCTAACGATTCCACAAGACTCCCTGAATCTCGCCTAATATGTGGGTCTCTGCATCTGTGTGCATGATCTGCTGGGTAAATCCTCTCAGATGGCAGTTATATTAGGTTCCTGTCCAATTCCCTCTCTTCATCCACTTCCAATGTCTATTTTATTTCCCCTACTTAGATGGATTCAAGCATCATCCTATCTTAATAAAACATCGTAAAGAGAACAAATAGAAAACCGTCTATTATAATTTTATAGGATTGTAGTGCGCTAGACAAGTCTAACTTTTTGTCTACCTAAAAGTGTGCAACTGGAACCCGACTACATGAATAAGAATCAAAGAAAACCGAAAGGTGCTCTTTTTTTCTTGTTTTGATCAATTCTAACAATGGTCATTTTGGATTTTTTTTTTTTGTCCTTACAAGACATCATTAGCTGAATATCTATCTCTCCCTTCTTTTTCCTGTGGTATGGAAGTGATGTTTCTCTTTGATCACAGGGAAATGTGGATTGTAAGAGAGAGTTGTTGTAAAACTGAGGTCAAACAAGTCTTAAATTTATTCCATAAAGTAATGCAACCCTGGCGATACTTCAAATCAGCATGTGGATTAACTACTGACTTTTCCCTTCTCCAGGTTTTTAGTTCATGTCATTGCCTACAGAAATGATGATGCAGTCATCCTGCTGTCATGTTCCTTTGCTGAGACCTTATAAAAGGCCATGCCTAGTGAGCCTCCAAGTACTGCCCTTCTGCGTATAGCTATTTGAAATATATTTCTCTGAAAAAGTTAGGAATGCCTTTTCAGCAGGACAACACATTCTACCCCTAGATGGTAAGCCTTGATGTGATGTTAGATATAAGGCTAATCAGAAAAGGGTGTGTTTCCCATTCCTGTGGAGTCATGTGCATGTCAAGGAACACACTTTCTACCCTGTCACTGGAATGCGGGCTGCTTTTGTCTGGTGCCTTGATTGGTGGGAATTGTGGCACCAAGGCTGTCACTGAGTAAGGAGAGATGCAGGAGATGCATGCGTCTGTTCTGTAGCTGACTCAGTGAGTGACATCTAGGTATTTTCACTTGTGAGTTCGTGTGTCATAGGTTTAGCCTATTCAAGCGTGTGTGTGTGTGTGACATTCAGGATATCAGACAGGATTAAACCAGAGAAGCAGAACTAGCAGCAGCAGATTTATTAAAATGAACAAAGGTAAACACCACAGAAGGTGGCACAAGGACATGGAGATTCTGAGGAGAACGAAACCGGCTAGCATAATGCATAGAAAAGCTTCTTTTCTCCATTTATTAAATTTGGATTAATAAAAAGCAATGGGTAACATTAGTGACTTCTTTTCCAAGCACACCTTGTGCTATGACATACTCACTCCCCCAGCTTCCTTGTATTACGACATCTTCGCCCCTCCTGGTTTCTTTCAGCTTCCACTTTCATGTATGTTCCACCTATGAGATAATAAAAGTGAAACTATTTTTCTGGGTCTACTTCATTTTGCTTCATGTGGTGACCTCTGGCTTCTCTCATTTCTCTGAAAATAAAATACTTTCATTCTTTTTATGATTGATTAAAATTTCATTATATATATGTGTGTGTGTGTGTGTGTGTGTGTGTGTGTGTGTGTGTGTAATTCCACTCTTTTTCTTTTCATTTGTTGATGAACACCCAGATTCATTTTATAAGTTGGCTGCTTTGAATAGTTCCTCAATAAACATGGATGAGCCATGTCTGTCATGGTTAACGTAGGCTCCATTGGATATATTCTCAGGAGTAGTCTAGCTGGATGTTATGGACGCTATACTCATTTGAATTCCACCTACAATGCTCTCTCCCAGACTGCAACAGCCTCTTCAGAATTTGGTGCTGTTTGTTTTTATCAAATAATCTCTCAATATGTATAAAAATCAGTTCCCCATGAATTAAAAACATGAATATAAGAAACTCTGCACCCAGCTGTAAGAAAACAGTGAAACACTTTGACAGGCATAGGCAGGGACTCTCTGAAGAGAATTCCAACAGCTCAGGAAATAATTTCAATGACTGACAAATGGGATTACATGAAGTCAAAAGTTTTCTTCATGCCAAAGGAAACAAGAGAGTGAAGAAACTGTGTGGAAGGGGAGTAAAATATTTGGCAATTCTACACCTCTCAGGAAATAACTCCTAGAATACATAAAGAACACAAAAGCAACACCAATAAACATGGATCAATAAACAGTAAGCCACTTTTCAAAACACAAAGTAAAGATTGCCAGTAGATATGTAGGGGACACTGCTTCCTTTCTCATGGAAGCTTATGCTGTGCCCTTGAAGTTTTTCTAGTGATAGATTAGACCTTGTCCAGGATGAACTTTGTACCTGTCAGCTGGTTATGGATTTGTTATTACATTTGTACTTCATGTAACACATCGACTGATATTTGTTTGAATACTAAACTGAAAAAAATTAACATAGAATACCATAAAAATTCATTGTAAGTGGATGTCCGGAAAAAGAAATGATTGTAGATTTTCATGTAACAATATGAGGCCATTATGTGGGGTCTCACAAGGGACTACTCATTGAAGACTACTACAACAGCAAAAACACCAGGAAGTAGAGGATAACATCAATGATAACCTGAGTTATTGTATGAGAGGAGGAGAATGGTTCTTCAGTAAAATTAATTATACAATATATTGCATTCTATTTCATCATATATGATGAGCTAATAAAGATATTTAACACAGGAAAAAATGATTTTTAAAAACCTTCCAAGATTTCAAAAATATGTCATCCTAACTTATCCTCGAAGTTTTGACAGTTCTTTTTATTGTTATGTTAACTAAGGTTTTACTCACATTGGTCTAATTTTCTATTCCTTTTACTGTACTATGGTATAGTTTTCTCCTAAGTATCTCATGCACAGTTGTCATGTTATTCGTGTTAATAGTTAATTCAAATTGGCCTGTGTCCTTATTCTTATCGCTAAAATTTTTGGATTACATTTGAAGTTTAAATTCTACCTCTTAATTATCTCCTTCTTTTATCTTGCACCCCTTGGCACTGCCTTCGTCTTTCTCTTTTGCTTCTCATTAGCAACATGCTGAGATGTACCACCTTCCTGCTTTGGCAACAAGCAAGGTAGCTTTAGTTTTGTAACTTCATTTTTGTCACTATCTGCCAGTTGGTCTTTACCAAGTCACAGCTGCCATCACTGTTGTTAATGTCACCTGGTGAAGTCAATTGTGCTTCATGTGCCTTTCTGTATTTAAAATAATAACTACCAAAATTTGGAAAGACACTAAATATTTAGAACCAATTGCTGCCTGTATTGTTTCTCTCTCTCTCTCTCTCTCTCTCTCTCTCTCTCTCTCTGTGTGTGTGTGTGTGTGTGAGAGAGAGAGAGAGAGAGAGAGTGAGAGAAAGAGAGAGAGAGACAGACAGAGAGAGAGAAAAACAGAGAGAGAGACAGAGATCAACAGACATCCTTTATACCAGGTGAAGAGCCAAAAGAAAGCCTTTTCTGGGCCAGGTTATGTAAAACCTTCTCTGCTGGAAGTTTCTTTGCCAATCAGCCAATAACTCAGAACTAAAAGCTACAGGAGACTAAGTGATGAAGAATTAATGAACTTCGTTGTGCCAAGGTACAAAAATAATATTTGAGCAGCAAACATTTTATCTTTAAGGTCAAAGTTATTCTACCTTGGGACGACTATTGAATTAGTAAGTGATTTATCAGTCATAGACAAAGCTGTCTCGGATGTTCATAAAATAATCGTGTTCACTAACCTGAAATACATACATTCCTTTTATTGTCTACTGAGTTGAGATTCACCTATTCTAACATATCTGAATATAGATTTCAATTGCAAAACATAAGTATTGAATGGTCTATTGGATAAGCAATATACATTTTTGAAATTGTATAAACACCTTTTTAAGTGCCAACTTTGGTGATAATTACCAAATGTCTATACCTAGCAAAACAGGCAATTCAGAAATATGAGTTTGTGTTATTATTTATGATACACATGTGCTACTTTCCCCTAAATATAGATATTTGGTAATTATCACTGGGATTGTTTGTTGTAATTCCAAAGTAGATACCAAAGAAATAGAAATATAAGTTATCTGGTAAAAATGTAAATGCTAAAAAATTCTCATTATCTTTTAGCAGAGTACAGTTCTTAGTTTGCTATTCATATTTCATGTAATAATTTTGGATTAGCCATCTGGTTTGTTGAGGGTTGAAAATCTGCTTAACACCAACGCAGAATTTTTGTTAAAAACTAAAACAAGCCATACAGAAATCACAAATGTTTTTCAGGTATTTCACAATGCTAATAATGAAAAACTTTTAAAGCATGGCGAGTAATAGGTACTTTTATTCTTCATATTCTCCTTCTATTTGTATAACTCTCCTACTGCATGCTTTTGGAACCCATTCTTAGGATGTGTCACTGTGAGTGGTTGGTACATAGCAAGTTATATCAAAAACCTGTGCTGGCCTATCTCCTTTGTTTTCAGTACCAATTTTTCCCTTGTCTGACTAGTTTGTTCTAGAAATTTAATAGATAATTTTCTCAATGGTGCCATAACTATTCCTGAGGTTGAGTAATTCCCTTTCTGTTTCATGACTGCAAACTGATTCCATCCTTCCATTATTCTATTTGTCCTAGATTGAAGCAATTAACCTGCAATGGGAGACTAAGAAATAGAGCACAAAGTTTATTCCTTCATCCATATAAAGGTCTTGAAATGTATACTGCAAGAGACTTCCATACATGGCATCAGGACTTACTAGTAGTACTATAATATATTGACTGTATAGTAGTCATTACATACATATTGTATTTGTGATTAAGTAAGCAAATATATTAGTGGAACATACTAGAGACCCTACAGAAGGGTCTCTTGAATATAATCAACTCATCCTTGACAAAGAGTAAGGACAGTCTAGATGAAAGACTGGTGAATGGTGCTTTGCCAATTGAACATGTATAGAGTTAATAGATATATCTATACATAGACCTTATACCCTTAAGATAATTCAAGATGAATCACATATCCAAATGCAAATTTCAAAAATATAAGACACCTGAAATGTAATGTTGGTGTAAATACACATATATATGCTATTTCAATTGCCAATAATCTTTTAGATGTGATCAATGCCAGAGTCAAGATATGTGTTAGAAAGAATATTGAGCTTTATTAAATTTGCATTTAGGCTCTATAATAGATATGTCAAAGTAACATAAAAATAAGAGACACTCTAGAAACAATATTTATAAAAGACTTTTTTGATGAACATTTTTATAAAACATGCAAAGAACTACAACTCAACAAAAGAGGAAAAAGCAAATTAATTAAGAAGTGGGCTAATGATTTTAAGAGACCCCCTGATTAGGATGATGTGTATTTGTCAAATGAACATCTTCATCACATACCATTACAAAAGTGCCAGTTAATATGTAGTACCATTACATGACTATTAGACAAAAATCTAGAGCACTGATAATATTGAACACTGGTGGATACAGAGTAATGGGCTGGCAGTCTTTGTTTTTTGGAAGAGAAACTCCAGCCACTCTGTAGGATGCCTGGAAAAACTCCAACAAGGAGAGATTGGCTTATTTTTATTTGGTTTAAAAACAGTATTTTTTGTTTCACTTTTACAATTTTTAATTTATATGCAAAAGTATTGGACTTCATTATGACATTTTCAAAAACTTTGACTGTTGCTTACAAAACTAAACAGACTCTTTCTATATGATACCTTAATTGTATGCCTTGTGTTAAAGAAATTGAAAGTTGTTTCTACATAAAATCTGTAAATGGATGTTTCTAATAGTCCTAATCATAATTGCCAAAACTCAGAAGATAACCAAATGCCTTCCAGTAGTTTTATAAACTATTATACATCAAGATAATAAAATATATTTTTATCATGCTAGACTTGTTTTAAAGGACAATATCTTGACAGGATACAGAGAAAATTTAAATTTCTATACCACTGAATCAAACAGTCTAACCTGAAAGGCCTATATACTGTTTGATTGCAACTACGTGGCACACTGTACGAGTAAAATCCCTGTGATCTGGCCATCATGGTTGATGCCTATATTCCCAGAACTTGGATGTTGGAGACAGGAGATTCAAAATTCAATGCTCTCGTTTGCTACATAGTAAGTTTAAGGTCAGTTGGGCTACAGAACGTTCTATCTCAAGAAATAACACAGCCAACCAACCAACCAACTGAAGAGAATCATATTGTAAAGGTAAGTGTTTATCCAGGAGTTGTTGGAAGAGAGATGAAACAGGCAAGAACAATGGATTTTTAGGTCACTGAAAATATTCTGCTTGATACTATAATGATGGGGACTATGTATTTATACTCTTTTAGAGACACGATTAACAGGTTTCACTAATGTACACTATAGGTAATAATGACATGTCAGTATAGGTCCCTCAACTAAGGGGTACCACTCTGCTGTGAGAGTAGATGAAAATGAAGGAGATGCTACATATATAAAGGCAGATAGCATATAGGATGCTTCTGTATCTTTCTGTCAATATTGTTGTGAACCTAAAATTGTTCTAAAGGTGAATTGATAGTATTTCATATGTTTGTAGATATTTAGTAGGAAATTGTGTGTGTGTGTGTGTGTGTGTGTGTGTGTGTGTGTGTGTGTGCTTGTTTATTAATTTCCTTCTAACCATGGCGGGGAATGATACCTACATGATCATACCACAGCAAAAATGTGTTCTTTATATCAGACTGAATCGTTTTTGAAGCCATGCAATATGCCTGAGGTTCAGAACATTTTAGATAACACAGACTATCCACTCAGGTTCTAGGCAGAGTGGATGTAATAGAATTTGAGCAAAATCTGAGTGAGTTGTTAAAAATATTCAGTGAATTGAAAGAACAGACTATTCAACACATATGTAGAGACTGATGAAGGACTTACTCAGTGATAATTATAATACATGCAACTTTGAAAGGTAAAAAGTGGCATTTAAGAAGGACTGTGATTGAGCAGCTCTTCTGGCAGCTTTACATTAATATTGAGCAAGACATGGTAATAGTCACATTTTGAAAACCTTAGAAGAGCTGGAAAGGAAAAATAGGCTGTTTTTACTTGATTTTGAAATAATATCTAACTTTGCTTTTACTATTTTTAATTAACATGCATAACATTAAGGTTCTTTTTTATTGAAAATGGATTTCTCTCTCATACAATACATCCTGACCACAGTTTTGACTCCCTCTATTCCTCCCAGCTTGCCCAGACCCATCCACTCCCTCTAGGTCTCCTATTGGAAAAAAGCAGGCCTCCAAGAGACAACAACCAAACCTGGCAAAACAAGACACAATAACATCAGGAGAAAGCCTTCATATGGTCAGTCAACAAGGCAACCCAATAGGAGAAGAGAGTCCCAAAAGCAGGCAAAAGAGTCAGAGACACACCTGCTTCCACTGTTAAGAGCCCCACAAAAACACCAAGCTACTAGCATAACATATCCACATAGGACCTTATGAAGACCCATGTAGGCCACTGTTGCTAGTTCCTTCAGTTCCTGTGAGCCCATGTGAGCACTGCTTACATGATTGGGTGGGCCTTGTTCTGATGTCCTACATACACGCTGATTCCTACAATTTTTCCTTCCCTTCCCCCTACCCCTGCTTCAGTAGTGTTCCCTGATCTCCAAGGGAGGAACCTGAAGGAGACCTCCAATTTAGACTCTCTTTCTCTGCATAATGTCTGGCTGTGGGTCTCATTATACCCACTTGTATCTGCTGCTGGAGGAAGCGTTTCTGAAGATGACTGGACAAAGCACTGATCTATGAGTGTAGCACGATATCATTAGGAGTCATTTCACTGATTATTTTCTTTTGCCAGTTGTGCTTGATTTTTGTCTAGGTCTCTGGGCTATCCAGGCTCAGGTTCCGAGCCATCCAGACAGTATCAGTTCACACTCTTTATAGTATCAGTTCACACTCTTTATAGT
>CAJQZJ010027982.1:8679252-8690852 GCA_907164525.1 Lophiomys imhausi | reverse complement strand
TTTATAGTATCAGTTCACACTCTTTATAGTATCAGTTCACACTCTTTTTGTTGCTCTTCCACCCTTCCTATTTCACTCATGCCCCTGTGTGCCCAATACCCTTCAACACATAGTAGTAATCTCCTGAAGTGCTCTCAGTGTTTTAAGATTTGGATTACATATTAAATCCATTATTAATGTGAAGAGAATACAAGATTTTTACATGTGAATTTTTTGGTGGTGGCAGTGCTGGAGACTGAAGCAAGGTCGTGCTGCACACTAAATATTGTGCTACTGAGTGTTGCCCAGAAATTTCATTTTGATAGGAAGAACACAAAGTTTTGCTCCATGTCTGCTCATTTAATACTGTAATCTGTAACAAGGATTAGTTCAATGAACTGCTTCTTCTCTTGGAAGAGTAAAAATTGGATAAAATTTAGATCTACAGGATCATAATACTTTTGAAATGGTTCTCACTACAGATTCACAGATTATTAACCTTCTGAATTCCATACCATATCCCTGCCAAATTTTAATTCATTAAATTCATTAAAATTATATATAAATATATATCAGTGTTCATTAAAATTGTGTGTGTGTATGTGTATTTGCCTGTACAAGTGCACATGAAAGTCAGAGGTTGATAATGGGAAGTTTTCTTCAGTTATTTCTAATGTTTTGGAAGAAGATCTCTCCCTGAGCCTGAAAATTGTGGCCTTGGTTGGACTGATTGGTCAGCACATCCTAGGATCCATTTGTTTCTAAGTCCAGCCCTGTGTTTCTGCTGTCCACTGTTCTCCATTTTTTACATGGGTTCAGGGTATTGAGACTCGGGGTCTCATGTTTACACAGCAATCACTCTACTCACAGTCATCTTCCCAATTTTGATCTATTTCTTCCTTACAACATAACTTTTCCAGTACTCTCAGTAAGAGTCTATTCAGGCTGAATGAAAAGAAGTCAAAAGGATAGTAGATATGCATCCTTGATGAGGAAGCCTTCCTCCCTGTACAAGTAGAAACTTTAAACACCACTGACTGCTTGACAACAAACCACCAATGGTCACTTACTTAGTTCTTCTCTGCGGGGAATATCATACGGAGCCCTCTGAGTGTATCAAAAGATCATCGTCCAATGTCTCAGATAAATATGTTGAAAGACCCAAGTTGTATTGGAGATCAATACTTAAACCAAAGACACGTGAAATATTCATATTTGAATCTCTTTTTACCAGAAAGGTACTTTTTAAGTCTATTGCTTTTATTGGGGGTAACTCTTGAGACTAATTAGGGATGTGAAGAAACAAGCAGCTCTAAAAAGTATGATCAGAGCTCAGGTGATGCTTAAACACACCTGACAATGGATCTGAAATGTATTCTACCTTTCATACTCATTAATATTTTTTTCAAGAAAATTTGTGTAGTTAATGTAAATTTCTGTATTCCTTTCAGGAAGGCGATCTTATTCTCTCACCTAAATGAGGAAGCAACAACATCAGAAGGGGACTGCCACGTTTAAGTATGGAACGAACACTTTCAGAGTATCCATAGTTTGGAACAAGTTAATAAAATATTTATGGATATTATACTGTCTTCTTCTAAACTGAAAGCTGATTGGTTCCAGTTCTGGGCTTAAAGAAGGTGACTCGGCAATTCTGTTTTCTGGAGGGTCTCTTGCCTCTTAGGCCATGTTTGTACATTCTTCTTTGCTACTTTTCAAACAATGGTTTGATGTTTTGCAGGTACTATGAACCATACATACTGGTTTACACTGGTGCAGATGGCATCTAAGTAGAGTTCTGTGTCCTTTTCAGAACTGGTAGTCCTGGGCCACTCTTTTGGCATTCTTGAGTGCTTTATACAACACACCTCTTTCATTGCCATTTTTCTGTGTCTTTTTTTTTTTTGTTATCTGTAACTTCTACACTAAACTGTTTCTCCAGTGGCAGAAGTCTCCCATCTATAACCCTGTGCACAGTAACCTTCTCTACAGGTTTTTTTTTAGATAATTCAGACAACCAGCTCTGAAGAGTCCACCAAGGTAAAATTCTTCAAAGTTTCTGTATGTAAAATATATTTTTAACACTCTATAACCTCCAATATTCTGCCTCAAGGCTGTTAGATATCACTTTTATTGAAGACTGTCTTTTTAAAACACGATGTTAGAATCAAAATCTCAGGGTACCATAGAAGCTTTTTTTTTTTTCACCTTAGCTACACAAATTGATTTTATTAGCATGTCTATGTAAGACTGGACCAGCCACTGCAGCCTGTGGATAATTAAAACTGAAATAATACTAGGAATATCTGTTAGAGTGATTGCAACATTACACTACAATTGTCTATCTTCATACAACTTGTGCAGACTGCTGCAGTTAGTGTGGACAGAATAAAATGTGGAAGCCAGTATATACAAAAAATACAATGCTCTTCGAAGTGATCTCTTTCAAGCATCCCTGTGAAGCATCTCAGAAGATAACCTGATCTGCATTTTCTAATGAAACACTGCTGCTAACTGAATCAAAATGTAAAGCTAGTCTACAGAAATCAGAGCTTTTGATTCTGGGATGTGTATTCACTCCTTTTAGAGTAACTCAGGGGAAGTTCATCATCCTCTTCCAATATTATAACTGTCTTTAAACTACTGACAGATTCTTCTTCATTTTTATTTTTAATTTTTTTTAAGAAATGCTGTCCCCTCCTTCTAAATTTGGGTGGTGACGGTGAAACCTAAAGGCCAAAATGATACTCTTGAAGCAACAGCAATGCCTAGCCTTCTGGAGTCATGTGGATGCAATGTTTTCATCAGATATGAATGTTCTTAAATTCTGTCTGACTTGCCTGTGTTTTAAAGATACAGTTAGATTGACATGGTCAGTGCTTTGGGCACTCAGGTCAAGTTAAATACAGGAAAAAGGAGACTTTGGCGTGACTGATGTACACACCACCAGAACATTCTTTCTCCTCTATTACATCTTCAAATGGAGTGCCATTAGAGCCTAGAATAAGTACCTCAAGAGGCAGCCTGCGCTAGATAGGGATTCTGCTCCCTAGGTACTGCATGATTATGTTGTGAGATATTTGCAGAGAGGTTTATTTTGGGCTGGGTGAAATTAGCATCTTTGTTTACAAGAATACCAGCTCACTGATCAACTTAAAGTACATGCCTAATAACCAGCATTTCTTGGGCTTTTATGTTGCCCTTAATTAGACTCTTCAAAGTTAATTAGGGGAACGAAGAGTACTTTTTGTTCTTTTAAAGTCCCCTTTAACAGATTCTTGCATGGAAAGTGCTCTCACACTTGTGGGTAGTTTGACTTCTGCTCTAAACCTACTGGCTAGCTGTTCATTGGTTAACTAATTCATCCCTTGTTTGCATGGTATAATTCATTTTATTATCCTACGTGCTGTTGATACTTATCCCCTTCTTTTCAGCCACTGTACAATTTATATGTAGATATAAATTTTTACATTAATCTTTAAAATTTTGTTCAAGGACTACAAAGAAATTGGCAAACTGAATTTTTGGAACATGAATGTGCAGAGAGACTAGGGTAGCTTTGACCATAGACATTTTGAGAAACAAAACAAAACATAAAAACTCGTTGAATTTCTAGATGCACATGCCTTAGCAAAAGGGAAAGAGGTTGGCAGTGTAGAATATGACATAATTTTCATTTGATTCAAGATAAAAATCAATGACCTCATTTTGGTACCCATTATCCTTTCAAATAGTTTAATAATTTTTATTTGTAAGGATTTAATTCATACAGAAAATAGGAACTCAGGATAAGAAACTAATCTCAAGAAAGTGGATTTTGCAGCCATGATGCCTGTCTGCTTTGTGCCACTAATAGTAATAAGAGACCATTAGAAGGGAACCGAGTAGATGTGAAATAGTCTTTGCATTAGAGCCGGAGTCTGTCACTCTTCTGGCAACCCTGCAGAGAGCGACACATCAAAGCCACCACACTGTGCTAATAGTGTCACTTATCCCACAGCCTTTACACTGTCCCATATGCAGTTACTTTGCAGGGGGTGTGCACATGAGGGTGAGAGGGGAGTTGACAATGTGCTAGAAGAAACCGTAGGAGATAAACCGACTGTGATTTATCACCTCTAATCCTTGCAATGGAAAACATTTAAGAAGAGCAAATAATTGAGGTTTTTCAGAAACACGCTTTTGTAAAAGCCACCTGATTTAATTAGAGATCTAAAAATGGAATAATAAAAATAATTTTAAAAAGTCATGAGAAAATCCTTAGTATGTTTATATAATTGGAAGAAAGAAATTGGGCTTTAAAATGTTAAAAATGACTTAGTTTTGAGTATATGCCTGAAAGGATGTGTCTGTGTGTGTGAGTGAGTGAGTGAGTGTGTATGTGTGTGTGTGTGTGTGTGTGTGTGTGTGTGTGTGTGTGAGAGAGAGAGAGAGAGAGAGAGAGAGAGGGGCTTTTATTAGTTTTAGATCATAATTACAATCATGGATATCTACACAATAAGTTGCTGAAACAAAAATATTTCTATTAAATTGATAGCAATCAGTGATAATATCCCTATATTCTCTTTGCTGGCTAAAACTGTGCTCACTGTATTTGTTTTTTGTTGTTGTTTTATATCTAGTAATCACAGAGGCAGATAGTATGGGAACTGTGTGGACAATGTAAGAACAGGAGCAGCCCTCCAGACGCATGCTGCAAAATGCCTCTCACACTGCTCAGTGCTGCTGCTGCCTGACCCATGATTTGTCTCTCCCAGTCCTTGGCTAGACACAATAGCCTTATTTCTAGGCCAATCTTCCCATTTCAGCATCTTTGGGTCTGAGTTGGTTGTGAATACTTCTGGAGCTGCCCATAGGTATTGGAGAAGTCAGATGGAGAAACATGTGTCTGATTTTAACCAAAACATTACAAACACAGATAGTATAAATAGCGCATCAGAAATTAAAGTACAATCATTTCAAATGAAATACTACTAGTTGAAAGAAAATTTTAAACAAACTATCTCTATTTCTTTAAATCATGCCAAGACCCATTTTACGGTGTTTTAGCATTTAGACTAAGTCTTGTTGTTTCTGGAGGTGTAAACTGGCTATTTCATCTCTCTGTGATGGAACTCGTGAGTGGTTAGGAAAGAAATTATAGCAGAGAAACATCAGATGTGAAATCTTGAGAAGCCAGTGCCTCCACCCTTGCTTTTGCGTTTAATCTTAGTTCTATTGCAGACAATGTCAGGCTTTCACTGCACAGAGCAGGGACAAGTGATGCTTTCTTAAAAATGAGCAGGACAAGGAAGCTTTGCAAAGCAGAGGAAGATGGGTCAATGAAGTGCCTGCTACCAGAAGCATGAGCGCTTTAGTTCGTATCTCCAGAGCCCACATGTAATGCCAGCCACAGCAGTGTGTACCTTCAACCCATAGTCCTGGGAATCAGAAAAGGTAGAGCCCTAAAACTCATTGGTCAGCCAACTAAGCAGATGAGCAGATGGGCTTTGCATTCATTAGACAAACAGTCTCAAAATATACAGGTGAAGAGTCATTGAGTAAATACATCTGATGTCTGATTTTTAAGGGCTTGAAATATGTCTCAGCTATTGAGAACCTTTGCTGTAATTTCATGGGACCTGGGCTTGATTACCAGAACTCACACTGGGAAGCTCATAATTCCAGGTCTAAGGGATCTTACACCTCTTTTGGCCTCCATGAACACACACATGCATACACATAAGTACAAAAAAATAATTAAAAGATATCTGGTCTTCACTTCTGTCCTCCACACATATGCCCAGCCTCATGCACATACCCACATACCCACACCAACAAGTTCATTAATTGGTGCACACACAACACCAGAAAAATAGAGAGAAACAGAAAGTCTTCACCTTTTCAGTGTAGTTATGACACTTCCCTGTGGGAAGATATTATGCAAATTGAAGTGAATCTCATCAACTCTAGAAATCCATTTTTCTTCTCACTCTCTTATCTCAGTTAATAGCATCAAAGTCAACCAATGCTGGAGTTTTACTCAGATGTGGCACTGTGTCTATTACCTCTTCCCGACTTTCTAACTTAGCCATTAAGTCCTATTCATTTCTTTTGCTCTTATTCTTCCTTCTTCATTGTACTCATTGAGTCCCATAGTTAGATAATGTTCATGTATGGCCTCTCAGTGCATGGTGATCAAATCGTCTGCTTGATTGCTTTTCAGGAAACTGGGTATCAATTGGTTTTACATTCTAGTCTATTCAAGCTTCCAGGGTACATCTTCGAAACCCCAAGGTGGTGCTAGACCATGCCCTAGTCCATCATCCTGCGGAACCTGCCAGGAGTGGTGCCAATCCGTCACAAAGACTCCCCAGTCCTTTTCTCTAAAACTTGCCATCTCCTGTCTTCTCCTCTCCCACATGCCCCCTACGCCTCAGCCACAGGCATGTCTACTGCATTTTGAATATGCCATTTTTCGAAGCCCTGTCTTGTCCCAGATGCTGTTTCTTTTCCTGGAATACCCTCCCTTCCTTTCTATGCACAGCAAACTCCCACTCGTGCAGTAGGACCTTGCTCAAATGCCATCTCTTCACTGAAACTTTCCCCGGTTCTGCAAAAAGCCATCTTCTCCCATTCATGGACACATTGGCCTTTTGCGATGGCTGAGGGAGGAGAATCTTGTGGGCTGATCTCTAGGCTAGTTCTGGGAGGGTTGCGGAACCTTTTGAATTTTTTATTTTGATCTTTAATCAAAAGTTTAATATCTCATCTGGAGCAATGATGGATTTCTGGGCCCTTCCTGCGTATCTTCCTGCAGGCTGACCTCATCTAGCCCCTTTATCTATGAGCTTTAGTGTCCTATTTAGGGACTTGTAAAGCAGGTGGGCACAGTGTAAAATTATGTGGAAACTTTGGGAGAGCCTTTGTCTCCACAAAGGAGCCCCTTTATGTCTGCAAGGTGTGTGACTAATGTTCTCTACTGGTTTTAACTGTACTTTAGAGTATTGCCCAGAGAGACTTTATTTTACATTAAAAGCATCCTATGATTAAGTATTTGTAAAAAAAAATTGTATCTTGCTTTGACATAGAGCAAGTCCTTAAATATATATTCATAGATATGAATAATTATGTTCATTAGTTGGCTAAAGTTCAACCTTGAAAACATTCATACAAGTACCATTATATAGACTGAACAGGTTGCATTTATGTATTTAGAAAAATGTGTATATACCTATACCGTATGTATGCAATAAAAATTGATTTTAAAAGTGACAATGATTTTGAAAGAGAGCACAGACAGGTATATGGGAGTATTTCGAGGAAGGAAAGGGGAAGAGATAATGACATAATTATATTATAATCTCAAAAAGTAAAAGAAATAATTAAAAAAAATTATATATGTATATAATACCAACTAAGAATGGAGGAGTGTGTAGAACACATTAAAAGAGTTAGTAAGCTGGTTAAAGAAACAGAGAGTTGAGCTGGAGAGATGGCTCAGCCGTTAAGGGCTCTCACAACCAAAAATATAAGAAACAGAGAGTTGCCTTTGAAAAAGCCTTGGGTTGAGTTTTGCTCTTCAGATAATAAAGAATGTAGATGTGAAAGATGCAACCAATGAGCTCCCAAACTGCCTTTCTCACAAACGCTACAATACATGTAGGCAGCAGTACCATATTGTATGTACAAGCCACAATGTATTTGCATACTTACTCAACGTCCTCTGTGAGTGTGGAAGGAGAAGTTGTTGCTGGGAGCAGGGTTGAAGGGGGCTCAAAAACAAAAGCGGACTCGTTTATTTCAAGAAGAGGAAACCCTTTATAACCTTCGCCAAGAGTTCCATTGGCTCCCAACCTGCACGTTACTGTGGCTCTTCCTGATTGGCTCCTGTCTCATTACCTGGTGTGATGTCACCAATCTCCTGGCAAGTCAGGCAAGTCCAGTAGGTCTCAGGCTAGCTGCTTGCTGAACATGTATGTGCTGTTTAGCAGCAGGCCTTTTTCCTGCTCAATGGCAGGCCTTGTTGTTCCAACAAAAAGTAAAGAGGTTAACAACAGATAGACTCCTCAGTTAGACTCCTCGTCTGTTTTCTTATCAGGGCCTTACTCCCCAGGGTACCACAGGGAAGTGAATTGTTTTAACCATTTTCATAGACAAGGTAATTAAAATCTTAGCAAGTGTTGGTAACTTCTACCCAAGGCCTAAAGCTCTGTATTTGGAAGAGCCAAAAGTTAGTCCCCGGTGAAAGACCAAGTTGATCACCATAAAATTACCAATGTGAATTTGCTTTGAATATGGTCACCTCAATGATAACCGGATGTTTTTAGTTTAGCATATTGATAGGAATGTATCAGTCTTCCAGAAAATAACAGTTTGTATAAATTCTACTTCTTATGTACTAAGTTAAGCCCTGTGATGAGCTATAGAAGAAATAAATCTATCCTTCCATATATGAGCAATGAGCATACACTGTTGAGGAGGAAAGGAATGATGTCTCCAGTATTCATGATACACCTTCTGCTGGGGACTGAGAGTATGCTGTTTATATCTTTGAATGCCAGAGATCCAGAGTATATTCACCAGGCTTTAGATTAGTTTCTTTGTTCAGCTTCACTATTTTAATTCCTATATTCTACACTGGAACTCATCTGAATTTCCACTCCCAGAATGCAATTCCTTTCGACTGGAAGATATTAAAAAGCAAATAAAACTAAGTTCAATGAACAAGCAAAATGCATGAAATAAGAAAACTTCTATGAATATGAGTTTCAGATTTAATTTGTTGAAGACTTTTCTTGATCTTCAACATGGTTGAGGAGATTATGAAGGAAAACAAACCAATAATCCCAGAAGACACATGCTCAGACAAAGGGTTGCTTGAGGGTTACTTGGGATATTTGCCAGATACTCAAAATTTGAGTAACTTGACTTAAGTGATTTACTCTGTTTCATTCAAAGCTACTGAGTGAACATTAATTCTGAAACTATATACTGTTCACAGGGCAACCAGTGATCTTTTTGACAGACAAAGCTGCAATCATCAATCTCTTTTATAAAAATAATATTTTATTAATTCTTTAAGACTTTCATACAATGTATTTTAATAATATTCACCACAACTCCTCTTCCTATTTTCTCCTAAAATCACTCACCTCTGTAACCCCTTCCAACTTTCTCTCTCTCTCTCTCTTGCTCTCTCTCTCTTTCTGTCTCTCTCTCTCCCTCTTTCTCCTTATATTAAATAACACACTGAGTTCAATTTCTGCTACCCATGTTCTCCTGGATGTGGATCCATTCCCTGAAGCATGGTCAACCCTCCAGTGCCATTTCTTTAAAGAAAACCCTTTCTCCTCCAGAAGCCACCCACTATGAATACCCTGGTCCATGTTAGAAAATTGATTGGTTTGATCTTGTGCAGGTGAACACAGCTGCTAAGCGCTCATGAGTGCTGTGGTGCTGTCATGTTCAAACGACATTTTGGTGTGGTTCTCAGTGATCTCTAGCTATTATGGCCTTACAGAAGAGGAAGTGAGATACGGTTGTCTCATTTGTGGTTGAGTAGTCCATCAATTCTCAGCTTCTTAATTTAAGACATACATTCTACTCCACTAAGCCTAATATCTTGTACCTAGTTAATAGCCTTCCTTCACTAGACAAAAAGAAAGCACTTGTATGTTTATGTTGTGGAAAGAGGAAAGCATGTTGAAGCAACTAAGCCTTACAGGATCAGCCTCTTTAGTGTTCTTCCCGATTCCCTTTTGCTTCCTCATACTCATACCTTTTTCAATCCTAGCTTTGTTCCTGTTTTTATTTCATTTTTATAAGCATTCATTAATTTTGTGTAAAAGAATGGGTTTCGTTACGACATTTCATGCACATGTGTACTGTGATCACTTCCACCTCTGTTGTCACATAGCATGCTCTCTGTCATGGCTGCCCTTCCTCTACTGCCAAGCTCTCCTTCCACTTTCATTTATTACCGCTAGTGTTCATTTTTCTTTAATTATTATTGTTAAATGTGTAATTACATATAGGTATGTAAACAAAACATGCTGAATCCATTTAGTGTTGATGGAATAAATGTGTTTTTAGGGCTGACCACTTAGTATTAAACAACTAAGAGACCATCAGAGAAGATAGTTTTTCCTTGTTTCAGAGTCATTAATTGTCTATAGTTTTGTTGTTGTTGTTGTTGTTAACTAGGGTGGGACATTGTGAAATTTACTCCATTCTCTTTCATACATCAGGCGGTGTTGTGACTGTGAAGGTCTCATTTAGGCAACCATATTGTCAAAATTTCATGGATGCTGCTTCATTATCCTATATAGAAGACACAGTCACTCAGCAGACATCCTGGTCACGTATGTGTTACATACAGTCTTTCCACCAGTTTTGTCTGCAGTGTTTGGGGAGCATTAGATGTAGGAGTTGGTTGCAGATTTATCAACTGGGGCTGGACACCTCATAGTCAGTTGTTCTGAGCAATTTGATCTATTGTGGTGTTCTGTAAAGGTCTTTATCTGATGCAAAAGTGACCTTCCATGATGAGGGGTGAAAGTTATACTTGTCTCCAAATATAAAGATGAGTATTTAGAACACTGTGAGAAAGCATGCTGGTTTAGGAAAGCAGCCCTATTAGGTTCTTTTGTAGGATCCATAGCCTCACCAGCATAGGTATTTGTCTAAGTTTGCAGCACTACACATGAGTTCTCTCCTCTTCAGGAGGCCTTATGTCCAATTAGATGGCTGTTGGTTACAGCCAAAACTCAAATCCCAGTACTGCACCTTTGAACATATCAACATAAACAAACAAACAAACAAAAACAAAAAGCTTTCTCTGACATAAGTTTGTGAAGTGATTTTTGGATTCATCTATCCATCCATCCATCCATCCAGTGAATGGCCTAGGTTCTAATGGCTCCATGGAATAATGTGAAAATGATTGTATATTATTAACTTGGAATAATGTGACAGAATGCCATGAATGGGGTAACAACAACCATATCTTTCCCACAGTTCTACATACTATCTAAGACCTAGATGTTGGTAGATTTGGTTCTTGATGAGAGCTATTTTCCTAGATTTAGAAAGATGTGTGTGTGTGTGTGTGTGTGTGTGTGTGTGTGTGTGTCTCCTGAAATGGCAAAAATGTGACACTCTTACTGATCTTCTTCCTCTTATAAAAAAAACCAAACTATGTGGGCTCTAGCCTCATGAACATATCTGAGCTTAATTATCTTCCAAAAATGTATATCATCTCTAAATACCATCACATTGGAAATGGATTCTTCAATATCTGATTTCGGAAAGGCAACCATTCTGTGAGTAACAAAGGACACTTCTAGAATTTTCTTGGCCAGAAAACTAGCCATTTCCTAAGAAACGAGTCTCCTGTTACCTTTGAATAAGCATATTAACTTTCTTCTCACTGGATGAGGAGGATGCCTGATGTAAACAGTTTAAGGTGGGAGGATGAACCTGGTAGGGCTTATGGTGTCAGACTGCGCAGATCATGATTGAGTGGTCTTATGAATTCGGCATCAGAAGTATGTGATGAGAGCTTCTTTACTGCTTGACAGAAGGAGACAGAGAGAGAGAGAGAGAGAGAGAGAGAGAGAGAGAGAGAGAGAGAGAGAGAG
>CAJQZJ010027982.1:8590954-8679242 GCA_907164525.1 Lophiomys imhausi | reverse complement strand
GAGAGAGAGAGAGAGAGAGAGAGAGAGAGAGAGAGAGAGAGAGAGAGCATCTATAAGGAGACAGAGCCCCTGAGGGCCTGCCTCCAGTGGCCTAATTTCTTCAGTTCAAGCACCACCTCCTGAATTTTCCACAGCCTCTCAATATAACACCTCTATCTGGTGTCCAAGCACACAACATATGAGGATGTAAGGGGCATTTTGTAGCACCCCATTTTTCAGTACTTATTTTATTTTTCTTGTTCTACTTTTACTATTTGTTAAGTGATTTGAATGCTCACAGAATACTATGATACAGGTTTTCTTTTTTAATTATGTCTTCCTAGCCTCCAATTATTTGTTTTCCTTCCATTTATTTTTCCTCTCCAACTTACTAATATGAACTCTATTTTAATGAAGAAAATGGATAGTATTCTGACCAGTATGGTGCCACTGAAGGAGAATTATGAGTATAGATTTACTATTCAACTGTTTATTGGAAATCTTTGCATCTATTTAACAGTTTAGTGGCTGAATTAAAACATTTACATTGTCTTTAAAACCATGAATTCAATACAGTCTTATTGTCCATATGAGGGTACTGAGGTCCAGAAGGTAAAACAACTTTCTGATTTTCATATAACAGAACTGGAATTAAATTCTCTTGATTTAAGGAATTTATATTTTTACCAGACATTATTGCAGTGTTTTGTTGTCCCCCAAACCTTTTCTCCTTTCCTAATTAGGCTTCCACTCCCATTAGGAGTCATGGCATCAAATGTGCGTTCCAGTTGTACTTGCCTGGGTAGACCAGATTGAACCACTTGAGAGATGAATTTAGCATTGTGTATGCTTTGAAATTAAAATGGAAATACTCCAGTGAACCAAAACACACTTTATTTTTTTTTTCTGTTTCTGCTTTGGTTGAGACTAAACCTCTGTATCTGATGAGTTAGAAATAAATCTAAAATACCTTTACATTCTCTGAAGCAGCATTTAAATAGAAAAACACAATGTAGATGATTAAACACATTTGGCTATATATTTCATGGTCTTAAAATATGAGATACAAAACACACACACATTTCCATTTTAGTACATGTATGTTTGTGTTTGTATGTACTAAAATAGAAGTGTGTTTGTGTATGTGTGTGTGTGTGTGTTTCATATGGACCATGTATGTATCAAACATAACTGAAACAATATAGAATGCAATAAAAATAAGAGATGAAAGAATTTCACATCCATATAACTAAATTTAATTAAGATAGGATAATTACTGGTACAAAGGAATGATGCTTTTTTTTGACTAAGATAGTTTCCCTATCTTCCTTTACACCTTATACACAAATTTAGTACCTTGTGACTGAATCAAGATTGTAAAATAATTTTGAAATGATGAAATGATGGAGGGGTAGGTACTTTGGAGCAAAGATTTTAAAAGCATTACATTTAGAATTAATTGCTCATAAAATGTCAATGCAGCAATTGTTTAGTGCTTGACAGGCTTGATGACTGTTGTAGAATACGCACGCATACCGAGAACTCTGCACCAGTAGAATGCGTGCAAAAGATGATCAAGTAATTGTTTTCGTTCTTTTTTGTTGGCTTCATGTTCTCGCATGTCTATCTTATTTACCATACTCTGCATATTTTGTCCTTCTGTATGTAGTTTATTTTGTCCTATGTCTAATTGTCCTTTCTGAAGAAAGGCTGAAGCATTTATAGCCTTGCATTCTTCTGGGTTGCTTTCAAAATGTATAACCTGAGAGAAGCCTTTTACCTATATTCTAAGTAGCACACTATCTTTAATCTCATAGCCTTTTTTTTTTTCATAGCATTTAAGAAAATTCGCTGGCTTGCTTGTTTGTTTGTTCCTGTTTTTCCAGTGGTCTAAAATTTATGATAATGAAGACCTTGTGTAGTCTCTTCTTGTCTTCAGGGCACAGAAATATGCCTGTACTAATAAGCGTTCGACAACTAACTTTTAAAGGAGGGACTGATTTTCTGCAGGAGTGCAATCCTTTCACCCTTGTAGGACAACTGTCACATACTGGGATACATGCTTTGATGTAGACCCGGATCTCAGCCGGGATAGCTATTCTTTTTCTAAAACTTTTTTTTTCTTCAAAGAAGTTGAATTTGAAGAATTCTGTAACTTTGGATTCAGTTTTTTACTATCAAATTAAAGCTAAAAACGCTGCCAGGAAGGAGGGAAAGCCAGATTGGAGGGGGAGGAGGCGAGAGGTAGAAGAAGGGGAAGCAGAGAGTTGGGGGAGGAGATGGCGGAAAGATCCAGGAAACCTGAGGAGAAGCAACAAAAACCAATTAAAGTTAATGAACTACAGTTAAGCTTTTTATTTTAGTTTTTTTTCCCCTCACAGTGTATCAGCCTCAACTTGGAATTATTTTTCTTGGAGAGACACTGTAACTAGATTATTTCCTCACTACCCAATGATAAAAAAAAAGTATCACTTTAGTCAACAAAAGCATGAGGGTATGTTTTGTGCATCTTTCTACTGGATCTGTCACTTGGCCTTCAGCCTTGGTCCTACCACCCACTGAAATCTGGCAAACTCCCAGGATGTCACAAATTCTGTTCTCCTATATCTTTGCATAAGCTGAGAGTCGGCCCTACTGAATAGTTATCTGGAGGCAGGAGGCGGAGGTCCAATTGTAGTATCTAATATTAGAAATAGAGACGCCTCCAATGGTTTTTGGCAGACTGAACCTAGAAAGAGAGGCTCTGGCTCTCCCACTCAAATGTCTTAAATAGTTTATATATCTGCTTGATTAATTTGGCTAGAGACATGGTTGCAGTTAATGTATTAGGTATAAAAGTTTAGGGAAAGATTCTTATCGCAGTTATACCCATTCTCTAGAATAACTTATTCTGTCAAGCCAGCTTTGATAAATGTTAATGATAATGAAACATTATCATATAGTTATTTAATTTCTGTTGCCCACAGAACCTCCACAAAACTGAATGTGAAGAAGATGTACTTCATGAGCACGTTCTTTTCATTCAGCATTTTGGCGAAGCATCACATTCAAATATTTAATTCCGTTCTAAAATGCAGAGAATCATAAAAAATGATCTAAGTTAATCCAAAAGATATTGAAAATCTGAGTTTCTGACATTCAGGTTTCCCGTTTGAAATATTTCTTCAAATAGTCTGTGTACATAACAATTCTTTCCTAAACCTCCCATCATCTCAGGCCAGAAATCACAAAACTTTATTGGAATACTTCTCAGATCCTCATTTTGTTCCACCCATTCTTTTTAGGGATGGGGGGATAAGTAACTGACAAACAGTAGTTCTTTTCTCTCAGAGAAATCAAAGATTGTGAAGATAAGAGTGTCCTTACTTACTGAAGAGATTAGAGAATGCTAACTAGTCGTCCCCTCACCCAAGTTTCTTCTCCTCTTTGCCTTAAGAGATTCTGTTGGATACTGGTTGTTCATTATTTCTTGGGGCAGTCTTTTCATTGTTCAGAAAACCTAATGGTTAGAAAGATCATGATAAGCAGATACTGTAATTTTGAACTCGGCTTACTTGGTCATTCATTCATTCATTTAAGCATACACTCAATCACTTGTCGAATTTCTACTGTGCATACAATTTACATTCACTGAAGGCTTGAGAGCATCACAGAATTAGTAGAAATTAATTTTGGCACATTAATAGGCAGATAGAGAGAATGCTGCATTTTCCAAGGTAAATATCCCCATTTCTTTTCTTGAGACGATTTAATTTTAAACTCTGTTCCAATTCTCACTTTCTTCTAGAAAAGCCTTTTATGTTCATATTCCTCTTAAAATGTACATCCAAATATGAGTGGGCCTTTTCACATTTAAAGAATAGTAGAAGTGTTTCCACCCACATTTAACACATGTCTTTTCTTAATATAAAAACCTTAAAATAAAAGTGGACCTTTTTCCCTAGTGTATTTCAGTGTTGCATTCTTTACCATGTGCTACTTGAACCACTTGAGGTCAGGATGCAGGACCATCAGGTCAGAAAATTTCCAACTACTGCTTATATAAATGTATAGACAAGCATTAGCTTTAAGGTTGCTTTACTTATTTCCCATTATAATACAATATAGGTTTTCTTGTCGAAAAGTTATTATTCTTGCCCATATATAGTATGCTTAAAAATGATGTAAGCAAGATAATGATGTCACATACTAGTAAAGAAGCATATGAATAACTCAGAAAAAAAATGAATGGAAATGTGCAAAAAACACAAATTCTCTTCTCAATTATAATAAAAATGCAAACTGAAGCTTTAACACTAAAACACTTCAGCTAACCAAACAGTTGGTTTTTTCATTTTCTATTTTTCCTTAATATTATTTGTAAGGATATCAGGCGCATGGACTCAGTGCTTTTGCTTGTTTTGGTATAAATACTTACGGTCCTGCAGGAGCCAGTGAGAAAACAAGGAGGGAGGATGAGTTGAGCATTAATACTTGCTAGATCATGCCTTTAGAGATTGTAGGAGAGAAGAATTCATTATAAATATGCAACACCTTTTAGTAGTGTTTTTTATAATGAAATTTGGAAGTGTTTAAATATACCATGATAGTAAAATGTTTAAATGAGTGGTGTGTGAAATCCAGAAAATATTAATCTACACTACCATTTATAGATATTTAGCAACACATCTATATAAAAGGAATGTGAGAAAAATAAAACAAAGTATTAAATTGTATATCAACTGTATTTTATGACTTCAAAAGCATCTTTTTAATGTTTATTATTGTCTGTCCTCAGTGCTTAGAATAGTGTCAGACACTAGTGTGCAAGCTATATACACATGCTAATCGAAGTAACTAATATGCAGTTTGTTTGCTCCTACAAATACTCCTGCACAAAATAAGTAAGCACACTGTCAGTTCATAAAAAAGTTCCCACTCACATGTTGGTCGGTGTAATTTTTACATTTATATCATCAGTAAATTCCCTTTTCTTATGTTTTATAACTAAGCTACACAAAGTTTACAGAACCAATAGCTTGATCTCTCAACCATTTCCACTTAAAAGCTGTCAAGATTGCTCAGTGGTTAAGACCACAAAGTGCTCTTACAAGGACCTGAGCTCAATTCCATGACCCATGTTGAGGGTCTCATAACAGTCTTTATCTTTAGCTCTGGAGGGATCCAGTGCCTTTCTTGGCTTCTGCACTAAAGCACACACACACACACGCACATGCACACGCACATGCACACATGCCACACACGCATGTACACATGCACAATTAAAAATAGAAAACTGATTATTTTTAAAATAATTTAAACTTGGAGAAATGTTTTTCACTTGGCCTTGTCTAGTTCAATTCTGCAATGCTTCTTGATTAAATCAGTGTACTTCCTTGTCAATCAAATAGTTTCTAAATAGGAAATTGTTTGCCAGTGCTAGACCTTTTTCTTTTCAATTCAATCACATTTTACAAAAATAATTTGATTTAAAACTTCTTTCAACTGTATTAGAAGGTAGGAATCAATCTATATTCTCTTTAATTTATGATTTGTTATGAAATGTTACCAATTGCTTCTGAGTAGCAAAAATAATGTGTGTAGATTTCATTTAATTTATGAGGCAAGTTATGTCTGGCAGGCTTAGTGAAAATAAAGTTATCACTGCTAAGATTTTAGTAATGCTTGTAACAATCATCTACTCTCTACATTTTCATGACCCAATTATTATAATTTTTAATTATATCCAGGATTTTGTTTGTTTCATGTCAAATACAATGTTTTCTTCTTTCCAGGATCTCCATTTTTTAAGATGAGTAAAATATCCATTTCTCTCCTAAACATCACTGCAGTATCTCCTTAATGGCTTGGTCTCTTCAAATTCACCAAGGATCGTGTATTTTCACACTGGTATTGCTGAGGAAATTGTCTTCTCTAGGTAACTACAGAAATGTCCCCCAGCTTGCTGACATACTGTCATTTATTTCAAAAGTTTAAGCTCATTTACCTGACAAGATGCTTTCTCCCTATGCCTTTGCAATTTCTCCTTTTGAATTCAATGTGTATTTTCATCATTTTATATATGACAGTTGTTATTCACAGAGAGGTTAAGACTCTTGGTCTTGCTGCTCTGTGAAACTGGACATTATGCTAACCCCTCTGGAGAGCATTGCTGGATCCCCCGCCTCACCTTCTGTAACACATTTTACATGTCCGTCGTATCAGAAGGGTGTGCTTTATTTTAAGTTTCTATTCTGAAGTTATTCCAAAATTGCAGAAATGTTGCAAAAATGGTAAGTAATTAATATTTTTTCTAGACTCTGGGCCTAGTGAACTCCCCCCCATCTTCAACTTCTCTTAAATTGTGAGGAGTATGAACAAATAAATTGTCCATTTACATCTAAGTGCTTCTGTATCTCCTCAAGAATGCTCCCATGCATGACCAGGGTGTAATAAGGAAGTTGGCAATAATACAGTCATTTATTGTTCTAATAAAAATAATAGTAAAACAACACACTCAAATTTCTTCAGTTTTTCCAATAATGCCCTTAGGAGGAAAATACTGTTTTGGGGTTCAGAATGACTGTTACACCTAGTTGCTCTGTGGTGTTGGTCTCTTTTATCTTGGAATAGTTTTCATTCTTTATTTGTTTTTCATGATTTTGTTATTCTCAATGATTCAGGTTAAATATTTTGGTAGCACTTTCTTCAATTTTTGGTTTATCTAATTTTCTTCAGAGTTGGACTATACATTCTTAACAAGAATTACCACAAATGTAATACTATGTCCTCAGGAGGCACATGATGGTCATTTATGCCATTACTGATGAACTAACTTTGTTCATTTGGTTAAGGTGGAATCTGTCAGCTTTTGCCCATAATGTTAATATTTCCGCCTTCATAATTATTGAAAGTCTTGTGGTGTGATACTTTTAGATTTTAAGAATATACTGTTTTATCAAATAGTTCCACCATAGTTTTAGTATACAATAATGACATGTGCCAGAACCATATATTACAATAGTTGTAAAATAGTAAATTTTTAATTCTGTATTTTTCTCTATTCTATAGTTAATACTTAAATAATGGTAAATTTTTGCTCTTCAATTTATCCAACTACATATCTGTTTTATAATGACCTCATTAATTCCCACAGTAATTATAGTTTGTGAATTATAAGGCATTATCATTATTTATTTTGATATATAATTTGTCCTGATCTAACTAAATCCACAGTGTGTGTGTGTGTGTGTTTGTGTATGTGTTCATGTGTGTGTGTGTGTGTGTGTTTTGCATGTGTATTTTTCATGTCCTCATTTGGATGAGTACATGTATAATTTATCTTTCCCACACCCAGATGTGTCCAACCTATTTTATATGTTCTATTTTATAAATGGAGGCATGAGTGTAGGTGAGGTTACTGCTACTAGAACATCTTCATTTCTGGACTACTTTAGAAAACACATCCAAACATGTCCACAGAACTACAGCTACCACTTGTGTCTGTCTATCATTTATCCTCATCATCTATAATTTACTTGTCTTCTGTTATTCTGCCCATTCATCCACACATCCTTCCATTTAACCACGAGCTAAAATAGGTACCTCCACTTAAAATTCAACATCAGAATTCCTTTCAGATTTTTTCTTTTCCAGATTGTGACCTGGTTCTCTGGCAGTGATTAATCTAGCTGGTTTACCTGGGGTTTATACCAAAGATGCAATAATTGAGAATAGAACAAAACACAAACTTTGGAGACAATTATTGAGAGTAAAAAATTATTGAATATTTTCCTACTTTCTCTTACTATATTGTGTCCTCTTCTTTTATCATTGGGAGTTAAAAAAATAGCCACATACTTGGAGCATCTTTGTTCTTCAGGTTTATTTATTTTATGCATGTGACCTTTTGCCTGCATGTATGTGTGCATGCTGAGTGCATGCTTGGTGCACATGGAGGCCAAGAGAGGACACTGGTATTTTTGGAATAGGAGTCGATGAAGAATTGTACACTGTGAGTGGTGAGAACTGAACCTGTGCCTTCTGGAAAAACAAAGTGTTCTTATTCACTGAGCCATCTTGTAGCCCCCACATGGACTGTCTTGAAGATTATCTTCAGATGGAAGAGTTATCTTGGCACTGAAGAGTTTGCCTATACAGTAACAAGTACAGAGCTCTGAGTGGATCTCATCCCATGAAGTCTGCAGCAGTGCCTCTAGGGAGAGACAGTGGGGAAAGTCTAATCTGGCACAAGTAGTAAGCATTCATATTTGTATCGAAAATTTAAAACAATGTGAAACAAAACCAATCTGGTTTGTACTCTAATCATACTTTGTCAGTGATATTATATTCTTCTAAGTTGAATTGTAATGCTCCCATTTTGTCCACTGGGACATCATTCAAGGTGATGCAAGATGAAACTGTAGCTAGACCATATCACTGCCACTCTGTCTTTTTGCATGTGTTCAAGAGGAAATTTTATAGTTATTTACACTTTTTTAGTAAGTAATTATTTTGCCTGTAAAATCTCATCAAGTCTGATGCAGTGAACAAATTCCTGCTAACATTGTTTCTCACATAAGTTTGATGAATACACTCTATGAAAAGACATTTGTACAATTCAATTTTGTAACATTTACTTTAACTTTCTGTGTGTCTGTGTGTGGTGTGTGCACATTAGTGTAGGGGCCAGCAAGGGCTTCAATACCCCTGGAGCTGGAATTACAGGTAGTTGTGTGATACATAACATGAATGCTGGAACTGAACTCAGGTCCTCTGCATTAACAGTACAAACTCTTAACTACTGAGACATATTTCTAGTGCATGAGTATTTCTTTTTATCTGTATCTCCTTGAATCACATTTTAAGGAAAAAGGACTTAAACATATTTAATCTTTATTTTTTATTTTTAAAATTTTCTAAAATGTTTATTTGTTATGTCAAGTTACATCTCCATCAGAATCCCCTCACTCCACCCCTCCTGGCCCCACCCTCCCACCCTCTCCCCCTTCCTTCCAAATTCATAATTCTTTTTTAAATAATTATGAAAATTATAAGGTATAACACACATTCTCAATGTCCAGTCCATAAATATTTGGCAACTGATATTAATATTCTATTATCTATCTATCTCCATGAGTTTAAAGGTCTATACCTAATTCATTTTCCATTCTAACTTACATTACCAACTTAAAAATATCTTCTTAGACCTACAACATCCATTTAATTCCTAAACAACTTAAGATTTAACTGTGAGACTATAACTACCAAGTCTTCAACCACATCAGAGACCTGAGAAGGATAAATATATCTGATTATATAGGAAGTACAGAGCCAGCAGCTTCCAAAACTAAGAAATGATAGATAATGGGCTGCTTGGACAGTCCCCAATTTCTCTCAATCCATTAAAGCATCAGTCTTCATCCTCTTGGTCCAGCATCTCTGACAGACATTAATTGTAAAGAAGGAATTGTGAAGAATTTGCCTATACTGTCTTGTCAGAGCTAGAGCTAGGCTGTTGACTTAGCTGCTCCCAAGTTTTGTCTTTTTCGGACAGCATTCTGTCTACAGAAGCAAGGTATTTTTCCTGCCAAGTGACAGGCTTGCCAATAATGCAGCCGTCTCTAATTGGAGATTCTTCAATGCTCATCCTCTACTTGGAGTAGAATAGGGGGTGCTGTCAGGAGCTGACATTTCTAAATATCAAAAAATCTTAAGTTAAAAAAACATCTTAAATGCCAAATTTTACAGATCTCTTGAGATTTTGAAGAGCACCTATTTTTTAAAATGTTTATTTATTACATCAGGTTACATCTCCATCACATTGCCCTCTTTATACCCCTCCCAAATCCACCATTCTACCCTCTACCCCCTCTCCCTTCTGTCCTACTCCTCCAGAGTGGAGTGTCCCTACATATTAGTCCCCCACCCCAGTTCAGCAGTCATATGAGGACTAAGAGCTGCCTACATGGCAACACCTCTAGGGCAAAGTGTCTCATTAACAGGTAACAAAGTCTAAGTTCCTGTTCCTTTTGGTGCATTGGTTGTAGTATAGTTATCCTGTACTATATGGGTAAAATCTAATTATGATTGAATAGATGTCATGTGCATCTTTCAGAGCCTGGGTTAGCTCACTCAGGATGAGCTTTTCTAATTCCATCCATTTGGCTGCAAATTGCATGATTTCATTGTTTTTTATGGCTGAGTAGTATTCCATTATGTAGATGTACCACAGTTTTTTTTTTTAAACTATTCCTTGGTTGAGGGACATCGGGGTGGTTTCCAGTTTCTAGCTATTACAAATAAGGCTGCTATGAACATAGATGAGGAAATTTCCTTGTGATTCAGTGAGGAGTCATTTGGATGTATACCCAGAAGCTGTATGGCTGAGTCTTGAGGTAGAGATATTTCAAGTTTTCTAAGATATCACCAGACCAATTTCCATAGTGATTGCACAAGCCTGCACTCCCACCAGCAATGGAGGAGTATTCCCCTTTCTCCACAACCTCGCCAGCATGTGCTGTCATTTGTGTTTTTGATCTTAGCCATTCTGACAAGTGTGAGATGAAATATCAGAGTCATCTTGAGTTGCATTCCTCTGATAATTAAGGATGCTGATCATTTCTTCAAGTATCTGTCAGCCATTAGGGATTGCTTCTTTGTGAATTCTCTGTTTAGCTCTGTTCCCCATTATTTTCATTGGATTATTTGGTTTCTTGGCATTTAATTTCTAGAGTTCTTTGTAAATTATGATATTAGCCCTCTGTCAGATGTGGAGTTGGTAAAGATCTTTTCCCAATCTGTAGGTTACCATTTTGTTCAAATGGCAGTGTCTTTTGCCTTACAGAAGCTTTTCAGTTTCATGAATTCCCATTTATTGATTGTTGATCTTAGACCATGAGCTGTTGGTGTTTTGTTCAGGAAATTGTCACCTGTGGTGATGAGTTTGAGGCTTTTCCCCACTTTCTCTTCTATTAGATTTAGTGTGTTGGGCTTATGTTAAGGTCTTTGATCTACTTGGACTTAATTTTTGTTCAGGGTGATAAATATGGGACTATTTGCATTCTTTTACATGTCGACATCCAGTTAGACCAGCAACATGTGTTCAAGATGCTATCCTTTTTTCATTGTTTGTTTTTGGCTTCCTTGTTGAAAATTAAGTGACCATAGGTGTTTGGGTTCATTTCTGGGTCTTCAATTCAATTCCATTGATCAACTGGTCTGTTTCTATACCACTACCATGCTGTTTTTTGTTACTATTGCTCTGTAGTATAGCTTGAAGCTTGAAATCTGGGATGGTGATACCTCTTGATTTTTTTTTTTTTATTGTAAAAGAGAGATTTAGCTATTCTGTTTTTTTGTTTTTTTGTTATTCCTTATGAAGTTGAGAATTGTTTTCTCCAGGTCTGTAAAGAATTGTGCTGGTATTTTGATTGGAATTGCATTGAATCTGTATATTGCTTTTGGTAGGATGGCCATTTTTATTATGTTGATCTACCTATCCATGAACATGGGAAATCTTTCCATCTTCTGATTTCCTCTTCAATTTCTTTTTTCAAGGACTTGAAGTTCTTGTCATACAGGTCTTTCACTTGCTTGGTTAGAGTTATCCCTAGGTATTTTATGTTCTTTGTGACTATTGTGAAGGGTGTTGTTCCCTAATTTCTTTCTCAGCCCATTTATCTTTTGTATAAAGAAGGGCTTCTGATTTTTTTGAGTTAATTTTGTATCCAGCCATCTTGCTGAAGGTGTTTATCAGTTGTATTAGCTCTCTGGTAGAATTTTTTGGGGTTGCTTATGTATACTAACATATCATCTGCAAATAGGGATAATTTGACTTCTTCCTTTCCAATTTGTATCCCCTTGATCTCCTTTAGTTGTCTCATTACTTTTGCTAGGATTCAAGTACTATGTTGAAGAGATATGTGGAGAGTGGGAATTCTTGCCTTGTCCCTGATTTTAGAGGAAATGCTTTAATTTTCTCTCCTTTTAATTTGATGCTGGCTACTGGCTTGCTATATATCACCTATATTATTTCTAGGTATGGTCCTTGTATGCCAGCTTTCTCCACAACTTTTAACATGAAGGGGTGTTGGATTTTGTCAAATGCTTTTTCAGTATCTAACAAGATGATCATGTTTTTTTTTTTTTTTTTCAGTGTGTTTATATGGTGCATTATGTTGATGGAGTTTTCTATCCAACTACACTTGGATTCCTGGAATGAAGCCTACTTGATCATGATATATGATACTTTTAATGTGTTCTTGGATTCGGGTTGCCAGTATTTTATTAAGTATCTTTGCATCTATGCTCATGAGGAAAATTATTCTGAAGTTCTCTTTCTTTGTTGGGTCTTCATGTGGTTTAGTGATCGGGGTGGCTGTGGCCTCAAAGAATGAGTTTAGCAGTGTTTCTTCTGTTTCTACATTGTGGAAAAGTTTGAAGAGTATTGGTATTAGCTCTTCTTTGAAAGTCTGTTAGAATTCTGTGCTGAAACCATCTGGCCCTGGGCTTATTTTGGATGGGTGATTTTTAATGACTGTTTCTATTTCCTTACAGGTTATAGGACTGTTTAATTTGTTAACCTGATCTTGATTTAGCTTTGGTAGGTGGAATCTATCAAGAAAATATCCATTTTGTTTAGGTTTTCAAGTGCTGAGGAGTACAGATCTTTGAAGTAAGACCTAAAGACTCTTGATTTCTTCGATGTCTGTTGTTATTCCTCCCTTTTCATTTCTGATTTTACTGATATCTTTTCCCTCTGCCTTCTTGTCAGTTTGGCTAAGGGTTTGTCTATTTTGTTGATTTTCTCAAAGAACCAACTCTTGGTTTCGTTGATTCTTTGTATTCTTTTTGTTTCTAAGTTGTTGATTTTAGCCCTAAGTTTGATGATTTCCTGCCTTCTGCTCCTCTTGGGAGTGTTTGCTTCTTTTTTTCCCCAATTCACCCAGTTTAGCTGTTAATTCACTAATATGAGCTGTCACAATTTTCTTTTTGAAGTCACTTAGTGCTATGAACTTTCCTCGTAGCACTGCTTTCATTGTGTCCTATAGATTTGGCTATGTTGTGCCTTCATTTTCATTGGATTTTAAGAAGTTTTAATTTCCTTCTTTGTTTGTTCTCTAACCAAGTGATCATTAAGTAGAGAGTTGTTCAGTTTCCATGATGTGTAGGCTTTTTGTTATTCCTATTGTTGCTAAAGACCAGTTTTAATCCATAGTTGTCTGATAAGATACAAGGGATTATTTCAATTTTCTTGCATCTATTGAGGCTTGCTTTGTGTCTGACTATGTGGTTGATTTTGAAGAAGGTTCTGTGGGGTGCTGAGAAGAAGGTGTATTCTTTTGTGTCTGGGTGAAACGTTCTATAGATATCTGTTAGGTCCATTTGGTTCATGACCTCTGTTAGTCTCATTATTTCTCTGTTTGGTTTCTTTCTCAATCATCTGTCCATTATTGTGAGTGGGGTGTTGAAATTTCTCAGTATTAATGTGTGGGAATTGATGTGTGGTTTAAGCTTTAGAAGAGTTTCTTTTCAGCAGTCATATGAGATGTAACCTGAAGTAATAAATAAATATTAAAACAAATAAAAATAAAAATAAATCAAAAAAAAACTTCTTTTACAAATGTGTGTGCCCTTGTATTTGGGGCATAGGTATTCAGGATTGAGATGTCATCTTGATTAATTTTTCCTTTAACAAGTGTGAAGTATCCTTCCCTGTCTTTTTTGATTAACTTCAGTTAAAAGTCTATTTTATTTGATATTAGGATGGCTATTCCAGCTTGCTTCCTGGGACCGTTTGCTTGGAAAACCTATTCTCAGCCCTTCACTCTGAGGTAGAGTCCATCTTTTTTAGTGAGATGCAGTTTTTGTATACAGCAAAATGATGGGTCTTGTCTATGGATCCATTCTGTAAGCCTGTGTCTTTTTATTGGGGAGTTGAGTCCATTGATGTTGAGGGATATTAATGACCAAAGGTTGTTGTTTCCTGTTTTTTTGATGTAGGTGGCTGTTGTATGTTTCTTTTGGTTTAACTGCAGTGGAGTTTTTTGTTTCCTCTGTTTTCTTGGGTGTACATATCTTCTCTGGGTTAGAATTTTCTTTTCAGGATCTTCTGTACAGCTGGGTTTGTGGCTAGATACTGTTTAAATTTGGTTTTGTCATGGAATATCTTGTTTTCTCCATCTATGTTGATAGAAAGTTTTGCTGGGTATAGTAGTGTGGGCTGACACCTATGTTCTCTGAGGGCCTGTAGGACATCTGTCCAAGCCCTTCTGGCTTTTAGAGTTTCTGAGAAGTCAGGTGTAATTCTGAAGGGTCTGCCATTATACATTACTTGACCTTTTTCTCTTATGGCTTTTAATATTCTTTATTGGTTCTGTACATTTGGAGTTTCAATTATTATATGGTGAGAGGAATTTCTTTTCTGATATAATCTTTTTGGAGTTCTGTGTGCCTCTTAGAATTTTATTGGCATCTCTTTCTTTACATTTGGCAAGTTTTCATCTATGATTTTGTTGAAGATGTTTCCTGGACCTTGGAGTCAGGAGTCTTCTCTTTCATCTATTCCTATAATTTTTAGTTTCTGTCTTTTCATTGAGTCCTTGATTTCTTGGATTTTGTGGGTGAGAACTTTTTATATTTCTCATTTTCTATTTATCTCCATATAGTTGGTTAAGCAAATGTTGCTTGTCTCTTAGCAACTTGATTTCTGGTTAATTTAGAAAACCTCTGTTTTAAACTATGCTAGTACCCAACCAAATGACATGTTTGAATGACTATTAGTTTGCATCTCTTAGTTGTCTTAAACAATTTGTGACAGTTGCTATCAATGAGTCCAAACTTCACATTGAATTTTTAAGTGTTACCTATGTATAATACCTTAAAAAAGTTAACATTAATTTTGTATCAATACACAAAGACCAACACTTGTGTAGCCAAATATAATCTTAATTTTGTGTCAATATACAAAGACATAAGAGCATATTCAAAATTTGTCCCTTTTTCTTTATCATTCCTATATTATGTATATATCCCAATTTAAAAAGTCTTTTCCCCCCCATATAGGAAAGAAGGAAGGACAGGGAAAAGAAAAAGAGAGAAATCCTTGGGTTTAACCTCCAAAACCTATTTAACAAGACCTGTTAGCAACTTGTAACCAATCCCCCTAAATAACAACAAGCATCTATAACTCATCAAATTACCAAAGGGGTGGAAAATAAATTTTAACAAATCACCCACCCCACCTTCTGGGAGTGAGACATTGCTCTCTTAAAACTATTTCCTGTTGACATGGGATGTAGTAAACCTTTTTGGGGCCCAAATAAGAATGGAAAAATGGCTAAGTAAGTTAATAGTAACATTTGATGTTCAGTCCTTTTGTGCTCAGCTATTTAAATGTCCTAAGAAGTTTGTAGTCAGAGGTTTAACTTCAGGGTTTTAGTGAAGTCCTGGCTGGAACAGTCTGTGGGTCTGAATCATCTTAGTTAGCCATTTTGAGTTATTCTGGTTGTAGATTTTTGAGGAAACAGCTGTTGAGGAAGTCTGTGAGGCTGGATCATATGAGGTACATGTCTTCTTTGGTGTCTGATCCCTTTTCTTTAGAGGTTTCAGTTGTCCATGGACATGGATGCTTTTAATTTCCTGGAAAGATAAGAACAGATCCCTGTCCTAATCCTAACTCTGGAGCACTACTTTTTTTTTTTTTGGACAAGTAATATCTTTCCTACAGCAAATTGGGTTTTTGACAATATAAATGTATTATATTTCAATTGAGATAAAATTTTCTTTTGATATTTTGGAACTGAACATACCTTTAAGTGTATATATTTTGAGATCACAGAGGAAAATTCACTTTGAATTTTTTCATGCCTTTTGCATATAGCTTTTAAACTTAAATCCTTACAAATTCTATGTGCCTGCTTCTGCCTTCCCATTATTGGGATCAAAGGCATGTGCCTCCCAAAAGGGATTATGATACGTGAGGGCCCATTTCATCTGAGGAGGAGAGTATTTAATCTTTAAAAGTAGGTGAAAGAGTGATTGATTCAAAGTTCTCTTTTCCCCACCAAACACATACACACACATATACACATAGATACACACACACACACACACACACACACACACACACACACACACCAGACAATGCATATGTTATTGTTATTGTTCACCATTGAGTGATAGACATGCAGAACAAATCTTTCTTTGTAAGAGGACACTCTCATGTCCTAGCCTGAGAGATCCTTGGTAGAATTTTAAATTGTCCTTCAATGTCATTCAAGGAAACATCTCACACCTTTTTCTTTCTTGAAATGCTATTGAATCTGAGAACATCTGCAACAGTCTGAAATATGTTTCCCCACGTTTTTCTTTACTATTTCTATAGAAATCAGAAATTCTCACAGTCCCTGTGAAACAGTTCTCTGAGCAAACATCATTTATGCTTATGTCTTGAGCAGTGTCAATCTGAATTGAAATGTGACAGCTTTTTAACATCCTCAAATTTTACTTTCAAAATCATAAAGAATCCCTTAAAAGAGGTTGGGTCATGACAAAATTTGTTTTAGAACAATGTGACTGATCAAAACCTGAAGTTTGGAAAGAGACAAAGACCACACAGTCTTCCCAGCAAAACAGCTACCATATTCATCAGTTTGGCTGTATCTGTTGGACCGAATTTAGCAATACGAGGCTTCTTGACCATTGGCATTTCTACGTAGCAGGTTGTTGACCACTGGCATTTCTACATAGCAGGTTGTTGACCATTGGCATTTCTACATAGCAGGTTTATGACCATTGGCATTTCTACATAGCAGATTGTTGACCATTGGCATTTCTACATAGCAGGTTGTTGACCATTGGCATTTCTACATAGCAGGTTGTTGACCATTGACATTTCTACATAGCAGGTTGTTGACCATTGGCATTTTTACATAGCAGGTTGTTGACCATTGGCATTTCTACATAGCAGGTGGAGGTGGGGAGAAGCTTTGGACTCTCAACTGCCAACCCATCCATGCCTCTCAGCCACATGTAGGCTAGCAGACCTTAATTACATATAACATGCTCTAAACTGTTAATTAGATAATTGTATTTTCAAATGATGGAATTCTCATTAATCTGTTTTTTTTTCATGAGTTTGTAAAAACTGACTTGTATAATGCTATTTATGTCCTCAAACTGCCTTTTGGAATAAGAGAAAATATGAATGATTGTTATACCTGTTGGTAAAACCTTATTATCTGGACCTTTACCAATAGTAGAATTGGTTTACTAATTTGGGATACAAGTAGAGCTAAATTTAGTATATCTTTATATTATAGGCATACTTTGTAAACTCTCTCAAAGATTACTTTTTGTATGTTGAGTGATAAGCGAAAAATTTTAAAGAATTTACAACATTGCTTTGATTCTAATGGATAGCCTCATAATAAATGAATAAATAAATAAATACACACATAGATAATAAGTAAAAGGCATTTTTGAAAACATTAAGCAGTTCTGACTCTCTATTAATCCTGACTGACTTTGTCTTTCCTATTGCAGAATGGATATTTACTAGCTGAAGACAGGTTTCGATTGCAGCTCTCCCATTAAGAGGGATCAGAAAGTTGATGATTTCACTTTTCTCTGTGAAACTCAGTCTTAAAAATGATTGTTCCTGTCCATCTCACAGTGATACTGGAAGGTCAGATGAACTAAATGCATTTGAAAGTGTTTTGTGCTTTGCAAATCTGCATGATTTTAAGTAATGTTTTAATTTGTTTTCAAGTGCAAAATAGATTAGTGCTCAATCTACTTTCAACTCTCTACTTCTTTTTTTGTTTTTGTTTTTTAATTTTTAATGATGGAAACAAAAATATACCTAAAAGCGAAGTTCCTGGAAAAACCATTTGTTCTTCCCTGTCTTGTATCGTTCCTCAAACTTGATCTTGGCCTCCCACCTGGCCTTGCGTTTTAGAATTGGGTCTCTAAAGACATCCTTGTTGACAACAGTTTTGTCCAAAGGGATATCCACAGAGTACCTGGTGGGCATGAGGTGGTTATAGTTATAAACTTTCACAAAGGACTTGATCTTTGATCTCTTGGCGATTTTCTTCTTGCCCATGGCAGCTGTCACTTTTCGGGGATAGCTGTCAATTCCAGCCACCTGGGCATGACGGTAAGGGTGGTCTGAAGTGCCATCATCAATGTTCTTCACGAAGATGGCTTTGCGTCCGGAGTAGCGTCCAGCCAGGACCAGCACCACCTTCCCGGGTTTCATGAACTTGCCCATGTCGACAGCAAGCAGCCGGCTCCCAGCAGAAAGGAAAGACGGACACTTCTGCTAACCTTTCACCCTGAGGAGCCAACTCTCTACTTCTTAAAAATGGTGCTATGTATTCTATTTCTCAAACTCAAGAAGAACTAGAGTCTCCAGGAGAGTGCTTTCATGCTAACACTTTGTAGGTCACTCTGATTGTCTTGACCTCTTCTGCTCTTCTGTTGCTTGAGACTTTGCATTGGCAACAGTCTTCTAAGAAACGCTAAAGGTGCCAGTAGAGGAACCATGCATCATGAACCACTGATTTACAGGGCCTAGAGAGATGGTTCAATAGGTAAGACTACTCCTTTTCTATTAGATTAGGTTTTGATTCCCAGGACCCACAAACACCGTGATTCACAACTTCATGTACCTCCAGTTCTAGGGGATCCAATACCCTATTTTTTTCTCTGTGGGTACCCAGCATGCATGTGGTGCACAGATATGCATGCACAAATATACCAATACACATGAAAATTTAAAAAAATATATTACAATGAAACCACTGACTGCATGCTGATCAGACACACATGCCTGCAATAAAAAAAAGCATTGAATATAATGGAAATAATCTGCATTTGTCTGAGTACATGATCTTATTATGCTTTTCTCTAGATTGTATCTTTATTGCCAATGAATTACCAGCTCCATGAAATCAAAGACATTATTATTTTATAGTAATGGTAATCAGTATCATATTTTGTACTACTAATTTCTAGTTCTGCCTTAGACAACAACTTAGTCAGTTGCCCGGGTTTCATAGTTGAGAGCACAGAAGTTACTACCATTGAGCATGGTAATATATAAATACACACTTTGTTCTGTTCATTTGTGATTGTTTTTTTAATTAAAGAGGAAAGTACTGGACTGGAGAGGTGGCACAGCATTTGAAATCACTTGCTGCACAAACATAAGGATAAGAATTTGGATCCCTGCATCCATGCAGCAAGCCAGGAATCCCACAGACACCTGAAACTTCAGCTCCTAGGGATCCCATACTCTATTCTTGCCTCTTCATACACAAGGGCACTTAAACTCATGCAGATAGACACACAAACATGTAAATAAAAGAAATAAAAGTTGAAGAGGAAAATTCAACTATTCAATGTTTTTAAAAGTTCAAATACTCCCCAAGAAGGGTTAATATAAGTCAGTAAAGAGGGATGCAGAACAACTCTATGACAATAGTTCCTGTTCTACTCAAAGGTAAATGTGTGGTTCTTTCAGAGTGCATGGCCATCTCCTGAGGATATTATGTAGAACATACTTATGCACACATACACATGGACACACACAACATATTTATTTCAGGAATTCTAATTCTTTTTTAATTAACTAATTAATTTTTAAAAATTTATTTCTTCATTACATCCCCATCATAATTCCCTCCCTCCTCCCCATCCAGGACTCACTCTCCTACCCTCTTCCCCCTCACCCTCCTATCTGTATTTTTTTTTTTATTTTAAGGTGTATCTTTTCCCCCCAACAGCCCCCCCTTTTAGTCCAATAAATGGCTATTTTTCTTATAAAACTAAATACAATTCAGATCAATAAGAATAATTAGGCCAAATCATGAAAATTATAAGGTATAACATACATTCCCAATGCACAATCCATTCATATTTGGCACCTGATATTAATATTCTATTATCTATCTATCTCAATGAGTTTAAATTTCTATACCTATCTCAGTTTCCATCCTATTTCTTAGACAAGGATCTGTGGTTATATTTGTTTGCTAGTACAGAAACTCAAGTTTTTCTTTTGAGAAATCACAGACTATAATGGTAACTATATCATAATTCATTTGTGTTAAATTGTTTTTGAAGTGACATCAGCATAGCACTGTAAGTACTCCCACCTAAACCTATGAAGAGTTACCACATGCCCCATGCATGACAATTTGTCCTTCAAAGCGATACAATTCACCCTCAAAGAAATTCATACATAGTTTTCACGAGATAGAAATCTAATTACTATCAATCCAAACCAGTAATGTGCCTAGATTTCTACTGATAATAAGACTATTCTTGACCCAAGTTATTCAGTGAGAGGAGAGTCTCTTAGATCCCAAGAGAATAAGCCATACTTAAAATGCCAAACAGAATTAAAAAAAAAAAAAACCAATCAGAGAATCCATGCAGAGCTTCAGAGGAGGGGAAGCTGGCATGTGACTCAGGTTAGCAAGAAAAAACTGAGATAGGAAAACAAATCTTGTCTGCCATGAGATAATGAATAAAGGAGTTATATGACTGCAGTAGACAGCAGTTTCTTTATTCTTACTGTGCACCGAGTCCAAGATGTTCTGCCTGTTCCTGAATACGTTTTAATTATCAGGTGCTTTTAACTTGTGACCCCATCTTTGCACAATGGGAGTGTCTAGCGCATAGCAGTCTTTGCTGGATTCTTGTTTGAATAGAAAAAACAGATTGAAAGTACAATTTATATTCTACCATTCAATTTTGTTACAAAGCATTTTTTGAAACTGTGTAATATATCTCTACACTAACCTGGTACCTAAATATAACTGCCCCCCATGAAGGGGTGGCCTTTTGCTCTTTGTCTGATTAGGCATATATTGTATAATGTACCATTTGAAATTAAGCTTCCTGAGCATGTGTGAGTTTTTCAATTTATTTTCCAAGTAATTTCTTTCTTCATTTGGATTAGATGTACATTGCCTGGTTGACAAACCAAATGACTCAGAAAGGCATCTTTCTTGATTACCCCATGAAGATGGATAAAGACAAATGATTCACACATTCATGTGCTGCTTTTGATGATAAATGTCAGAGGCCTATTTTGGCTTTGCTCTCTGTGCTATAATGACAATGGCCACCAACTTTTGCTACTCAGAATTAACTTTACTGATAGTTCTGTAGAAATCCACAGTTATGGTTTACTTAGAAAAATCTAAAAGCATTCGCCTAAAGCTAACTGCAATTATTAGGCTTGTACAATTTTTGATTAATTTTTCATGGTTATTTATATTTGTAATTTTGTGAATGGTTGTACAAAACAAAGAAAATTCAAAGGTGATATTTAATCTCATTGTCAGTAGCCCCGGTTTTGCTATGTATAGCATTAATATTCTAAACATCTATTACATGAAATGTAAATTGGCTTCATTATGTCTATTCTGAATTGACTATAATTTCCATTTCTCTCTGTATTTTCTGTCTGTACTAAAATGAATGGATTCACACACCTCTGAGCTCCTTTCCATTTATGTTAAGTCCTCTAAAATTTAAATTAGGCCTGTGAGATTCAAAAAAAAAAAAGAGGAATAAGTGTCAAGAACTATAGGAAGACACTGGCCTAATGGGATTCTTAGTAACCACTCAATCAATCAATACAAATTTCCCTTCGTTTCATTGTGTCAATTATATTTCTCCGATTTGTGGACACTCAGCAGCCCTTAGGGGTGCTCAGTATTCACCTGAGCCTTGATCACTTTCAATGTGTGGCCTTTGAGGGGGCCACAGAAGAGCAATTAGCTTGTGATCACTCAGTTGTGATACGAATGGGTTAGGCGCTCACTCTTATCCTGGCACTGATTTTCAGAGGGTGGGGCTCCTCTTGTGAGGTTTTCTCAGATCCTGCCAATCATTGTCAGGAGCTTTTAAATAGAAACACTTTTCAACACTTCAGAAGCTCTTGAAAAAAGACTTGCACATTTTCTTTTGTTGTCTCCTTAGGATTCTCGCTGCTAATGACAACTGCCAGGTTGTATAAATGGAGTGGTTTAGTGAGGAGAAGAATCTGAGGTTTCAAATGCCTCTTGCTCCATGACATCTCTGTGATTTTGTGATCAAGTTGGGACAGAAACTACAAGAGGAAAGCAGATCCCTCAGCCAGTGCAGGAGCTCACAGAGAGCAGCTGGCTGCTTAGAATCCTCGGTCTTAAGGCTTCAGATCCAGAAACTTAAATTGTTTGGGAAAAAGTTAAAACTGATGAGAGTGAATATTAATCCCTGGAGTTCTTAAAAAAAGATGTATTTGTTCTTTATAATTCATGCAAGTGAAAATAAAATAGACTCAGTTTTGGAACTTGCAAAGATCTGAACTTATTGGTGTCAATATTTGCAAAGGAGACAGCAGTCCCTGATCACATGACAGGGGTTTGTCCTGGGAAATCTTTTAGACCAGAGACAAAAGGACAGTTAGTTCCTAGAGAAAGGGATGGGTTGATACTAAGATTCCCAGTTTCCTTATTTTTATGACATCTCTTGGATTTAAGAGCATGAAGTGTCATTAAACAAATGTTTCACAATGAAGTGTGTATAAATACATATATAATTTTATATTTCTACTGTATTCAATTGATTTTTAAAAATAATTCTTTTGTAGAAAATTCATTGAGGAGAAGTATTGAATATTCCAAAATCTAGACTCTGATAGTTGCTTTCATGGGTACAGCAGTGTCATTCATTTCCATAAGAGCATTTGGGGTGTATATGAGGGTACAATTAAACCAAAAGTCATTGAGACATTCGGACACTAAATGTTTCATGATTGGATTCTGGATAATAAGAAATCCACAACATGAATTATCCACCTTAAGAATTGATTTTTTTATCTTTATTTGTATAAATGGTATGTGATTGTCTTTATAAAAGTTATCCTAAATGAAGAAGCCAAGATGGGCACTGGAGTCTTGCTGGATTCTTGCTTAAATCAATTGAATAAAATATTAATGAAGATACATTTTGTGTGATGTTCCAGCTTTGGCTGAATTGAGTTGATGCAGTGCAGTCTTGCAATGGCAGAGGAGCTGAGCAATCAATAGCTGGAAGCATTGGACCACTGACATTCAGACCCTCACTAGCCAGCATGCCCAGTATAACTTGGTTAAGTGAATGGATTAAAAAAAATGTGGTACATTTACACAGTGGAATACTACTCAGCTTCAGAAACAAGGAAATCATGAAATTTGCAGCCCAATGGATAAAACTAGAAAAGTTCATCCTGAGTGAGATAACCCAGACTCAGAAAGATACACATGACATCTACTCACTTATAATTGGTTCTAGCCATATAGGACAGGATAACTATCCTACAACCAACACATCAAAAGGATCAGGAACATAGACTTTGTTACCAATTAATGGGACAATTTGCTCCAGGGATGCTGCCATGTAGGCCCCCAGTGTAAGAGGAAGCTCTTAGCCCTCATATGACTGTTGAATTGAGAGGGGCTGATATGTAGGGACATGCCACACTGGAGGAATGGGATGGGTGGGAGAGGGAGGAGAGGGTGAGAGGGTGGAACTGGGAGGAGTGGAAAGAGGGCACTATGATGGAGATGTAACTTGAAGTAATAAATAAACATTAAAAAAAAGACTAGGGCGTACTTGATACTGAAGTATAGATCAGCAGGGGCATTAAGTCTTCAAAGTCATGGATTATGGTGCTCCTAAAAAAGAGTAGGATACTTACACTGAAGGCCATGAGAATAAAATAGAATAGACAAAGCCCAATGATATATTACATAACAGACTGATTAGGACATACATGTATAACATCTCATTGTATGGATTTAATTTTATTTTAGCCTTTCCCACTCAACAACCTATAAATTAGTAGTAGTGTGGGTAATCAGCAGTATAATAAGAGGAGAGTTTTGATTAGTGCATAGCAAAAATAAATAGCAAAAATAAATAGCAAAAATAAAAAGTAGTTCCAACTAATGAGAACATAAAACATTTTGATGAAGATTAATCATTGACATCATTTTTGAAACATAAGAAAAACTGTCTACGAGAAGACAGGCAGTATTTACCCAAAGGTATTGGCAAAAGGGCTGGTTTTAAAGAGCTCCTTTTTTAGGAGCACCATTGAGTTTCCTAAAGAGTACAGTTGATATAGAAAGATGGAGAATCTAAAATAGCAAAGGCAGGATGACTTTACAATGAAGAAGATCTTTTTTTATGTTTATTTATTACTTCAAGTTACATCTCCATCATAGTGCCTTCTTTCCACCCCTCCCAGTTCCACCCTTCCAAATTCTCCTCTCTCTCCCACCCATCCCACTCCTCAGATGTGGAGTGTCCCTACATATCAGCCCTCTCAATTCAACAGTCATATGAGGGCTAAGAGCTTCCTCTTGCACTGGGGGCTTACATGGTAGCACCACTAGGGCACATTGTCCCATTAATAGGTAACGAAATCTATGTTCCTGATCCTTTTACTGTGTTGGTTATAGGATAGTTATCCTGTACTATATGGCTAGACTCCAATTATAAGTGAGTAGATTCCATGTGCATCTTTCTGAGTCTGGGTTAGCTCACTCAGGAAGATCTTATGAAACAAAAATGTAGGGCTATAGGCAATGGGAAAATGGATATATTTTAAATAAAAATGATATATTGATTTAAAAATAGTGTTTGGTATAGGTATAGAGGATGAGTGAAGAATCATGATGTATAGGGAGATAATTTCAGAAGATTTGTGAAGGTGTAAATAATTGGATTCTGGTTGAGAACTGAGGCAACAGAAATGGAGATAAATCCTAGATCAGAGACACTAGTAGCCTAACTCCATAGCATTCTATATGTCACAGCTTATAGAATGGAGTAGTGAGATATGAAGATAACTCTGATCTCTGTACAGGGCTGAATGGGAAAAGGATGAATGATGCACATCAAGAGAAATATTAAGATCCATATACAAATATTTTTGCAATATTTCTGTCTCTATTACTTTTGAATAGTTTTGTTTGTTTTTAATAACTATAAAACTTTCCTGAATATTTGTTGATGTTGAAAACTGCCCCTATAGGAATGGGACTTTAATTTTGGAAATTTTCAAAAGTGTAAAATTAATTTGGCAGGAAACTTTATAGCACACATATCCTAGTTAGGGTTATCATTGATGTGCTGAAAGGTCATGACCAAATCAACTTGAGGAGGAAAGGATTTATTTGGCTTACACTTCCACATCACTGTTCATCTTTGAAAGAAGTCAGGACAGGAACTCAAACAGGACAGGAACCTGAAGGCAGGAGGTGATGCAGAGGCCATGGAAGAATGCTACTTACTGACTTTCTCTCCATGGGTTGCTCAGTCTGCTCTCATACCTACCAGCCCAAGGGGAACCCACTACAATGGTATGGGTCCTTTCACAACAATCACATATTAAGAAAATATCTTTCAGGCTTGCCTACAGCAATTTTTATGGAGGCATTTTCTCAATTGAGGCTCCCTTCTTTCTCTCTGATGACTCTAGCTTGTGTCAAGTTAAGAAAAAACTAGTCAGTACAACATCTAAGAGTCAAAATATCAAAACCCCTAGAAGAGACCAGCACTCATCTGATTGTAGCTACCAATAGCAGTGGTGTATCCATCTCAATAATTGATTGTGATGGTAGTGGAAATCTTAGTTAGAGAACTGAATTATGATAGATAGACTAGTCCATGCTACCGTCACAAATAAACCTTGTAATCCTAGTACTTAGTTCAAAAGAGAGTTCCTGGATTATTCTCTTCAGTGCTGTGACTTCCAAGAAAACCAACAAATAAGAAAAGAGCTTTAGGAAGGTGTCTATACTTTAAACCATCTTAGTCTAGAAGTGATTCATGTTCCCCTTCTCATAGCCTTGAAAGGCCAGAACTAGTCATAAACTTTAATCTGTTATACAGGCTTGGAAGTAGAGGTGATCATATAGATAGCTGACAATGACCTCTTGTAGACAATCCCACAAACCAGTGACAAAATAACCACTGACACCTTTTCAGTTACTCATGGAACAAGGTGGATACTTACCTAAGGAGAAAAATCTAAACTTTGTTCAGCCACTGAATCCAGACTGGGGCCGTAAGTCTGGGAATTCTGGGCTCAAGAAAGCCTCTGAATCTGGTCCAAGTGTGTCTTCGTTTATTACAGAATCCTGTGAACTTGAAAGACAAATTTTGTCTGCCCTCCACCCCAAACAAACAATGGAACACTCTAATTAAAAGGGAAAGCAGTGGAAATAGCCCTTGGTCCTTGGTTCATAGAAAATTTAAGGGGTAAAATGTGGGCAGGGATAGGGTGGGAGCTTCCTTAATTAAGTCATGACTCAGCTCCATTCCTCCACCTATTGTTCTGAGTGATCCTATGTGAACAGGATGGAAAGGAATGAGCCTGCTTCAACTGTAGCACCTTGTCTCAACTCACTTCCTGCTCTTTAAGGCTGGCAGCCAGAGAGTTGTTTTAAGTATTGAGCAGACCTGATTTTATTCAATCAGTCATTCTTTTTTTGGCAATGCAGTATTTTTATAAACTTAATAGGTTTCCAATCTATATGCTTCCAGTAAGTTTCACATTCTAGAAGCCCACCCAAAATTAATTGTTTTAAAGCAATGACCATTAATGTTCTGAGTGTCTTTGCTCTCCATCCTATATTCTCTCTAAGTTTTATGGTTATCTTGAGTCTATTACATTTGATAGGTAAGAACATATCCTAATTTCATCTTTACAATAAATAACTCTACCAACTCAATTCATAATACTTATTAAAGGTTGGCCACTGGTTGGAATGTTAATTTTGGAAGAAGTAGTAGAGATGGTAAGAGAAACATTGGAGTCATCTACATGTTTTCACCCTAATGCCCTGTAGGGAAATAGCTGGTACTTGGCTACATTTTTTTTTTCCTTGTAGTAGCCAGGAAAGAGGAGTAGTTATGGCTGATACTAATGCTACTAACATATGTTAGATAGAACTAGTGCTGCTGCTGAGCATATCATAGTGCATTAAGCAACCCCATTCAACAAAATATTATGTTGCTCCAATTGACAAAGATGTTAAGATTGAGCACCGTGTCTCTCAATACTCAACTTTGTTCCTGAAGCTTTTATAGCTACATAGTTTTTCACGAATTTTTAGAAAGATCAAAATAGGACTTTACTACCTTCAGTTTTACTTAGAACAGCCAGCATTTAAACTATTAAGAATACAACCATTATATCAGCTAAATATCTTGCAGGAAACCAGTTATTTTATGTATATGTGTATGTACATATATATGTATACACACACACACACATATTTCACACATTTGATTGTTTTGGTATGAATCTGTGATACAAACCCTGACAGGTATTTAATGAAATTTTAAGAATAAACTTTCCCTAAAGTTTTCGGCCATAAAAATGGTTTCCCCAGTATGATAATATGAACTTAACCATTAAAGTATATGTAAGAAGTATTAGAGCTAGGCCAGATACCTTCCTCAAAGATGACAACCTGAGTGGTTACACGCTGGGATATAACTGACCTCATACATGCAGCACAGATCAAAGACAAGCAAAAGATGATATCACTTCCGTGAGAAAGATTATTAAAGTTTTATGCCTGGCTTAGGAGCTGCTAAACATGCTTTGTTTCCTACATTCTTGAAGTGAAGTGGTTTAGATCAACTGATAACTAATTAGCGGTTTTCTTTTAAAATTTTCAATATTCTTCTGGAAACTTAGCATCACATTTTAGAGTACTTCTTACTGAAAAACAGCAGAGAAAAAGTTATATGATGATATGTTTTATCCAATTAAGTTCTACTTAAAACATCTTTAGCCTCATTTATAAGTTCTAATCTTGTGTGAGCAGGGGAGGGATAATTCAGAATGTAATCTTTTTGATTTTTGTGTTCCCCCAAAGGAATTCTACCAATAACAATCATGTTTAAGGGAAATGTATTGGAATCCATTAAGTTTTTTTGCACCCTTATGCCTTGTTTCCAGTGCATGTATTTTGGCAGTTTTTAGATTTAAGAAGTATAAATTATCACCTGTTTATATCTACATATTTACTTTTGCAAAGAAAGGCAAAATTGACAAGTATTTTTTTCTTATACATAAGATTGTCACAAGAATAATGGCAGTAGGTTCTCCCTTGTCTTTTGTGCTAACATTCTATCCCAGGCCTTTTTTTGTAATTATGAGTAATACCCCAAATATTTCACAGCACAGTGTTGAGTCATAGGCAGAGGAACTATAAATACTTTTGTTCTCGAGAAACAATGAAGCCATCTATTCTTTCACATTTATCTTCCCCATATGCTGCTTCATTTAAGGGTAAGCTTTTTTTGAAATTTATTTTATTTTATTCTTAAAACATATCTTTCTCTTACTTTGTCCAACCTCCAGTATGGTTACTTCCTAGTAAACACTTTCATTTTTTTCTGATGTTTCATAAACATATCTAAATCTAGCTCATCATGCACCACTAGCTACACCTAATTACACACACAGGTTTGAATTACTCCATTACTATTTAAAGAAAAAGAACAAAAAGTAAGAATGGCAGATGTGTTCATAATTAATATCCTACTGGGTTAATCAGCAGATGCTTGGGATTGCTGTGAAACTTTTGATGTATTCAGAAAATCATTCGCTTGATCTTCAGACCTCTTTAAACACATGCATACAACAGCTACAGCATTTGGGATCTGTGAGCCTTGTAAATAACTTACTTAATGTTATTAAATCACAGACTCATCCCTTTGATAGCCAAGTGCTTGATTGGTTCAGAATACTTCAGTGAAATACTTGAAGCCACACTCCTAGTCAACATCATCATAGTATTCCTAGCTTACTAAAGTCATTCTCAAAGTCTTGTGTAGACAAATAATTCTGAAGTGTGAATCTTCTAAAGTTAATGAATACAAGATGCAGAGAGTTAATACAAGGATATAAATAATGAGGTGGAATTGGCCAGTAAGATGCTTGTTATTTCACTGAAGAACAGCAAGGAACAGAATCATGGTAGTGGAAACTCCATTCTTTTTTCTTTTTTCTTCAAGTTACATCTCAATCACAATCCCCTCCCTACTCCCTGCTCTGATCCCTCCCCCACCCTCTTCCTTCCATCTGCTTCCTTTTTTTTTCAAGTTTAAGGTATATCTTCCCCCCCACCAACAACTCCCCCTTTCAGTCCAACAAATGGTTCTTTCTCTTATAACAACAAATACATTACAAAACAACAAAAATAATTAGGCAACCATTATGAGGATTATAAGGCTTAGCATACATTCCCAATGTCCAGTCCATACATATTTGGCAAGGGACTTTAACATTCTACTATGCAATCATCTCCATGAGTTTAAAGTTCTATATCCAACTCAGCTTCCATCCTAACTTGCATCCCAATTTTGAAAAGATCTTCTTAGATCCAGAACACCCTCTTAATTCCTAAGCAACTCAAAATTTAGCTACGAGACTCTAGTCATTCAAGCATGTCATTTTGTTAGGTACTAGGGCAGACTTTCACAGTTATTTTCTAAGTTAATCAGAAATCACGTTGCTAAGAGACAAGCAACATTTGCTTATCCAAATATAAGGAGATAGATAGGTGGTCTTCAAAAACCTCAAAAGATCTGTAGAATATGGAAAACCCACATTCATGGAGCTCTTATGTTAAAAAGACAGTCTGTACAAAATACTGTTTTAGTAGGATGTGCTTTGCATTTTAGTTTGGGGGTTAATATATTCAGGTATGTGCCTGGCACACTGGGAGGACTTGTTGAATAGCAAATAAAAAATTTCTAACTCAATGAAAAATCTTAGAGTTTAGCTAGAAATTGAGTTAAAAGGAAAACATAATGAACAGGAAAGGGCTCATCAGTACTTTTAAAATATCTTTATGTCTAAAATAATGGTAAAATTTTTTTGTAAATCAGAAACCTACTTTAGGTTTCTTTCAACTTAATAACATTTAAAATATTTTGTGTTTGAATAGTAGCATTACTATCAGTACAACTTGGCTTTTCTTTGTCAATGATGATAATAACAGTCATCCCAGGTAATGGAATTTTCCTCATCTAAGTCTCTCAGGGGACCACAAAGAAGGGAGACTGTAGAGTGAGACAATTTTGCTAGATTGTCTCTTGGATTGGGTATAGCAGTGTCTCTCAGCAAGTGCAACTTGATTAGCAAGTGTGCATATGCCTAAGGAAGGGAAATATTAAATAGTAGATGAGAAAATCTCCTCAGTAATCTCAGATATGAAGGGAAAATGGTTTCTATTTATATTTCTTTTCCATTTTTAATGAAATATATTGTTATGAGGAATACTTTGCAATCCAAATGAACAAAATCACATTGAAAACCTGTATTGTTTACAAAAATATCAATATATTTTGCTTGATTTTTTGTCTTGCCTATAGATTTGGGTGATATTTGGAAACAATGAGAATACAAAACTTCAGTTTCATTTTTTCATTAGATGACATGACATCTGAGAACATTTTATAATATGTTCTATAGTATCCAGTCACACTAAATTTAGTAGAAGACAAAGTGGTGAAAAGCCTTGAACTCATTGGCACAGGAGACAACTTCCTGAACAGAACACCAATAGCTCAGGCTCTAAGACCAACAATCAATAAATGGGACCTTATGAAACTGAAAAAGCTTCTGTAAGGCAAAGGACACTGTCATTAGAACAAATGGGAAGCCTATAGTGTGAAAATTGATTTTTTTAAAAAAATTTTTGAGATTATAATATAATTGCATAATTTCCTCCTTTTATATCTCTTAATCCTCCCATATACTCCTTCGTGCTCACTTTAAACTCATGGACTCACTTTTCATTAATTGTTGTTACATATGTTCATATGTGTGAGTCTGTGTATACATACATATTCCTAAAAATAATCTCCTCAGTCTAGGTAATGTCTGTATGCTTTTATTTGGTGTTGGGTAGCCAATTGCACTTTTCTCTGGGGAAGAATGCTTCTTCCTCTCTCAGCATTCTTTAGTTGTCCATACTTCTCTGTGTATGAGTGAGAGCTAGCAGTCTTTACCAGATTCATTTTGACATTTCTGTTGTATAGCTCATGTTTTGGCAGTGGTGTTGGTGAGACTCTATAGCTTCCAACATTCCTAGGAGACACAATTGCAGAGCAAACTCCCTGATTCCCTGGTTTTTACAATCACCACACCTCCTCTTCCACAATGCTTCCTGAGCCTTAGGTGCAGGAGATGTTTTGTAGACGTTTCCTTTGGAAATGAGCTCCTCAGCTCTGCATTTTTATTGATTGTGATTTTCTGATATGGTTCTGTCTGTTTCAAAGAAGATTTCCTTTGATGAGGGTTGCATTAAAAAATCATAATGTAGTTCAGGATTATGCTTGTTTAGTAAAGTAGTGGTTGTAGGTTCTCGGGCAAGATCTGTGACTACACTAGCTCTGAGTAGATGGCTAGATTTCTAGTACCAGGCATGATTTCCCTCTTGTCGAAGGAATCTTAAGACCAATAAGAGAACTGTTGGTTACCACAAAGGTATGTGTGCCACGATTGTGCCCTTAGGGTTATAATGCCATTACGGCTCTTGTTGTGGTTCAAAGGAATGATAGATGTGTAGTATTGCTTCCCTCCTTTGGAAGATTGCACAATACCTTCTGCTTCCATCAAGCCTAGATCTCAAGGAGGTGTCTTTCAGGTCAGTTGCAGCTCAGGGTCCCCTAGTCTTGTGTCTGAAGTGCATAGTGTCTTTAGCAATAGGGACTTACCTTTCAACTCTGGGGGAGCGGGGGGAGGGGCAACCATGGGCAATAGAAATAGTTTGTGATGGTTATATCTTAATATTTTTCCTCTTCTTTTGTGTTTTTGAGACATGATCTTACTTTAAGGCACAGGTTTGCCATCCTCTTGCACCAGCCTCCCAAGTAACTGGATCACAAGCATGTGCCATCACAGCAAGCTGAAATTCTTAATATTTCTTACAGCAGTTTTGTGCATTTTTTTAAAGCAAGAGGTCACAAATTTTCATTTTGCATTGTGACTCATGCATTGTGTAACTAGTTCCATATATGTAGCTGAATCCTTAGGCTCTGGGTATAATTTTCTCTAGGGATATACTTGACAAAACTTGTCATATCTTTTTTGTTTATTGATCAGTCTTCTTTGTTTTTCCAACCTTGGTGACTCTACACTTGTGATCACTTCTTCCTAGTGAACGGTTCTTATTCATTGACCTTCATTCTCAGTTCTTATCATTTCTGCAGACAACCTTCTCTGGCCACTCTAACTGAAAGAGACCATTCCTCTTCCAGAGTATTCAGTTTCTACCAAACCTCCTGTGTGTTCTCACGTAAGTTAATTACCATATACTAATGTTTACTCCCCATTTGGGTCCTTTAATGTAATACAACTACACTAGTAGATGGAATGTTTCAGTGCATGGCTAGTACACAGGAAGTTCATTTTAAATGAATGCATGCTGGTTGTTTATCCAAAAATGTTCTTTTTTGGATAAAGTTCTACTCTGCAAAAGCTATTAGGATTTAAAAGGAACATTTTTGTGTCTGTTCTAGGAGAACTTAATCTAGTTCTAATCTCATTTAGGAAAGAAAGAAGCAACTAGAAGATTCAAAATCATGTATAGTTTACAAGGTATCATAGTATTTCTTTATTGGAAACATAACACAATTGTTTGTAAAAGTTTAGCATGCTGTAAAACTATCATTTCTCAACTGACAGTACAAGGGAGTAGAGTAGACTGTGGACAGATGACCAGGAATGGGTGTACATAGGAACAATTGTGAACTTGTAAACTCATACTAAACACCCACTTTTAGCTCCAGTTGGATACTGGAAAGAAATATCAAATTTTAGGGGAAATATCCCACAATCTAGAATCTTGTAGTCACACAAATAAACTGGGTCATGAACTTTGATTCTAGAGGAAAGAAATCAAGACAAAAAGTACCATATATTGTGCTAGGAAGTTTTCTGAGTTATCCTGGTAAGGATGCAACTTAAGACCAATGCCCTTATTCCCACACTGTGCTGTCCAAGGATGGGTACATGAAACAAAGACTCAAACTCTTAGCCTTTCACAATCTTGACTTCCAGAGAGGCTCACAAGTGTGGGCCTCTGTGGCAAGTGTCCTGCCCTACTATGGTGTAATGGTTGATAGCTAAAGGAAAGAAGGGGGGTTTGTTTACACGCTGTGAGATCACCACAAACCTACCTCACTGTGTTGAAACGGGACAAATGCAATAGACCATATTGGGTGGTGTGTGTGTGTGTCTGGTCCTGGTTTCTTATTTCCCCAAAATGCTACCTCCCACCCCTAGTTATTGTTTCATCTGGCCTTTGTGGGACTTTACTGTCTCTGTGTTGGTGATTGCTAGGTGGCCTAGTTGTATAAATATAATGTGTTGGTCTTCATGTTTTTAGGGGGTTTTATTGTTTACAAAACTTCTTTTTGTATTGAGAGAAAAATAGCCAAAGCATTTTTTCATAGAAAGTTCTGCACAAGGCACCACCATCTGAACCTGAAACATGGGGTCCTCTTCTCCAAGTGAGCCTCTGGAACCATGATTTCATCTTCTGTGCCCCTGTTCCCCTGTCTCCCATTCTGGACCACACTCTCTGACCTTAAAACAGTTCCTCTTATCCATCATAAGACTTACACTCACTTGACTTTGGAGCATCTCTACAACTCCTGAATGAGCCATGTGAGAATTTAGAAGAAACATGAACCTTATTCACCCTTGGTCCCCAAATTCAGTAAAGTGGTTTTTGGTTGGTTGTTTTGAGACAGGGTCTCAATCCCTACAGGGGTCAGCCTCAGGTTCTTGTCTCTCCTCCTGCCTTTGCCTCCTCAGTGCAGGAGTTGCAGGTGAGCCACCTCTCTCCCAGGCAAGGCCATTTTTTTTGGTGTGATTGGCCTTTGGATGGATCAAACCAACTTAATCTGTATCCTTTGGTAGAGAGAAGCAATTGTAGGGCCTTCCATGTAGAAAGTGGAATCTGAAAGGAATATGAATGCATAATCAAGATGCTCAGGAACTTAATGCTTGTGCAGGAAACTTATCTCAAAGTGGCCACAAGATTGTTACTAGGAGACAGATGAATGTGTCACCATGTTTGCTGGTAGAAACCAAAGCTTTGTGAGAAATCTTGAATTTATGGGGAAGGTGGGTGGGAAAGTGTGTACTTGTCTGTCCTTTCCCTGATCCCTTCTCTTTCCTGAACTGTAGGAGACTAAGCACCCTTGGGCTTTTGTGACCCCCACCACTGTGGTGTTTATTTCATGGTTGATTTTATTGTATCTGGGTACTAATACTCATATCATATAATCATTTTGTAACACATGCTGGCTTTACCTTTGCTCCTCTTCCCTGGGAAAATAAAAGACTCATTGGTATTCAAAAAAAGGTACCATATAGAGCCTCTTGTTGGTTTTATGCATGTGTGTATGGGGGGGGTATATGTGTTCATGTTTAGGTACAGAGACCAGAGGAGGTTTCTCTGTCTCTTGTTCTATCACTTTCCAGGTGTTATGTTGAAGTAAAGTCTTTCACCGAACCTGGAACTAGGTTGTCAGCCAGGAAAACCCAGTAATCTTCATCCACTTCACCAGAACTGGGACTGTAGGTACATAAGACCATGCCCATCTTTTCACATGGGCTCTGAGGATTTGAACTGAATTTATTCTACTTGCAAAGCAAGCACTTTTATTCACTAAGCTATCTACTCTGCCCGTAAGCATTTACTTGTAGTAAGTTCTTGAATAGTGGGGATTTCCTAACTAAAACAACACCTAACACTAGAAAATACAATGCTATGTTTTGAATGTTTGTCCCATCCAAACCTTTGCTGACATTGAGATCACAGTGTAACAGTATTGAGGCATTGCATCTTTAGAGATAAGGAGAGTATGAGATCATTACTCTCAATGGTAGATTTAATGTTGTTATGTAAGAGTGAGTAGAATTCTTGTTCGCTTCTTTCCCATGATGTAAACAGCACAGTATGTCATTGATCTTAGAATTCCCTGTGACCAGAACTATGAGAAAGTAGATTAATGTTTCCTTTAATTTTCCCAGCCTGTTTTACTGTATTACTGTAAAACTGTATTACTACTTTTCAGTAGTAATATCACAACATGCATCTAGACACTTTACGTTCGAGAGAAGTCTATGTGAAAGTGGAAATGGATAGCATAAGAGAAAAAGCTAAGCAAAGATGGCTTCAGCTGTCAAGAATCCATAGCTTCTCACTGATCACACAGAGCATCATAAAGTCTGCCATGCCTTTAGAAAATAAGATTTTTATAGCCTTCAGTAGGTATCCATTGGCTCTGAATAACCCAGGTAGAAGGATGATTCTCTTAGGCACCTCAACAGAGGTGATTAAAAGACCTAATGGGACTATGAGTTGAGGAGCTTGAAACCAAGAGATATGACCAGCAGCATGCACAGAAGGGGACAAAGGAGTACCTGACACACAGGAGGAGTTCTACTGCTGTTTGTAATAGGCATCCAGCTACTACAGTGGGCAGAAATACAAAGAGTAAAGTCACAATGAGTAGTCTACATGTCCTGTAATAAATTCATTATCAAGAAAATAAAAAAAAATCAAACTCATTTCAGTAAATTATGGCTAGAAGTGAACTGTGTTATAAAATATCCACTATTTAAAAATATACTATTCATGGATTACAGTCAATACATTCCATTGTATTGCTTAGTGAACTGAGCTATTTAAGTGAAATTATACTAGGACTTTCTAGAAAAGAAAGTTAAATCATAGGGGGCAGGTTTGAAGGATGAGCCAGCAGAACTGGAATCTGTGGATTATTTGATAGCACTCCCCCCAGTGTCTGCAACAGTGAACATACTGAAGGTATCACACTTTTAAAACAAGTTGTATTTAAATTCAGATACACAGCTTAAATTTATAGCTTAACTCTCTCTCTCTCTCTCTCTCTCTCTCTCTCTCTCTCTCTGTGTGTGTGTGTGTGTGTGTGTGTGTGTGTGTGTAAGAGAGTTACAGGACAAGAGAGAACAAGGGAGTATGCATGCATGCGTACACATGTGTGGGACATCTAGAATAAACTGTTTAAACTATAAGTTCATTTTCCTCATCTAGCAAATTACTCACAAGTTTTTTTATGAGAATAAGCAATACGTCATGCAGACATATGATAAGTACTTAGACACCCAGAACTTGTTTGAACTCCCTTCCTATTCGACAAAACCTGGTTAGTCAGTTTGATCCACTTACTATGTGGAATGTTTACTTTTTGTTTATTGCCCTAACTCTTTTGGGGATAGAAATTTTTCTGTCTCCTCCACATCAGACTTCCTAGCTGTCAGGTGGAGGGTGAAAAAGCCTGTATACCTGAGCATCCCAGATGGTGAGAGAGGTTATGATCAAATGGAAGAGCAGGGGAACAGATACACAAAAGTGGCCATGTTTACCAGTGTTCATTGATTCACATAAAATGCCTTCCTTATATATGTAAGATGCATCTGTACTTGTAACATGTACTCTTCATAATAAAAAAGTAAAAAATGTAGACTTTTATGCTACCCAGTTTTCTCAAAATCTTAAATAGATGATATAATCTCTAATTATACACTGCCATTTACACATAATCTTCAACAATTTTTCTAGCATTTTATACAGAGTTTTTAATCTCACTTTTTTATCCTTTACAGTTGAACCATAGTTGACTGGGTTTAAATCTACTAGGACCATGGTTGGGGTTAAAGAGTTGTCAAAATGGGAACACTAAGAGATTTCCTCTTTGTTTCACTGTATGGAGCTAATGAGACCTATGGGTTTTTCCACTATTATCAGTATTTTCAATGTTCATTTTCTAATGAGTTTGGCAAAATAATAAGGGCAAAGAGCAAAAAATAATCAAATAAGTATATAAAGTATGCTCTTCCAGACAAAGATGGCATGACTGCCCAAGCAGAACTCTTGGCTGTCAGGCAGTGCAACCACACATTAGTGCAAAATGCTCGTTGATCTGCTGATGTATGAAAGTCTCGATTTGGCATACAAAAGGCACTATGGAGTGTCTATGTATAATGCATGAAGTGTTGGCTGCTCAGAAGCTGAGAATCTGAAACTCGGGGACAGCCTGTATGTATATGAACAAAGAAGAGAGATAGATATAGTAAATCCTGGTTGACTATGTTCTTTATATGTTGAGGGAGACTTTGGAGTGCAAGGACTGTGAGTCCTTGAGGGTGAATAGCATGGCATGGGGACTGACAATGCCACACTCACAGTGCATGCCTGCCATGTACCTGGCAAGAACACGGTGTGTTCAGGAAGCATGGATGCAGAGCACCACAGAGTGTGGGGAGCGATGGAAGGTGCTGTGTTCTGAACTTAGTGTGGATACCCTTGTGCGGTTTGTAAATCATCAGGTGTTTTGTGTTTTTGAAAAGGGAATATATTTTTCTACTGTTACTTTTCTACTATTGGAACAAAGTACCTGACAAGCAGCTCTTTAAGGCAGGAAGTCTTTTTTCTGCTTAATTCTAGATGAAGGGATAGCTTTTCTCATGACAGAGAAGACACAGTAGAAGAGGCAAGCAACCAGGTGGTCTCATTCTCAGTCAGGAAGCAGAGAGCAGTGAGTTCCAGGTTTTACCTTGTTTTGCCATTTTTATTCCTTCCAGGGCCCTAGACCATGGAGCAGTCTTCTCACCTCAATTTCCCTACTATAGAAAATCCTTTCCTGATATTCCCAGAGGTTGGCTTCCATCATGACTCTGTCGAGTTGACAATAAAGATTATCTATCCATTATGTGGAAAGACTGTCATCACCTGGAAATTCAAGAGGAGACAGTTCAAAAATCCAGATGTGTACTTTCACAAAAAAGAGCAACACTAGACCATTGTATTGTGGAGTGATGTAGACTTTGCACCAGGATCCACTGACACCTTTTCTTTCAGGAACCCTACCTAGCTGTTCTTTGACTTTTTGGTGAACAGTGATGTTTGAAAAGATTCTCGGCTCCAATAGCACCTGAAATATGCAAAAAAAAAAAATGACTAGAGAAATTAACTTAAACTTTCAACTTAAACTTTCATCATAAATTGGGTACTATCTTAGCTTCTGGTTGGTAGAAATGTGGGTTGGAAGCCACAAGGAAGATGAATAGATTTGATGATCTTGGGAGAGGGAGAGAATCTGATATTTATTTAAAGCTTCTGAATGAGAGTGGTTAGTACCAAATGTATTACCTTGTATACAATAGGGGCTCAACACATACTTACAGAATTAATGTAAACAACTGAGGTTCCACTCAAGCTATTTTCCATGTTTGGTAACACACAGGTTAATGGTCCAAGTCTCATTTTCCCTTTTTCTGATTTTGCACATTACCTTCAGAGTCAATTGGCATTGACAACACCGAGATTAGTAAAGTCATCTTTTTGGCTTTTAAGTTTATTATTTGAGAATTTCATAAAGTGATCTTCATCACCTTCACCCACTATTGCCCTGTTCACTTCCCCACCTTTCTATATCCCCTGCCAACTTTGTATCCTTTTAAAAATTAACCTATTTTGAGTTTAATTTGTTTCTTTTTAAATGTTTATTTATTACATCAAGTTATATCTCCATCACAGTGCCCTCTTTCTACCCCTCCTGGCCCCACCTTCCCACCTTCTGCCCCCTCTTCCTGCTATCCTACTCCTCTGGAGTGGGGTGTCCCTACATATCAGTTACCCAGACCAGTTCAGCAGTTATATGAGGGCTAAGAGCTTCCTCATGTACTGGGGGCCTACATGGCAGCACCACTAGGGCAAATTGTCCCACTAAAAGGTAACAACAGCTATGTTCCTGTTCCTTTTGGTGTGTTGGTTGTAGGATAGTTATCCTGTATTATTTGGTACTTATCCAATTATAAGTGAGTAGGTGCCATGTGCATCTTTCTGGGTCTGGGTTAGCTCACTCAGGATGAGCTTTTCTAGTTCCATGCATTTGGCTGCACATTGCATGATTTCGTTGTTTCTGATGGCTGAGTAGTATTCCATTGTATAGATGTAGCACATTTTTTTTTTATCCATTCGTCAGTTAAGGGACATCTGGGTTGTTTCCAGTGGCTACCTATTCCAAATAAGGCTGTTATGAACATAGATGAAGATATGTCCTTGTGGTTTGGTGAGAAATCATTTGGATGTATTTTTTATATCTCCCTTGGTGTATGGTCATCCTTTAGGACATGGTTTACCTACTAGAAGCTTTAATTAAAAACTTCCCTATAAGTCATCAACTGAAGATATTCTAGGAAATACTTATAAAGTAAACAAAATAACACTTTTTCAGAGGATGCGTACATATCATACAGCTGCAAAGGTGAGTGTTATCAGTCTTTGTACTCTCCCATATAAATCCATTTCCATTTATTCTCAAGTAAATCAAATAAAACACTTCAAACTCATTTGTTATTTCTTTACTTCTATTTTCACATATTTAACATCATGTTTATAATATTTAAAAAAAACATACAATTGGCTGGAGAGATTGCTCAGCAGTTAAGTGTGCTTGCTTTGCAATAATGAGGATGGGAGTTTAGGATCTAGTGCTCATGTAAAAACCTGGGAATACTGTAAATACCTGCAAGGCCAGCTCTGATAGGCAGGAGTTAAAAGGATTCTATGCCTTGCCGGCTTTCACTCAACCAAGAAAATGCAGATTCAGAGAAAGACCTGCTCTAAGGACAGGGAGAGAGTGGTAGAAGCAGATAGTCATTGCCATCTTCTGACTTTGCTTGCGCCACAGGCGTATGGAGCCATACATAGAGGCACATTCACTCACACAAGCACACAAGCATATGTTGGTTGCTTTTGTGTCATATCTTTAGCTTTCTGTAAATAGAATAATATTGTGTGTTTATTTCCACACTGGAAGCAAATATAACTAATTGATGCTCCACTGCCTTTTAGCATTCCACTGGATGTAACAGCCAAGGATTCATTTTGTTTTTAAAGGTTTTTTTCCCCCTTTAGTACCGTGCTATTATAGTTGGTTTTAGTTGCATCTCCTGCTTTGTAAAGATGAGTCTTAGTTTTGACGCAACTTGCAATTTTATAATTGTCCAAAGTGGAAGAATCCTCCAAATATCTGTCATGAAAATGAACAAAATACTGTGGTATTCCAAACAACAGAGTAGTACATAGCAATAAACAAAGTCAAATGACTAATACATTAAACATATTTTATAGTAAATGAGAGGAGTCAACACACGCACAGTTGACATGGTGCCCAAAATAGGAAAACACAATCTATAACGCTAAAGATCCGAAAATCAGGGGGGCGTAAAGACCTTATAATTATGGAAAAATTTAACATCTTTTTTATGTTTTAAATTGCATTAGTGAATATTAAAATAGTTGAAATTACACCCAAGATCAATGAATTATTTTTCTTTCCATTTAAGTGCAAAAATTGACTTTATGGATGATAACAATGCAATAATTTAAAACTGTTTTTAAAAGTAGTTTACCTTTTTTATTATTATAATGTTTATTTTTACATCAAGTTACATCTCCATCATAGTGCCCACTTTCTACCCATCCTGGTTCCGCCCTCCCACCTTCTCCTCCCTCTCCCACCCATCCCACTCCTCCAATGTGGAGTGTCCCTCCATATCAGCCCTTCTCAGTTCAACAGTCATGGAGGGCCTACATGGTAGCACCCCTAGGGAAAATTGTCCCATTAATAAGTAACAAAGTCTATGTTCCTGATCCTTTTGGTGTGTTGGTTGTAGGATAGTTATCCTGTACTATATGGCTAAAATCCAATTATAAGTGAGTAGATGCCATGAGCAACTTTCTGAGTCTGGGTTAGCTCACGCAGGATGAGCTTTTCTAGTTTATTTGATGCATTTGGCTGCTAATTGCATGATTTCCTTGTTTCTGATGGCTGAGTAGTACTCCATTGTGTAAATGTGCCACATTTTTTTTTTTATCCATTCATCAGTTAAGGGACATCTGGGTTGTTTCCAGGTTCTAGCTATTACAAATAATGCTGCTATGAACATAGATGAGGCTGTATCCTTGTGGTTTGGTGAGGAATCGTTTGGGTGGATAGCCAGAAGTGGCTTGCTTTGTAAAGCTTCCAATATTATCATTTATTTATCATCATTCTGCTTGTGTCCTATGTTTACCAGAACATGTTTTGATCAGACTTATGTTTTTTACTAGCTGAGGAAATATGTAATGTTATTTTATTATGGTTTCAGTTTATATTTTCCTGAACAATACTACAATTTATTCTTTCATCATTCTTTTATATTCTATTTGTCCTTACTTTCTGAATCATCTGTTCAACTATTTTGCCTGTTTTCTATTGTTTCTTTTATCATTTTTATATTGAGTTTTACTTCAATTTGGCACATAAAATTATATTAATGGGGTGATATGTAATTCTTTGATACACACCACACACACATATGCTGTGAAATGTTAATTGAGATAATAGCTGGATTGCCTCAAGCATCATTCTGAAAAGCAAATCATGTACATGCTGTCTTTCGGCACTGAGAGTGCTGCTTTATCATGGTTTGTAGGAGAATTCCAGAACATTTTGTCCTCCATGTAACTCGAGCCAGTTGACCAACCTTCCCTTAGCCCTGCTGCCTCTCCTTATCTCTGGATGAACTTGTTTCATGTGTCATTCACCATTTAGTTATATTTCTGTATTTATTAATAGTTTGGAAAGTCTGCCTCTTACAACTTTGTAATAAGTTAAATATATACTCTTCTCTAGTGGTGTCTTACCTTCAGAAATGATGAATTCAAATATAAATCCATCTTTAATCTTGCCTTTTTCAGTATTTTAGTTAAAAAATTCCGCTAATATTCTACTTAATAAATAAAATTGATTTGTTTTGGCTTATTATTCTAGCATAAGGGTGAAGGGACACATTTGTGTGTCTTAGGCTCCTTGTGCAAACAATTCCATGTACAAAACCAGGCCCTTACCTGCTCCAGCAATAGGGATAGCAGGCCCTGGACCTTACATGGGTAGCATAGTAGAACTGGCCCTGGATGTGGTGCTTGGAGGCCCAGAACGAGGGCTTGAATTGACTAATATCCATTACCACATGGATGAACTGCTGGAGTACAAGAAATGGCCAGCTCAACAGACTCCAAACTACAAGATCTCCATGACACAGGGGAACAACAGGATATCTGAGAGGAGTCCCAGTGAGGTTCTAATATTGACAAAGTAGCAGAAGCCAGGGGCCTGGTACCAGATGAAGGAGTAATTATAATGAACATTTGCAAGCAAAAAAGGTGAGGACAAAAGGGAATATTGTGGTACACATTGTGTCACACTACAGCTTCCACAATTAGATTTTTTTGTTGTTGTTTTTCTGTTTGGAGCAGTTGCAAGGTGGAGGGCATCTTTGAAAGGAGGTGGGAGATGAATGGAATCAGGGTAAAAGATCAAAAGAATAAAGGTAGTGAAAAGTTATTTTGTTCCTCTTGTATTTGACTAGTCTCTTTGTGTTCTTATAAAGACAAACTGAGCCAAAAGTGTTGCTCCTTGTAAGTGTCCTTATGTAATCCTCATTTGTTGGGTTTATCTTTTTACACACTGTGGGAAGATTGTCCTTGTATTATTCAAATGTTGGTTTCTGTACCCAGAGAGATGAGTTCAGGGCAAACTTTGGTATTATCATTTTTATAAGGCATCACCTGCTTGAATAATTTTAAACATGGTTCTCCAATACCTTCTAATTGGTTTTAATAAAGAGTTGAACGGCCTATAGCGAAGACAGGAAAGGAAGGCTGGACTTTTGGCAGAGACAGGGACTCCAGGACAACTCAGGCGCAGAAGTGCCAGTGGAGTTTGCCAGCCAGACATGGAGGAAGAAGTAGCTTCCAGGACCAGAGACTGACGAATGTAATGAACCACGTGGCAGAACATAGACTAATATAAAGGGGACAATTTAAGTTAAGAGCTCATTGGGGAACAAGCCTAAGCTAAGGCCAAAAGCTATTATAAACAAATATAAGTCTCTGTGTCATTATTCAGAGCTGGGATGGGCATAAACAGTCCTTACAGTTTTACTGTCTACTTTCCAAAGGCCTCATCAGAACTGGAACGGGCATAGACAATCCCTACAGTTTTACTGTCTACTTTCCAAAGGCCTCATCTTTAATCCATGGTCTGATTAAGTTTTCACCCTGATAACTGCTCGAAATGGGGTCAGAACTTCAACATCTGAAGCCTTAGGATTTTTCAAATCTCTGCAAGCATGCACCTTATACCTGTTAGACATTTTACAGTAGGTAGATTAAGTTATTTTGCTATAAAATTTATAAAATTATTTTTCTTTCATAAAACTGTCAGTTTTCAAAGTTGGATATCTTATAGCATGAGGTCAACATACTGGAGTGAGTGTGCAGTAAGAATCCAGTTTTATTTGTTCTTCCATATAAATGACCACTAACTGATTTTTATTGTAGTTCCTATGTTTTATTAATATTAAGCATCACTTTTGTCATAAGTTAAGCTTTCTTTTATGTGTAGGCTTGGGTCAAACTATTTTTATTTGGCTATTTTCCAGTCCTCTGAAGAAATATAACCCATCACAATTTCAATAAGTGAAACTAATCCTTAATTTGGGATGAGGTCCATTCTAGTTTCTCACTCAAGAAAACCTTAGCAATTTAGCAATTTTAAGTCTGTTTCTCTTCTATTTTCACTTAAAGAAAATTCACTTAGAAACTGAAATTTGTTGATGAATTTTCAAGAGTTGACATCTTTACAAAATAAATATTTTCTAGTATATTGATTTATCCAAGTTACATGCTATCTTTAACTGTAATAACTTTTAAATAATTTTCTCTATAACATTTTATACATTTTTGTTAAATTTATTCTTTAAATTTCCTATATATTAAAATGATTAACACAAAATTTTTGTATATTTTAAATTTGAGACTGGTATAAAATTGAAATTTTTCTTTAGCACTTTATCTCAAAACCTTACCAAAAACCTACACATTCATGGAAACTGAAAAACTCTCTACTCAGTGACCAATGGGTCAGGAAATAAATAAAGAAGGAAATCAAAGACTTCCTAAAATCCAATGTAAACAAAGAGACAACATACTTAAACCTATGGGACACAATAGAAGCAGTGTTAAGAGGAAAGTTCATAGCACTAAGTGCCTTCAAAAGGAAAGACAACTCATATTAGCAACTTAACAGAAGAACTGGAAATGCTAGAAAAGAAAGAAGCAAACATCCCCAAGAAGAGCAGACAACAGGAAATCATCAAACTCAGGGCTAAGATCAATAACTTAGAAACAAAGAGAACAATACAAAGAATGGACAAAACTAAAAATTGGTTCTTTGAGAAAAGCAACAAAATAGACAAACCCTTAGCAAAACTAACTAAAAGGCAGAGAGAAAATACCCAAATCAACAGAAACAGAAATAAAAGGGAGAAATAACAACAGACATTGAGGAAATCCAAAAAATCTTTAGGTCTTACTTTAAATACTTGTAGTCCACAAAATTTGAAAACCTAAGTGAAATGGACAATCTTCTTGATAGATTCCACCTACCAAAGTTAAATCAAGATCAGGTTAACAAAATAAACAGTCCTGTACCCCCTAAGGAAATAGAAGCAGTCATTAAAACACAATGGAATAGTACTCAACTATCAGAAACAAGGAAATCATGCAATTCTCAGCCAAATGGATGGAACTAGAAAAGCTCATCCTGTGTGAGCTAACCGAGACTCAGAAAGATGTCCATGGCATCTATTTACTTATAATTGGATTTTAGCCATGTAATACAGGATAACTGTCTTACAACCAACACACCAAAGGAACAGGAACATAGACATTGTTACCTGTTAGTGGGACACTTTGCCCTAATAGGGTTGCCATATAGGCACCCAGTGCAAGAGGAAGCTCTTAGCTCTCATATGACCACTGAACTGAGAAGGGTTGATATGTAAGGACACTCTACACCAGAGGAGTGGGATGGGTGGGAGAGGGAGAAGAGGGTGAGACTGGAACCAGGAGGGGTCAAAAGTGGGCACTGTAATGGAGATGTAACTTAAAGTAATAAATGAACATAAAAAGAAAAAAAAAAGCTTTTCTTGAAGCTTAAAAAAAAAAAAAAAAAGTCTTCCAACCAAAAAAAGCCCTGGGCCAGATGGTCTTAGCACAGAATTCTACCAGAACTTCAAAGAAGAGTTAATACCAATAGTCTTCAATTTTTTCCACAAAATAGAAACAGAAGGAACACTGTAAAACTCTTTCTAGGAGGCCACAGTTACACTGATACCTAAACCACATAAAGACTCAACAAAGAGAAAATTTCAGACTAATTTCTCTTATGAACATAGATGCAAAAACATTAATAAAATACTTGCTAACTGAATCCTAGAACACATCAAAACTATCATACACTGTGATCAAGTAGGCTTTATCCCAAGAATGCAGGGATGATTCAACATATGAAAATCCATTAACGTAATCCACAATACAAACAAACTGAAAGAAAAAAAAACACATGATCATCTCACTGGATGCTGAAAAAGCATTTGACAAAATCCAATACCCCTTCATGCTAAAAGTCTTGGAGAGAGCTGGCGTACAAGGACCATACCTAGAAATAATAAGGCAATATACAGCAAGCCAGTAGCCAACATCAAATTAGATGGAGAGAAACTTAAAGCAGTTCCCCTAAAATCAGGGGCAAGGCAAGGATGTCCACTCTCCCCATATCTCTTCAGCAAAGTACTTGAAGTTCTAGCTAGAGCAATAAAACAACTAAAAATTTTACTTTTTAATTCCCAATTCACATTGTTCAGGAAGTCTCTCAGATGTAATCCAGTAATCTTAACACCATGTGTCTCATTTCTGCTGAGATTTTAGTCCAACAACTTATTTTCTTGTGACATAATCAGTTTGAGATGATAATTTATGTTACTTTTTTGTGTGTTCTATGTCCATGTCTTACTGTCAGAAATGGAAGTCCTGATGTTTGCTGTCAAATGGAGAGCTTTGGTGAAATATTGAAAGGAGAGAAAGTCACCTTTGAATCTAATAATTTCCAAGTATTGAGCTTGGGTTCAGTAAGGGAAACCAGGAGGGTACAACTCCTCCCTGAAAGGAGCTGTAGGGGACTGAGACCAAGGTGAGTAGATCCTCTTGAAAAGATTAGCCATGGTGTGGGTGAGAAGCAGCTTTATGAAGCAATATATATGACAAGGAGAATAAAAGTATGAAATGTATCCTGGACAGGGTTAGTGGATAAAATACAAGGCATCCAGTTAAATTTAGAATTCCATGAAGAATGAATTTTACAATATATGTTTTATAGTTTCTTTCATCTAATCATGTCTTCTATTAATCATCTAAGGTATTATTAGACATGGTAGGATCTATTATTTATAAGTCCTATGTTGTGAGTAAAGGATTCTGGAGAATACTGCTTCAACTTCACTCAGTTTCTCGAGGACTTGTCAAAATGGAAAATTCGGATTCTGTCAGTATGAGGAGGAGAGTGAGAGCCTCCGTTTCTGACATGGATAGTTTCTGCTCTTCCAACACAGAAAATACACCACACATAAAGGAAATTTCAAACAACAACCCATTGCCTACAGAAAATAATTTCTGACTGATTCTTCTAAAATACTCAAGATAAGCATTTTGTTCTAATTTTTGAAATGTATTGTTAATTATGCACATGGATGCCATTGATTAAATGTGGCTAAGGGTTTAGTAAGTTCAGTTCTTGTAGCTAGCATATTCTGAAGTATTTCAAAATGCCACCTAATCCTGTAGGATGATGATTATTGGACCCTAACATTGTTCTTTTGACCATTTTATATAATTAATGCCAGATACTTACATACAGCCAGGTAAACATCAACTTGTCACCTTTGATATTCCCAGGAGAAAGTTAATGGAAATACTAAGAGGGAGAGTTATTTGGAATAAACAAATTTCTGTAAATGCAGAGTTTATGCCTTTAGGCATTTGAGGTAAAATCTGAGCAAGAGTTTGTAAGTGTGACAGCTTTTATTGTATATTATAGTGAAGGGAGTTTTATACCTTCTGAGTTTTTATGCAAGCTTTATGTGAGTCTAAATAAGTAAATCTTATAACAGAAAAAGGACAAAGACATATGAAAATAGTGCTAAATATGTTTACTTTTCTCTTTGATCAAATATAGGCTACACTTACAAAAATTAATTGGGGTTTCTAGAATAAGTTATTATAGGTTAGATTTGAGATGCCCATTTCTTGCTTAAGAAAAAATGTTTGTAGTTTTTCTTAGTGACAAATGGGTCACTGAGGTCCATGAGGCACATTCAATACAGTACCAGTTGGCTTCACTAACAGATATGACCTGTGTACTACCCCTAGCATTCTGGGTTTTCTGTTTCTACATACTTTTTTTTTTAATGAATTTTCAAATTTGTTTTGTTATCATGATAGAACAATACTTGCCATTGTTTTTCATTATTTTGAAAAATCATTTCACTTATTTTGACTAGAAATGCATCAAAATACATGATATATTTTTAAAGCAATGATTAAAAAAATAGTTTCCCCTAATTCATCGAATAACATTTCTTTCATATGTGAATGGGCATATCTCATTAATGGGTTCTGTGGTGTAACTCTATAATTAATATTTATGTATTAGCTGCAGTATGTATTCTTATGGAAAAAAGAATCGTGTATTATAAAACTGAATGTTTTAAAGCATTCAAGTAAACCAAAAATATTTCCTCAAAAATGTGTTGAAAGGATGTAACAATCCAGCATGTGATTTTAATTAATGTCCAAGTAACTAAAAATGTATTTAGTTCATAAAGAAAACATATTGACATCTAATTATGGATCATAGAATTTGGTGCAGCAAAACTGCAGTGCATCTGTTCAGTGAAAACATAATCATGGAGAATACAAGACGGCACAATACATAATGAAGAATGAAATAATGCACAAATAAGACCATTAAAAAAGCATGGTATGAAAGCAAAGAGAATCAGGAGTTAGTAACACAGAGAGAGAGAGAGATTGGAGCAGTGCACTGTGTTTACCTCATGGTGAAGCAACAGGATATTCTCTTTTCTCTCTCAGTGGAATTCAGCTGTGGAGAGGACAAAGGAGAAGCTGACCCCATTAGTCCAGTTTCATATTTTCACACAGATAACAATACAAATTGAACTAAACCTTACTTCAGATAGATGTTTGTTTGTTTGCTTTTAATTCATCACGACGATGGCTACAAATCCAAAAATGTTGACTATGCTTTTTATCACTAGCCCAAAGCACTTTCCTCTCTCCACAGTAATAAGCTCAGCTCTGGCTCTCCCTCACACAGCACATAATATTCCAGAGTCCTGCCCTCTGATTTCCTAAGTTCATGATGGATCTCAGACTTTTTTTTCCTCTTTCCCCTCCAATCTATTATCTACTTTGTAGTAGCAGAGAAAATTTGAATCCACATTGGAATCACTTGAAAGACTTATAAAGACAGAGTACTGGCTCCCAATGGTTCTAACTCAGCTTGTCTGACCAGGGTAATATGACAAAATTTAACATGTTATATTTGACACTATGTATCCATATCTGTATCTATTTAAGCATATAACAACAATTAAGGAAAAGACACCCTGGATTAAAAAGAGGGCAAGGAGGAGTAAATGTGAGAGAGAGGAAAGGGAAGGGAGAGATGATTTAATTATACTATAATGTCAAAAAATAGCTAGAAACTGGAAATAACCCAGATGTCCCTCAACCAATGAATGGATAAAAAGCTGTGGTACATTTACACAATGGAATACTACTCAGCCATCAGAAACAATGAAATCTTGCAATTTGCTGCCAAATGGATGGAACCAGAAAAGCTCGTCGTGAGTGAGCTAACTCAGACTCAGAAAGATGCCCATGGCATCTATTTACTTACAACTGGATTTTAGCCATATAGTACAGGATAACTATCCTACAACCAACAGACTGAAAGGAGCAGTAACATAGACTTTGTTACCTGTTAGTGGGATAATTTGTCCTAGTGGAGCTGCCATGTAGGCCCCCAGTTTAAGAGGGAGCTCTTAGCACTCAAATGACTGCTGAACTGAAGGGGGCTGATATGTAGAACACCCCACACCAGAGGAGTAGGGTAGGTTGAAGAAGGGGAAGAGGGTGGGAAGGTGGTCCAGGAGGGATGGAGGGAGAGGACTGTGATGGACATGTAACTTGAAGTAACAAATAAACATGAAAAACAAATAAAATAAGTAAATAAAATGAATAATTCAAAGAATTTAACTGAAGTTGAGAACCCCCAATAAATATTCGTGACCAAATGTAAATGATTGTGCATTAAGAAAGACTATGTTTTGGGAGCATAATAAATATTTCCAAATAAGACAAAAAGAGGCTAAGAATTTCCATTTCTATAGACTTGGGGTTGATGCTAATGATACAGGTGCAAAGACTCACAGTTTGAGGAACATACTTCCCTATGTCTTAAAAATGGTCTTAAGAACAACCTCAGCCCAGCACTTCCCTATTCACAGATCTTATTAGCATCTCTGGACTTTAGAGACTAGTTTAATCTTAGGGACTGATGCCATGCACACCTTTCATCATCTCATGTTGTCATCTCTGTCTGGGCACTTCATACTTTAGCACAGAAAAATTCACTAAATATTCTCTATATGTGCCCAGTAGTTCTCACTTTTTTATGCCTTTAAATCACCGGAATAATCTTCTTATATATGTCTATGTGTAAGTACAATATTGACCTCTGTCAGAAAAAAACTTTCTCATTAGTTTAGGGTAGAGGTAATCTCATTTCTCTGAACTCTTTGCATTTTGTTTCTCTTACATTAATTTCTGTTTTGTGTACTTTTTTAAAATCACTTTTTACTTTACTATACAACAAAAATCTTAGCTTGTAAGTTTTATGACAGTTTTCTAAAACAATGTTTTAGAAATTCACAAAATTTTACAAATAACTATACAAAGAATTCTGTCATTGAGCTGGTCATAAAATGGTAATTACAACATCATAATAAGCAATTAAATGTATATCATTCTGTACTATACAGCTAGTAACTATTTTAGCTGCATACCTTGTTATATTGTGCCTCATTTGTATCCTTGTGGGATATTTCCATTTCCATTTTAAAGGTTTAGAAACTGAGGGTAAAAGAAGTTATGTAGGCTGTCTCTTGTCGGGGAGAGTAACTTAGGAATGACCCCAGGCAAAGCATTTTCAGAGCTGAAAGATTAGTTTCTTGGATTCTTGATATAGCAAAGATTCTATAAAAAAAGAAATAGTTAAAATATAGTCAAAAATGAAGATTATATACAATACCCGATCCAATTAAATACCAAGAGCCATTAAGTCATACAGGACCAGAGTAACCCCAAATATTCTTCCATTTGTAGCTCTCTGTGCATTCCAACTATATGATGTTAAAGTACATTGCAAAATGACAAGAAACAAAGCATACTCAGTGTCCATGACAATAGGCTGGGACAAGTGTCTTTAGGTATGAACCATGAATTCTCTGCATCAGCACGTGTTTGATTGACCAATAATTAAGCAAAATCACATAAATCTGTTTCACAAGAACCAGGCAAAATTGTCCCATAAAACACACTCTCTCCTGCAATGTATGCTGTATTAGCAGCACTGGTTTTAGTAGAGTGGAACAGAAGATGACGAAGCAGACCACATTGGTGGCCAGCCCGAGTTAGTATTTTTAAATATAATCTTTTGATTTGAGAATTTCATACACACATACAATACATTTTGATTATATCCCCATATCACCTCCTGGTGCAACCCACAATAGTCACTTCCCAAAAAATATCCTCTTTTTCTATTTAAAATAAGCCAGAATACAGTTTGTGCTACCCCAATGCTCATTTATGTGGGGCCCACTCACTGGAGAGTAGTTGTCCTACAGGAGGAGCCACAACTTTAAAGAAAACTGACTCTCCCTTCCCGGCATCCGTCCACTGTCAAAAGGTGGAGGCTTGAAAGCCTCTTGCCCTTCCAAGCTAGATGGAGTGGTCTTGTACAGGTCTTACACAGGTAACCACAGTCATGAGTTGAGAATTAGTGTTCCTTCCATGTTCAGAGGACATTATTTTGTTCAAACTATTGGTCTTACTATCTCCTGACTCCCACACCCCACCACCCTGCCACCCATTATCCTAGAGCCTTGGGGAAATTCTGTGAATCAGATGTTCCATTTATGGTTGATCTCTACGGACACCTATTACATTTGGTTAATTGTGATTTTCTTTATTAACTACACAAAGAAACTTCTCTTTACTTTACTAATCCATAAATCTAGAGGTACTAGTTTAGACACAGTTTGATACTATGTCTATTTAGGGATATAAAGCTTCCCCACTAGAACTCCCCAACCATGTGCTCTTGGCAGTACCAGGCATGCGTTTCCTCCTTTACGGCAAGCCTTAAATTGAATCAGAAAACGGCTGGATGCCTTCTGTGGTGTTTGAATGAGAGGTTCTCAGTAAGTCTCAGGCATTTGAATACTTGGTCCCAGAATGGTGGCTGTTTAGGGAGGTGTGGCCTTGCTGGAGAAAATATGGCACTGGTAGTGAGCTTTGATGTTTCAGAAGCCACTAGCCATCACTGTCCCCAGTTCATTTTCTTTGCTTTCTGTTCTTCGTGGATCAAGATGTGAGCTCTCAGCTGCTGCTCCAGTCAATGGCTAGCTGCTGTCTCTGCTCTATCATAATGAATTTTAATCCAGTGGAAGCATGTTCTACAGTCATGGCAATATAGTACAGTAATAAAAAAATAGCTAATACATTCCTATAGCATTTATGCTACCACTGTATACATGAGCATACATTGCCATGGAGGTCATTATTAAAACTCACATGACTCATAGCTTTGTGAGACTATTGGTAATCTCTAACCCTCCAGCAGTTTGCATAGCATCTTCCAGGACTATGAGATCTAGCCAGCAGGTAGGGTTGGCCCTGATCAGTATGACTTAAGATTTCCACATGCTGTGTGGTGCCTTCAGCATTAAAGCCTTCTAAATAACTTTAATGTGGAAGGAAGGCACACAATAACAAGGTCTTCTTGGAGAGTTAATAAAGGATATTTTAATTCATCAATCAAATCTCTTTTCTTTTAACAGACCTAGAGCTGTGTTCTAGAGGTGCTTCTTAAATTTATGCCACACCTTTTAAAGTAAAAAAAAAAAATGCAATACACCTCAGAAACCTCTCAAAGTTTACAAGTTGTATTCACTAAAAAATGTGTTAAAGCTGTGAAGACATAAGTAAAGTATGTATTTTACATAATTATAACCTTAAAGCTTCAATAAAGAAGCTATACGAAGATAAAAGATAAAGTTTAATTTACAAACATTGAGAAAAGATCTTTACTGAAACTATATTTCAATTCACATATATAATATATATCTTTGATATATCTATATATCTTTGATACATGTATCTCTCTCTATATATATATATATCTTTGTTTACTATGTTACTTTACAACATAGTAAATTATCTTAATTATCTTAATTTTTATGCTTTTTGGCCCCATGACACTACACTCTGAATCACTATTACTATAATAATTTCTCCATTTTAATGAATTATTCTTTTAACTAATACTATTTACATAAACAAACAGTTTAAGAAAATGTCCAGAATTGAAAACATAATAATGAAAAGGCTAATTAAACAAAATAAATAAATAAGTTAAAATTTAATGAAAATTAAATAAAAAATTCTCCAACGCCTATTCTTCTTTGTGTACTGAGAGTGACCTCTGTACACCATGGTTCACAGTTAGATAAGCATCCTCAGGTTAGCCCACAGTGTACACTGGGAATGTTCTTCAAGTTACTATGTTTCCACAGCTTTGAAATTTTGGATAACTTCTTTCACAATGCATGATGGACATTATTCTGCCTTCAGTCATAAGTTATATATACAAATATGAATTAATTACTGTAGTTCTTAGTGTCCACAGAGCATTGGTTGCAGAAGTCCCATAATCTAGGAATATAAGACAACATGAAATAAAACAGTATCCATTGTGAGGATGACATAAACACTTTTGTTTGAATCATGGATGGGTTATCATACTTTAAACAATGTGAATGCTAGTATATTGTATTATTTAGGAAATATTCATAAAGAAAAACTCTCACATTTAGTACACATTTATTATACAGTCAATTTAAAAAAATTATGATGTTAAGACTCCCTGTAATTGGTCAGAGTTTGTCATGAGATGAGATATATTGCTATGTTTCTATCAATGTCCTAAAAATCCTTTCAGGAAATAAATATTGAAAGGAAATGAAGCCTCCAGATCTCAAAATTAAAACTCCATAGACTTTTATCTGGACTGTGGTCTGTTTTTTTTTTTTTTTTTTTTGGTTTTTCAAGACAGGGTTTCTCTGTGTAGCCCTGGCTGTCCTGGACTCACTTTGTAGACCAGGCTGGCCTCGAACTCACAAAGATCCGCCTGCCTCTGCCTTCCAAGTGCTGGGATTAAAGGCGTGCGCCACCACTGCCCGGCTGGGACTGTGGTCTGTTAAGCTTGTAAAAAACTGTTTTAGGCACTGATTTGGATGGGAGTGACCTGTACATGGAGAACTCGGTAGAAAAGAAGATAAATTTGGATCACAGACACTTCAGAAGGTTGAACCTTTTACTTTACACTTAAAAAACAAACTTGTTTTGTGAAGGGAAGTCTCTCCTATGGAGAAGTTTTAAGTAAGGAATAAAGGTGGCCCAATTCCCTCTTTGTGTTTTCTGTTGGTATTTTCCTTGCAGACCACTGGACAGTCTCCAATGAGACATCTGTATGGGGTGCATTGCACTGTTTCTGCTTGATGTCACTAAACACATAAAACAATTTAGTGGTTCAAGTTGATTTAATTTTTGTCTCTAGTTTTTACTGTCACATGTACAAATAAGCCTGTATATGACACATGTCCTACAAAGTCAACCTGGATCCTTAATACATATATTCTGTTGAATGTCTTTATTTAATATATCAAATTAGCATCATGACCAAGTATAATTTAAAAAAAAGCTTCACTTCCCTGAATTTATAACAAAAATCCTGCTTAAACATTTTTGGATACAAATGTGAATTAATTCTAAAAGTTTCCACATTTAAAAATTTCAAGTTAGTTCCTTCTTGAAGTTTGTCTTGCTGGGTAACAACTCATTTTCCTGTGTAGGCATCTTTCCTCAGATCTAAAACCCTCTGCACTACATTTTATTCTTTTCCTTTTGTTCTGGCTCTAGCAATGTGAAGAACAGATGGCCATCTTCTGTCAGTACTTGACTTTTTCTAAGAAACAGTAAGCTTCCATCATGCCTCAGTAGTTAATGTAAAAATCTTTCTCAGGGTGGAAGTTAGGGCACTCTGAAGTTATTTAATATCTTTGGTTCTTCTCTCCTCTTCCAAACCGATAGGACTCAGATAGATAACTTTAGTTGCTTTGATATTATCAGGTATTAACTACTAAAGGGCAAAACATAGGCCATTGGTTAGAAACCTTAAATTTAGTATGGAATTTTTCTTTTATTTTTGGGTTCTGATGTAGAGCTACATACCTATTAATCACATGATTAACCTGGAGAATATTATCAACATCTGTATAGTCACCCCTTTGTAGATGATCAGTCCAAATGTCCTATATACAACCATTCTCTTCAATTCTGATTCATTTAATCATTTTTCTATGAGAATGTATTATTTGGGGTTGAATGAAATAGTGAATTAGCTAATATGTTCAAGAAGTTACATTATTTGGTGGTTGTAAACACAATCATTCAGGAACAAGAAAATGCCTGGCATCAGAAATAATGCAGAGAATTAGAATAGAATGGGATGACAAGAGACAGACTAGCTACTTATTTCAGTTTTGAGAATCAGAAACATTTTATTGGGCGAAGGTGGCACAAAGAACACAAAGAACAATACAAAGAATTGATGAAACCAAGAGTTGGCTCTTTGAGAAAATCAACAAAATAGACAAACCCTTAGCCAAACTAACCAAAAAGCAGAGGAAAATAGCCATATCAACAAAATCAGAAACGAAAAGGGAGAAATAATAACAGACAGTAAGGAAATTCAAAGAATCTTTAAGTTTTACTTCTAAAACCTATACTCTACAAAATTTGGAAACTTAAGCAAAAATTTTCGGATAGATACCAAGTACCAAAGTTAAGTCAAGAGGAGGTAAACAAATTAAACAGTCCTATAGTGCTTAAGGAACTAGAAGCAGTGATTAAAAGTCTTCCAACCAAACAAAGCCCAAGGCCAGATGGTTTTAGTATCAAATTTACTAGATGGTCAGAAAAGAGCTATAGCTCTTTTCAAACTCTTTCATAAAATAGAAACAGAAGGAACACTGCCAGACTCATTCTATGAGGATACAGTCACCCTGATACTTAAACCACACAAAGACCCAATGAAGAAAGAATTTCAGACCAATTTTCTTCATGAACATATAGATGCACAAATACTCAACAAAATACTTACAAACTGAATCCAAGAACACATCAAAAGTATCATACACCATGATGAAGTAGGCTTCATCCCAGAGATGCAGAGGTGGTTCAACATATGAAAATCCACCAATGTAATCCATCATACAAACAAGCTGAAAGAAAAAAAAAACACATAGTCATCTCACTAGATGCTAAAAAATTATTTGACAAAATTCAACATGCTAAAAGTTTTGGAGAGATCTGGCATACAAACACCATACCTAAAATTAATAAGGGCAATTTGCAGCAAGCTGGTAGCCAACATCAAATTAAATGGAGAGAAACTTAAAGCATTTCCCCTAAAATCAAGGGCAAGGCAAGGATGCTCACTCTCTCCATATTTCTTCAACATGGTACTTGAAGTTCTAGACAGAGCAATATGACAACTATGGAGATCAAGTGGATAACAAATTGGAAAGGGAAAAATCAAAGTTTCCCTAATTGTACATGATATGATAGTATATGTAAATGACCCCAAAAATTCCACCAGAGAATTCCTACAACTGATAAACACCTTCAGTAAGGTGGACAGATACAAAATTAATTCTAAAAAATCAGTAGCTCCTATTCACACAAAAGATAAATGGGCTGAGAAAGAAATTAGGGAAACAACACCCTTCACAATAGTCATAAATAATATAAAATACTTGGGATTAACTCTAACCAAACAAGTGAAAGACCTGTATGACAAGTTCTTGAATAAAGAAATTGAAGAAGATATCAAAAGAGCAAAAGATCTCCCATGCTCAGGGATAGTTAGGACCAACATAATAAAGACTGCCATCGTACCAAATGGAATATACAGATTCAATGCAATTTATATCAAAATACCAACACAATTCTTTAAAGACCTTGAAAAAACAATTTGCAATTATATATGGAAAAACAAGAAACTCAGAATAGCTAAATCAATCCTGTAGAATAAAAAAAATCTGGAGGTATCAGCATCCCTCACTTCAATCTCTACCACAGAATGAAAACTCAAGTGACAGCACATGCTGGCAAGGATGTGGAGAAAGAGAAACACTCCTCTATTGTTGGTGGGAGTGCAAACTTATACAACCACTTTGAAAATCAGTCTGGTGATATCTCAGAAAACTGGGAATAGTTTTACCTCAAGATACAGCCATACCCTCGTGAACGTTTATCCAAAAGTTTCATCACCAACATGGCCAGATATTACTTCAACTATGTTCATAGCAGCTTTATTTGTAATAGCTAGAAACTGGAAGTAACCCAGATGCCTTTCAACCAAAGAATACATTTAAAAAACTGTGGTATATTACACAATGCAATACTACTCAGCTATCAGAATCAAGGAAATAACACAATTTGTAACCAAAGGGGTGGCACTAGAAAAGCTCAGACTCAGAAAGGTACACATGACATGTATTTACTCATAACTGGATTTTAGACATTTGGTATAGGATAATGATCCTACAACCCACAGGCCCAAAGGAACAGGAATCTAGCATAACTATCCTTAGAAAAACTCCACCCAGCAGCAGAACAAAGCAAAGGCTGAGAAACATAGTCGAATATAGAGTGGAACTCTGGAAGCCCTATACAAGAATGGGAGGAGGAATAGAGAGACCTGGAGGGGTCAAAATCAACACATGAAGATTAATGGAACCAACCAATCAAGGCCTTTAGAGGTTTATAGAGACTGAAACACTAATCATGAAGAAGAAGAAGAAGAAGAAGAAGAAGAAGAAGAAGAAGAAGAAGAGAGCTTAGACTAGACCTGACAAATGTAGATGATAGGAAACTTTGTCATCATACAGATCCCTTAGCAAGGCAGGGTGGCAGTCTCAGTGGTGGACTTTTTAAATTACCATTTGAAAAATATATTAAATACAATTTACTTTAATTATATTTACTTTATATTAAATAAATTACTTCATATTAAAGTGGGAAACTTTACCTTAGCTGAGCTGCCATGTCAGGTCCCAGAGCAAGAGGAAGCTCTTAACCTTCATATGACTGACGAACTGAGTGGGGGTGATATGTGGGAGGCTTCCACACTGGAGGAAAAGGATAGATGAGAGAGGTATTACAAGGTGGGAGGGTGGGACCAGAAGAGGAAGAGGGAAGGGACTGAGATGAAAATGTAACTTGAAGTAATAAATAAATAAATGTTATATAAAAAAAGAAGTTGTATTCCTTCAAATATTCCACAGTGTTTTTTCTGTCATTGTAGTGTGTTGGTGGTTGCTAATGATAAGGTCACTTAGGAAGATCTAGAGATATGTATAGCGTTAGCCATTTTAAAGTTTATTATCCTATGCGATTTTCCTTAAAAAAGACTAAGAATCAGAAATTGCCTACTTTTTTCTTTTCCTTTTTTCTTTAATTAATCAACCAATCAATTAATGTACTTTACATCCCAATTGAAGCTTCCCCTCCTTCCTCGCTTCCAAGTCCCTCCCTCTTCTCTCCCCTCCCCCACTCTCCCTTCCTTTTCTCCTCAGAAAAAGGCAGATTTCCCATGGATAGCAACATACCTTCGCATATCTAATTATAGTAGGATAGGCACAATTTCTCCTTTTGAGGCTAGACAAAGCTGCACATTTAGGGGAAAGGGTCCAAAGGCAGGCAACAGTCAGAGACAGCCCCTGCCCCTGCTGGTAGGAGTCCCACATGAAATCCAAGGTGCACATCTGTTACATATATGTAGGGGGCCTAGGTCCATCCTATGCATGCTATTTTGTTAGTGGTTTAGTGTCTGTGAGTCCCTATAGACCCAGGTTAATTGATTCTGTAGATTTTCTTGTGGCGTCCTTGACCTCTCTTCACATTCCTTCGTGCCCCTCTTCTACAAAATTCCCCGAGCTCTGTCTAATGTCTCACTGTGGATCTTTACATCTGTTTTCATCTAATGCTGGATAAAGCCTCTCAAAGGACAATTATGCTAGGCTCCTGTCTGCAAGTATAACAGAATATCATTAATAGTGTCAACACTCTCTCTCATGAGCTAGGTCTCAAGTTGGAACAATCAATGGTTGGCCATTCATTCCTTCAATTTTTGCTCCATCTTTATCCTTGTGCATCTTGTAGGCTGGACAGTTTTTGAGTCTAAGGTTTTATCAGTTGATTGTTGTCCCAAGCCCTCTATTAAAAGTCCTGCCTGGCTATAGGAGGTGGTTATTTCAGGTTCTATATCCCCTGTTGCTAGGAGTCACCCTCCTTGATTCCTGGGAGTTTTCCTTGTCCTAGGTTTTTGGCTTGTCACAGAGCTGTCCCCCACACCCCACACTAATTTCAGTTCTCTTTCCTAGTCTCTCTCCCTCAGTCCTCCTGGCACTTGAGCCCTCCTTTACCCCTCCCCACACACTCTCCCACCCATTTCCCAGCAAAGTTACTATATAGGTTTTATTTTTTAAATTTCATATCTAATATTTTACATATCAAAGTTGTCTTTTGCAAGTTTGTTAATGGCAATGTTGATGATAAAATAATCAGGAAAGATAAATCTTACAAGCTCTGCCTCTCAATAATTATACCTTTAATCATAGTCCATTAATTTTGAACCAACTACTTGTATTGATGATGTAATTCTACTAGAAGAGTAGCCTTTGCATTCCACATAGTTTAGTCTTTCTCATTCAACTCATTTAATATGACCAATTTATGAATATGAATGAGACCATCAGAAAGCCAGCTATAGAAATGTGCATAGTTTAATGCCTAATGAATACTCCTTTCAGTTGAAGTAGAAAATGATTTTGATGGAATAACTAAGAATTTCTAAATGAAGGTAGGAAGTGAAAATTCCTCAAATAAGCAAGAAGTAATTGTGGTTGAAAGCATTACAGGTTTCAAAAATCTGAGGAGAGAAATAATTTTACATTTACTTCAGAGAGACATTGTTTATCTCTGTTGGCCAACATACATTGAAACAACCATTTGATTTTAATGGATATATATCTTGCCATTCTGCCATGAGTGATTTGAACAACTTGACATATTGGATGTCATCTCGCTTTGCTTTCTGTTTGTAGCAGACACAATTGCTGGAATTGCTTTTCATTTATTTAAGCCCACTGACTTGTTGAAGTATGAGCCTGCATCTGCACATAACTCTTATCTCTTCTTCCTCTGCAAAGCCTGTGATAATTCTCTGAGTGTTAAGCAGGTGTCATGTATTAGATCCAAGTGCTTAGTAAATGTAACAGGAATGCCTATCCCATATCCTTTTGTCTCATAGAATATCTTCAGTGGTTTTCTAATATCCTGGGAAATGCAAGTTAACATTTCTACCTGGAGAGCCCAGCTGTATGTGGGAGGTTCCTTACCCACTTAAACCTCAACTAACTTTAGTGATCATCAGCCTATATGCTATAGAATCCTTGAAGTGTGACAAAGCTATTGAGTGGGGGTCATCTACACCAAGTATTTTTATCTCGTAATCTAAATAAATAAATCTAACATAAAAGTATTGTTTCATTTCTAGCTACATATAAATGCTTCTGCAATCAATGAAATACACTTATATAGAAAGTGATTATGATATGCTGGCTGGAGTTTTGTTAATTCCTATCATAAAAATTTGTGGATAGTCCAATAGTGATTATTGTTTTTATTGTAATTTAATTGACTATGCTAAGTACATTGAAGGCTTTTTTTTTAGTCTACTTTATTATTTTATTTTATTTGAGATATTGTTTCACTATAGCTCACTGGTTGGTTGAGAAATTGAGTTGTAGATCAGACTGGTCTGGTTATAACTTCTGAGTGTACCACCATGTTTGGCCTCTTTATTTTTGTCTTAATTATGAATAACTTCAAATAAAAATCATACATTAAAATCAGATCCAAAGTCTATATGTGTCAATGAATTTGTATACTTTTAGAAGATCCATTCTGAAGCTGTGGAGCTTCACACTGGACTTTACACTTTCTCTACTGAATATATCTTTATGTACTTATCCACCATGAAAAATAAAACAAAAACATATCAGAGATAGAACTATATAAACAATTAGCTTTTTACACACTCTTTTATGACTCAAGTGTCCATTACCTACACTCAATCCTTCCTTACCATCAATTACTTACCCTTTCTTATTATCTTTTCTATACACTATAACAGAGATTCACACACACACACACACACACACACACACACACACACACACACACACACAGATGCACATGAACACACACACACTCATGCATACACACACATAGACACACATGCTCCTTTAGCTAGGATTCTAAGTTCATTCATTTTACTGAAAATTTTCTGATTTTATTTTTCTTTAGAAATGAATAGTATTCATTCATATATATATACATATATATACATATATATATATAGAGAGAGCAAATTTTCACTATATATTCATCTTTTGACAAAAAAAAACTTTGGTTTCATTTCCTTACTATAGTGATTAAGTCAGCAACAAACATAGGGGCATAAACATCTCTATGCATTCTCAGGTTATATTCCTAGGCGTGAAATAGTTGGGTAATAGTAGTTCTGTTTTTGATATTTTGAGGAAACTCCAAAGTGTTTTTAAAACCTATGTAAAAGTAAGTTCCAAATGGTTCAATAACCTTTATTTAAATCCAAAACAATGAAACTCCTAAAAGAAAATATGAGGACTAATCTTCAAGACCTCAGAGTAAGTAAAAACTTTCTAGATAGCACAGGAACTAGCCCCCAGTACTAGAAGATGGGACTATATGAATATTTTTTCTGTATAGTGAAGAAAAACATAAGCAGACCAAACACAGATATCCCAAAATGAGATAATTTTATCAGCTATACTTCTCAAAAAGGCTGATTTATAATTTACAAAGAATTTCTGAGCTTTAACACCAAGGAAACAAGCTTCCAATCAACAAATGAACAAATTAATTGAACAGACAATTTTTAACATAATAAACACAAAAGACCAATAATCATTTAAAATAGTCCCGTGTCACTAGCCATGAAGCAAATGCAAATTAAAACTGCTTTCAGATGACAATGTATCCTAGTTATTATGTCTATCAAGACACCTCACAAGTAGTGAGGAAGATGTAGATAAAGGAACCCTAATTCATTATGCAGTTAATAAGCTAAACTTGATCACAATGCTATTGTGACTAAGGTGCCAGTAATTTAGTATTGATTTTGATAACATACTAAGAAATTAATGATATGACCAACAGTAATAGCTTTTGTATTGAGTACTGAAAGTTTTTAGCTCTTATAATATAAAAACTTTATATCATATATGTGTGTAATATATATGTATATGTTTTGATATAATATATAAGACATATATTAACCACATACATAATTGCTTGCTCTACTCATACCACTTGCATAGCAGCATGCAACACACGAATATTGCTGTTGTTCTTGATTCCAGAAGGCACAATTCATACAGAGGATGTGACTAGAACTTCCTTAAATTGTATTGAATCTAACCAACTGTGGTTTTTTAAGATAGCTAGTCTAGAAGACCTATTTGTAACATCCACGAAAACATGAATTCTCTGCAAAACAGGCACTGTGCAGCTATCTCTTACTACAACTCAGTCAGTATGTACCATTGAACTTGTACAGTTTTGACCTACTGCTTCATATTAATGGTCAAGGGAAAGGAAGGTATGGAAATTAAGAGAATAAGAAAGTAAAGGAAGACAGGATTACAATGGCTTGTGAACTCAAAGTACTATATGTTGTATTGCAGAGCAGGTGGAAGTTTCTCGCTGATTTTCAATCTCCCATTCTTCTGGTGAACAAGTGGCTAGCTTTAGTTATTCCATATCTTCTCACTATTCTCCCTTCCACTGTGGAAAATCCTACTGTTTGTTTAAAATCCATAGTTTTAAAGAGACTGAACTAAAATTGGCTGCCTCTGGGACAGCCCTGCCAATGGATAGGTTCCAAATTGGCTCTGCCATGAGAGGCAGCTATGCCCACATAAGGATATTTTGGCTTAGTGCTTCTGTCGTCTGGTTGCCAGGCAGACAATCATCCAGGAGTAGGAAAATCCAGGCAGGGCAAATGTTTACAGCAAGACTGGTCAGCTGGTGGAAACACTAGTCTGAGGGAAAGGCTATCTGAACATGATGTTTATCCACTAGGAAAAATTCAAATCATTTTAGCCTCTTAGCTCCTATTTCATGGACAATGACCATAGTGCATATATTTCTTCTCTGACCAGGAATACACACACACACACACACACACACACACACACGTGTGTGTGTGTGTGTGCATCTATGTATATGGCAAGAGCATAATTTCCTGGGGCTCTAGAAAAACATTCCTTTCAGGTATTTGTCAAGAACTCACATATTACCTGTAGATCGGAAGATGGGGTATGTGTACAAAAGTCACACATACAAAGCACATGTGTTGAAAAGAGATACAAACAGCATTTACATGAAGATATCTTTATCTAGACATTGCAGCCTAGCTCCTAGCTAAGGCCCAACTTTCTGAGCAGGAAAGCAAATCAGATTCATCAACGTTGGCTGTTTAAGTGAAGGAGCCACACAGATGGGAAAGAAGTACAGACAAATTGCTTTGGCTCTGCTTTCCTTTATAACAACATGGATATTTTTAGTTCCCTGTTCTTCATGCGTTGTGCATGTTTCTGCCTCATATACAAAGTCATTGCACATTGTCCTCATCATCTTTGCTACTCTGTGCTATAGAGTTCCCTTTAGCATTTCATTTACCCTTAAGAATTCTGAGATCTAAAAGTATCACTGCAAAGTCTATTTCTCAGATTTAGATGATGCGCAGATAGAAAATATTTAGCGTTATGGGAGCATTTCTTAATGAAAAGTGAATTTTATGATTTGGATCTAAAAGTAGAGGAATGTTGCTTGTTAAAGGCAAACAATGTAAATTCAATGGACTTATAGAAAATGTAGTTCCATAAGAATAAATGTTTTCAATGACAGGTCTTGTGTCTGTACTGTGAATTTAACCTTATGTATTATTCACATGAGCTTCCCACAAGTTAACTACTTTCTTTGCAGTCTTGAATTTGCATACAAATGATAAGAGTTGGTGTTATCCTATCAAGGGTTTAGTTAGTTATGGTGTCAGGGTGGAATGACATAAGTAACATACTAATTTCATCATGCATGTCAGCAGTCTCTCTAGCTACAATTGCTCAGTGGGATTGGTTTCTGACCAAGGAATTAAAACTTATTTAATTATATAGCTATATAATTAAACTGTAGAGAATTTAAAAATTATTAATCATGGGCAATATATGACTGACCAAATGCCTTTATTTCTAGGTATTTACTTGAAATCTATGTCCATATTGAAACCTATTTTCTAGTACTTATAATATCATTATTCTGAGTAAACCAAAGATGCAAAGAATACCAATGTCTATTGTCTATCAATTACCATATGACTACAGAAAGCGGGCTATCTTTGTCCAGTTGAACATAGATCAGCAGCAAAGAGTAGCAAATGACTCACATGGTCACAGGACATAATAACCAGAAAACAAACTCAATAAAAGAGAACAAGGGCTCAAAGAAAATATTGTATCATAAAATTTATGATATTTCTAGAAATCAAATCCACTCATAATCTCAATAGATCTGTTGTAGTTTAGAAATCAGTTGCAAAGAACATTAGGTACGATATTGGAGTCATGAAAAAAAATGGAAAGGTTTGATTTGCTTTGAAGTAAGGCCTTGTGCAATTAAGGCTGACTTAAAATACTGTGTAACAAATGAGGATGACCATAAACTCCTGACATGTTTTCCTTCTCTGTATTCCATGTGTTGGAATGATAGGTTAAAACCACCATACTCAAAATTTAATTTTGAGTTGTTTAGGAGTCAAGAGAGTGTTATAGATCTAAGAAGATACTTTTAAAATTGTGTTTCAAGTTAGTATGAGTGTTGAGTCAGATATAGAACTTTAAACTCATATAGATGGTTAGATAGTAGAATGTTAAAGTCAGGGGCCAAATACATATGGACTGGACATTGGGAATGTACGCTAAGCCATATAACCCTCATAACTGTGGCCTAATTACCTCTGTTGTACTGTATTGTATTTATTATTATAAGAGAAAGAGCCATTTGTTGGACTGAAAGGGGAAACTGTAGGGGGAAATAAGATATACCTTAAACTTAAAAGAAAAAAAGGGAAGAGGATGGGGGGTTGAGGGTGGGAGGGTGGGACTGGAGGGGGAATAGGGTGGGGGCTGTGATTGAGATGTAACTTGAAGAAATAAAAAATAAAGGAAAAAACCCCACCATACTCTGCCTTGTTTGGAATGTTTCAAATTAGACTGGTGATAACTGCACACACATAAACATGCTACACACACAAAGAGACAAGCACAGCACACATCTCCTTAAGCTTAATGTTATTGTTTGGAAACTAATTGATTCTAATGTTTATTTTATTTAGCAACTCAGTCAATTTTTGCTTATTATGTTTCAGAGAAATTGGAGAATGCATGTGTGAAAGCTACTGTCTTCCCTATTTTTTTAGACTCATTTTTTCTCTTTACAAATAATTTCAAAAGTATTTTATTGAGAAATTAATTTTTTATTGAGAATATCATCTAAAAGTTTACATAAAGCATTTTGTGATTCACTCTTTTGAAAAACACTAAATTATATCTCAGTTTTACTGAGAGATTTAGAATGCTGTGTAGAGCATTTGTATGTGTCTTCAACTCCCCATAATTTCTATTTAATTAAATTAATTAATTAACTAACTGTTACTCTGCTTGGCATATCAAGTTTCAGTAAGACTAGGAGCATCTTCTACTATTGAGACTAGACAAGGCAGCCAGTAGGGGAAACGGGATCCAAAGGCAGGCAACAGAGTCAAAGTCAGCCCCTGCTCCAATTGTTAGGAGTCCCACATGAAGACCAAGCTACGCAACTATAACATATGTGCCGAGGGCCTACGTCAATCCCAGGCGTGTCTCTGGTGGGTGGTTCAGTCTGCATGAGGCCCTATGGGGGTTATTTTTAGTTAATTCTGTAGTTGTTCTTGTGGTGTCCTTGAGCACTCTGGCTCCTTCAGTCCTTCCTCCTCCATCTTCCTCAGGTTTCCCCAAGCTCCACCTAAAGTTTGGCTGTGGGTCTCAGCATCTGTTTCCATTAGTTGTTAGGTGAAGCCTATCTGATGACAGTTATGCTCTGCTCCCATCTGCAAGTACAGCAGAATGTCATTAATAGTGTCAAGGGTGGGGTCTCTTTTGATACATTTTAAAAAAATTATTGCCCTTTTAATTATCCTAATTTTTTTGGCAATGACTATAACCTCTCTGGGATGTCTTTCCTGAACAGTTCTGTAGGTTGCTTCTTTCAAGTGTTGCCAATCTGACATCCTCATAGAGAGTTTTGCTAAATTTTTAATGAAAATTCTCTGCTTCCAGTTACTGTGGTGATCTGAATGCAAATGATGCCTACAGGATTAATGATGGAACTGTTTGGGAAGGATTAGGAGGTGTGAACTGATGGATGTGCTATTGGGAAACTGGTTTAGAGATTTTGGAAGACTACATCATTTCGAGTTAGCTATCTGTGGATCAAGGTATGAGCTTTTAGCCACTGCTCCAGTGCCATGCCTGCCTGAGTGCTGCCATGTTTCCTACTCTGATGGTCATGAACTCACATCCACTCAAACTGTATGAAAACCCTCAATTACATGCTTTCTTTTTTAAGCTGTCTTGGTTGGTGTCTTATCACAGCAATAGAAAAATAACCTAGACATTCACTTACAAATTTCTTTTATTTATGTTGATATCCATTCCTTTACGTACATGTGCATTTTAGTCTTTAGGTATATATTAGCACATTTCTTAGTAAAATATAAGTCTCTTATACACATATACATATAAATACAAATAAAACTATAGATGAACACATTCCAACTAATTTGTAGGCAGTTAAAATTTTGTGATTATTTAATACATGTCCCTATATGACTCTTTTCTATAATAAGTCATAGCAGGCTAGGAAGATTATGGCTATTTTAAGTGACCTCATATCCCAGTTGTTCCTATAATTTCTAGATCATGAAATGGAATGCTTCATTCAACATATACAAGCACTCCTGGGAGTACTGTGAAGTTGTGAGGGGATCTCTGAGCATGACTAGCAAAAAGCCTCAAAATCTATCACGGTAACCCAAAGTTTGCAAACCTTACCTCCTGAAATCTTGTGTGCTTATGCTACAAATAGAGACTCTAGAATTATCTACTGACCCCAAATTTCCTGTTGCTAAATATTGTTTTTGGACACCTCATCAAGCACTTTTAAAATCCTACTTTTACAATTGAATCAGACCTCCCAATGTGCAAAGAATAATGCAGAACTAATGTACAGTAAATTATGGCCTAAATAATGAGGCTTCCCTCAAAACCTAATCTTCCTCCCTCTCAGGAAGTAGCTTAAGCTCTGGAAAATCTTGCTCATTACATAATCTGACAAAATAATATAATATAGTTTTAATAGCTACAGTTAATACATTAAACATATGGTTTCTCCAATAATTACTAATTTTTACATTTCTCACTACTAATTATGGTATTAAATTGTTCACTCCTTTATTTGTTCTGTCGTAAGTTTTTATTTATTTCATCCTGAATGGTTACAGAGCTGAGACTTCTGCATTTCTCACATATGTTTAGCATCATTGACATAAAGCTGCAATGTGTTGCAATGGTTTATTATCATATTATTTTTTGTGATTTAATTTTCCTGTAAAGATTACCTCAATTTAGCCCCTCCAGATGTGAGATAGCTTCAGTGGGTATTTTAAAATCTTGTCAAGACTGTTTTGTTATATCATTTCAACACAATTTTGATAAGTGCCAGTGGCAAATGTAAACCTTTCCCAACAAAACAAAGAATAATTTCATTGATCTTGTAGCATGGACACCATGGTAACAGAGAGTTATCATGGGATGAGTCCCAAGACCCCAAGGAAATATTTGGATGGAAATGAATACCTCTTTGCAATTTTTAAATGTGTAAATATATATAAAGTATCTGTGTCTCCATACTTAGCAAGGTAGAATTTATCAACAATATATTAATTGTCTACCCTCTTAGGGTAGTAAATTGCATATATTCAATATCTTCCACGTGATGAAATGACAAAATTTTTCACATGCCACTAATGCTTATTAACCTGTCTGTCATTTTACATATTTATTTATTATGTGATGAAAATTGTTATGGTTTATCCTGCTAAAGAATTTTAAGTATGGTAAGGTATTATTACAATTTTCACTCTCTTATGCACTAAAACTGTAAAATATATTTGTTCTCTTTAACTGATACCTCATACTCCTTGAACAGCCTCTTTTATATCTCACTTATCACAGCTCTTGGGAATCACCTTTCTACTTTTTACTTCTACAATTTAGTTATTTTAGCTTCTCTATATAAATAAGGTTATAAATTACTTGTCTTTCTTTATCTGACTTATTTTACTTAGTAAATATAATATCATTCAGATTCACTCATATTCTAAATGACAAGGAGTTCTTCCTTTTAAAAAATAAACACAATTCACGTATTTATTTAAAATGAAGTGCAAGATCATATATAGATAAGATTAAATAGTAATTATGTCACAATTTCTATTCCTCTTCTTTTGTTGTTTGAAATTTCAGATGTTTCTGTATTTTAACTACTGTGAAAAGATGCTATAATGAGCAAACCAAATATCTCAATAAGATTTTTACTTTAATGCACTTAAACAAACATACAGACAAAGGATTGCTAAGTAGTAAGTAGTAACTACAGAGTTAAGATTTTTATTATCTTTTTCCTGTCTTTTTGGTTAATTATTTAAGTAATGGGTTTCAGAGAAGGAATTTGTGTCTGTAGTCACAGTACTTGTTAAGCATAATCAGGAGATATCAAGCAGTTTGTGGCTAGTCTGGCCTACATGGAGATTTCCCAGCCAGTCGGGACTGTATATTGAGACCTTGTATCAAAAAGACAACAATGACAGCAACAACAGCACAAACCACACTTCTTCTTTTTTTTTCTTTCTTTCTTTTTAGGTTTTTTTTTGAGACAGCAATTCTCTGTGTCTCCTTGACTGTCATGGACTCACTTTATAGACCAGGCTAGCCTTGACCTCACATAGATCCACCTGCCTCTGCCTCCCGAGGGCTGGGATTAAAGGCGTGCGCCACCATGCCCGGCTATACTTCTTCTTTGAAGTTCTGGTAGAATTCTCCATTCTTAGCCTTATATTAGTTGGGAGACATCCTATTACTGTTTTAATCTTGTTGGTTATCAATCTTCCTAATGATGTGACCCTTTAATATAGCCCCTCACACTTTGTGGCCTCCAACAATAAAATTATTCCATTGTTACTTCATAATTTTAATTATGCTACTGTTATGAATCATAACGTAAATATCTGCTATGTAGGGTACATGATATGCAACCTTCAAATGAGCAAGACCCACAGGTTGAGAACCACTGTTATAAATTATGTTTTCCTCATGGTTTAAATTTGGCATATCGCCAGGCATGAATGGCTTTAATCCTAGCACTCAGGAGGAAGAGGCACTGGGATCTCTGGGTGTTCAAGGACAGCTTGTTCTACAAAATGAGTCTAGGACACTCAGGACTACACAGGAAAAACTCTGGATTTTTTTGTTTTTGTTTTCAAAAAGAAAATAATAAGGTATATCATATGTATCTAGAAATTCATTCATTTCTTTTAGAGTTTCTAATTTAGTGGAATAGAGGTTTTTAAAATTTGTCCTTATGGTTTTCTTTATTTTATTAGTATCTAATGTAATATCTCTTTTCATTTCTAATATTATTAATTTTGGTATTCTCTCTTTTTCCCTTGGTTTAATTGCTCTGGAATTGTCAGCATTGTCAATCTTTTCAAAGAACCAACGTTTTGAGTTTTTTTGTTTCATTTATTTTTTTGAATTTTTGGTTTCTATTTAATTAATTTCTGCCCTGTTTTTGATATTTTCTTTCCATCTCCTGCTTTGACAGTTGATTTGCCCTGGTTTTTCCGAAGTCCTAAGGTCAGTCATTGATTGATCAGGTTTAACTGATCTTTGTTCAGTTCTAAGATTAAAAAAAAAAAAAAAAAAAAAAGATCTTGATTTCTTCAGTGACCCAATTGTCATTTAGTAGTATGTTATTTAGTTTCCACGAGTTATATGCTTTCTGTACTTTCCACAGCTCTTTGCAGCTAGCTTTGTTCCATTCTGGCCAGGTAGAATACAGGAAATCACTTACATTTCCCTACATTCTTTGAGAGTTGTTTCATTTCTTAATATGTGGCCATTTTTGAAGAAGTTTCCTGGGCTGTGTATTATGTAGAGTTCTGTCTTTTATATAAGAACCCTTTTGAATATGATAGTATATTTATTATTGCTTTGTCTATTTTCATGACAAAGGTGTTATTACTTTTCCTGATATGTTGAGGTAACATGATATTAAAATATTTTGTTCTGTTTATGTTTTCCTGAAGCTCAGTGATTAACAAAAGGAAAACAAATAATATATGAGTAAAATAAAAAAATACATTGTGAACTAGAATCTAATTTAAATATAAACATAATTTGCAGATGAAAATTCAATGACAAAAACCAAACCAAACTAAAACAACCAAACCAAACCAAACCAAACCAAACCAAACCAAACCAAAACAACCAAAACAAAACAAAACAAAACAAAAAATCCTTCAGCCAAAGAAGTCACCTAGGAAAGCAAGAGAATTATCCAGGTATGCTATAGTAGATCATTTGAAATGATCCAGTCAGAACAACAGAAAGAAAAAAAAAGAATGAAAATTAATGAAGAAAGACTCCATGACTACCTAGGTATCTCCAAGAAAAAGTATATGCACTTCACTTCCTCTCCAGGTTTCTGAGTGCCTTCAGTTCTTAACTTGGCTTCCTTCTATTGTTGGCTGTGACTAGGACATGGAAGTCCAAATAAACCATTTCCTCCCCAAATTGCTTTTGGTCATGGTCTTTACCACACGATAGAAAACAAATAAATTGTATTGAGGCACAGATGATGTTTTTCTTTTTTTCTTTCCTGGCATTTTTTCTATTGTTGTTCATAGTAAATATTGTGTATATAGTAAGTAGAGTATCAGCCATAAGGCAAAAGGCACCAGTATTTTACATTAGATTTGAACTGAAAATGTTTTTAATAGAGTATTTAATTTTTTAATTTATCGTATCTCATATATCACATCCCTACTGCAATTTTCCCTACCTCCTCTCTCCCAGATCTTCTGCCAACACCTCTCCCAGTTTACTATTCTGTTTCCATTCAGAAAAGGGAAGGCCTCTTAAGGATATCAACCAAACATGGCATATCAACTTGCAAAAAGGCAAGGCATCTCCCCTCATCTTAAGGCTGGGTAAGGCAACCCATTAGCAGGACAAGGATCCCAAAAGCAATCATAAGAGTCAGAGAGAGTGCACGCTGTCACTCATAAGAGCCCACAAAAAGACCAAGCTACACAGTCTAACATATATGCAGGGAGCCCAGGTTAGACCCATGCAGGCTCCCTGATTGTCTGTTTGGTCACTTTGGGCCCTATGATCCCAGGTTAGTTGATTCTGTGGGTGTTGTTGTGGTGCCCTTGACCCCTCTAGCTCCTACAATCTTCCCTTCTTCTATAGGATTACCCATGCTCTGCCTAATGTTTGGCTATGGATCTCTTATCTATTTCCTCAATTGCTGGATGAAGTAGGTTCCAGTCTATGTACAAGTATAGCAGAATATCATTAAGAATCATTTCATTGACTTTTTGTTTCTTGTCCTGTTTGTACTAGGTCTCTGTGCTATCTAGCCTGTGGTTCCTGGCCCTCCATGCAGTGTCAGGGATGTAGACCCTGTAGAGACATGGGCCTCAAGCTGGAAAAGTCATTGTTTGGGCAGTGCCGCAATTTCTGTGCCGCTTTTACCTTCGCAAATCTTGCAGGCAGGAAAAATTAAATTGTAGGTCAAAGGTTTTGTGGCTTAATTGGTGTCCCAGTCCCTCTACAGGAAGTCATTTATGGTTACAGAAGATGGCTGGTTCAGGCTCAAGAATGTCCCATTATTAGGAGTCATAGATAGTGTCATCCTCTGAGATTCCTAGGAGATTCCATTGAACTAGGTTTCTACCTCACCTCTGAAATGAACCCCAATTCCAGTTATCTCTCCCAGTACCTTCCTCTTCCATCCTCCTATTCCTGATCCTTCCTATTCCCATCTCCACCCAATCCCAGTACACCCACAATATCTATTATATTTCCTCTTTCCAGGAAATATTCATGTGCCCCCTCTTAAGACCTTGTTACTTAGCCTCTCTGGGTCTGTGGATTTTATCATGATTATTCTTTAATTACCAGCTAATATCTATTTATAAGTGAATACATGCTATATTTATCTTTCTGGGTATGTGTTACCTCACTGAGAATGTTTATTTTTTCTAGTTCCATTCATTTGTCTGCAATTTTCATGATGTTATTTTTTAACAGCTGAATAATGTAATATATCACATTTTCTTTATCCATTCTCTGGTTGAGGGCATCTATATTGTTTCCAGTTTCTGTCTATTACAAATAGAGCTGCTATGAACAAAGTTGCGCAAGTGACCTTGTGGTATGATGAGGCACCATTGGGTATATGTCCAGGAGTGGTATAGCTAGGTCTTGAGGTAGACCAGTTCACCATTTTCTGAAAAAAAAAAAAAAAACACTATATTAACTTCCAAAGTGACTCTATAAGTTTTGACTCCCACCAGCAATAGAGGAGTGTTCTCCTTGCTCCACATCCTGACCAACATGAGCTGACACTTCAGTTTTTGATCTTAGTCAGTCTGATGGATGGAAGATGTAATTTCAGAGTCGTTTTGATTTGCATTTCCCTGATGACTAAGGACATTGAATATTTCTTTATGTGCTTATTGGCCATTTGAGATTCCTATCTTTGTTTAGATCTGTACCCCATTTTAAATTGGATTATTTGGTTGTTCATGTCTAGTTTCTTGAGTTCTTTATGTATTTTTGAAATTAGTTCTCTGTTAAATGTGAAGCTTGTGAAAATCTTTTCCTATTTGGTAGACTGACATTTTGTCCTATTGATAGTTTCTTTTGCCTTACAAAAGATTTGTATTTCTTGAAGTTTTATTTATTAACTGTTAATCTTTTTTTTAATCTGTAAAATATTTTATTTTTTAAAATTTTTGTTTCTTTATTACTTCAAGTTACATCTCCATCACAGTCCTGTATCTCCACCCTACCCAGTCCCACCCTTCCACCCTTTCCCCCCTCATCCACCTATCCTACTCCTCTGGAGTGGGTTGCCCATACATATAAGCCCCACTCAGTTCAACAGTCATATGAGTGTTAAGAGATTCTTCTTACACTAGGGACCTATATGGCAACTCCATTAGGGCAAAGTTTTCCACTAATAGTTAACAAGGTCTGTGTTCTTGATCCTTTTGGTGTGCTGGTTGTAGCTGAGTTATCCTGTAGTATATGGCTAACATATCTTAGTGCATGTGTTACTGGTGTCCTGTTGAGGAAGTTGTCTCCTATTCCAGTGCATTCAAAGTTATTCCCCAATTTCTCTTCTGTCAGGTTCAGTGTATCTGGTTTTATGTTGGAGTCTTTGATCCACTTTGAGTTGAGATTTGGGCAAGATGATAGGTATGGATTTATTTGCATTCTTCTACATGCAGATATCCAGCTAAACCAGCACCATTTGTTGAAGATGCTTTATTTTTTTCATTATATAATTCTGGCTTCTGTAAAAAATATCAGATATCCATATGTGTAGATTTATATCTCGGTCTTGTATCCAACGACTTTACTGAATGTTTTTAACAGCTGAAAGTGTTCCCTGGTTGAATTTTTGGGGTTGCTTATGTATACTATAATATCATCTGCAAAGAATTTGCTTTCAGTTATTCCTTTCTAATATATATCCCTTTAATCTCCTTTAGTTGTCTTATTGTTCTAGCTAGAACTTCAGATACTACAATGAACACATATGGAGAGAATGGACAGCCTCTCTTTTGTCTGATTTTAGTAGAATTACTTTGAATTTCTCTCCATTTAATTTGATATTGGCTATCAGCTTACTGTAAATTCCCTTTATTATATTTAGGTTGTCTCTTACACCCTGGTCTCCCCAAAACTATTTCATGAATGAGTGTTGGATTTTGTCAGTCCTTTTCAGCATATAATGGGATGATCATGTTTTTTTTTCTTTCAGTTTTTTTTAATATTGTGGATTACATTGACAGATTTTCTATATTTAATCATCCCTATATCTCTGGGAGGAAGCCTACTTGATCATGGTGAATGAGCTTTTTGATGTGTTCTTGAACTTGGTTTGTGAGTATCTTATTGAGTATTTTATCATCAATGTTCATAAGGAAAATTGGTCTGTAACTCTCTTCTTTATTGAGTCTTTATGTGTTTGGATATCAGGGTGAGTGTGGCATCATAAAATGAATTTGGTAATGTTCTTTCTGTTTCTATTTCATGGAATAATTTGAGGGGTATTGGTATTTCCTCTTCTTTTGAAAATCTGGTAGAATTCTTCACTGTTGGGCCCCAAGTATTTTTGGTTGCAAGATTTTTAATGTTAGCTTTTATTTCCATAAGTGTTATGGGACCTACATAATTGTTTATCTGGTCTTCATTTTACTTTGGTAAGTGGTATCTATCAAGAATATTGTCTGTTTCTTTTAGATTTTCCAATTTTGTTTAGTACAGTCTTTTGAAACATGGTCTAATCCAGATTCGTTAGATTTCCTTAGTGTCTGTTGCTATATCCCCCTTTTCATTTCTGATTTTGTTAATTTAGATATTCTTTCACTGCTTTTTAGTTAATTTGGATAAGGATATGCATGTCTTATTTATTTTCTCAAAAAAACAAACCTTTTTAAAAATTATTCTTTGTGTTATTCTCTTTGTGCTATTCTCTATTTTATTGGTTTCATGCCTCAGCTTTATTATTTCGTAGTCTATTCCTCTTGAATGTGTTTGTTTGCTTCTTTTTATTCTAGAGTTGTCAGGCATACTGTTTAGTTGCTAGAATGAAATCTAATTTCTTTATGAAGGCACTTAGTTTTATGAACTTTCCTTTTAGCACTGATTTCATTGTATCCCATAAGTTTAGGTATATTGTGTATTCATTTTCACTGAATTCTGGAAAGTCTTTCTTTATGTCTGTCTTAAAGTAGTAGTCAGTCATTCATTAGAGAGTTGTTCAGTTTCCATGAGTTTGTAGGATTTCTGTTGTTGAAATCTGGTTTTAATCCATGGTGGTCTGTTAGGATATAGGGTGTTATTTCAGTTTTCTTGTATCTGTGGAGACTTGCTTTATACCTACTTATGTGGTTAATTCTGTAGAGAGTACTGCAAGGTCCTGAGAAGAAGGTATTTTCTTTTGTGTTTAAGTGAAATGTTCTGTAGACATCCATTAGGTCCATTTGGTTCATAATTTTTGTTGGCTCCATTATCTGTCTGTTTAGTTTCCATCTCAATGATCTGTCTATTCATGAGAGTAGAGTTTTGAAGTCACCAGCTATTAATGTATGGAGATCAATGTTGTTTTAAGTTTTTGTATTGTTTCTTTTACAAATATGGGTGCCCTTGCATTTGAGTTCACAACTGAGATGTCATCTTGGTGGATTTTTCTTTAGATGAATTTGTAGTATCCTTCCCCAGATCTTTTTATCAATATTTGTTGAATGTCTATTTCGTTAGATATTAGGATGGCTACACCAGATTTCTTCTTGAGTCCATTTGTTTGGAAAATCTTTTTCCAGCCCTTATTTCTTAGGAAATGTCTATCTTTGATATTGAGGTGTGTTTCTTGTATGCAGCTAATGATGGATCCTGTTTTCACATCCATTCTGTTAATGTGAGTCTTTTCACTGGAGAATTGAGTCCATTGATATTGAGCGATATTAATGATTTCTAATTTCTGTTATTTTGTTCTTTTTGTTTTGCTAGTATGGGATTATTTATTCCCTATGTTTTCATGGGTGTAGTTAGCCTTCTTGGGATGGAGTTTTCTTTCTATTACCTCTGTAGGGCTGGATTTTTGGATAGATATTGTTTAAATTTGACTTTGTCATAGAATATTTGTTTTCTCCATCTATGGTAGTTACAACATTTGTTGGGTATAGTAGTCTGGGCTGGCATCTGTGGTCTCTTTGAGATTGAAAGACATCTGTTCAGGACCTTCTGGCTTGTAGAAATCCATTGAGAAGTTAAGTATAATTCTAATAAGATTGCCTTCATTTGTTACTTGACAAGTTTCCTTTGTAGCTTTTAATATTCTTTGCTCTGTATGTTCAGTGTTTTGATTATTATGTGTTGGATACTTCCTTTTCTGGCCCAATCTACTTAGTATTCTGTAAGCTTTTGTACCTTTATAGGCTTTCCCCAAAACAATTTAGTACCAAATATTGCAATAAATCATTGTCTGGCTTCAAACTCACAATGTCTCTAAATCAGCCTCCACAATGCTACAATTACTATTGAGTACCACTATACCTGTGGTACAGATGTGGTCTTCATCAGCATAGTGTAAGACTAATAAAACTATAGCCTCACTCTGTTCATCTTTTCGCACATGGCAGAAACTGCAGGCCACAGTAATCTCTGGTCTCTATTTTTGTGGAGTGTATCAAGGTAGAGATAAAGTGGCACAGATGGAACCAAACATATCATACTGTCTTCATCTATCCTCAGACAATGTATTAAAAGGAAATGTGATAATTCGAGTATTTTTTTGCAGCTATATGTCTTCAGCATCTCCACTTTTTGCTGCCTTTTATTGTTTATGTTGACTTTTATTTACTAGAGACTCTTCTGAGGATGTGCAGTAAGGTATGGACTATATAGGATAATGGATGTCCTTTTCTACAGTTATTGTAGAACTACATGGCTATTTTATGAACTGGGGATACCACTGTTGAGCTTTAGGGAGCTAAACAGTTAAATAATCTGTAAATTCTGTTAGGATGATGTGATTTTATTCTAGGTTTCAAGTTATAGTGCCTTTTTACTTGTTTCTTCATAACAGTTCCTTCTCTTAGAGGGTTCAGTGTTAAAATTATTCTCATTTCTTCATTGTCGTACCCATTGATAAATCTCCACATTATCTGGGTATTGTAGTTTATGCCTCATTGTCATCCTTATCAGCAGTAGGGCCAGTGATATTTCCTACTTATTTCAGTGTTGACATTGTTGACACTCTTGGGCACTTAACTCTGTGATCGCTTCTTCATTGACCTCATCTTCCACTGGTTGCTACTTCCAAGTTTCAGATCAATTACTATAAACTTCTTTCATACTCTCAGTTTAAGTATGTTGCTCTCTAATCACTTTCTGTCCTTAGTGCTGGCATCCTGACTCCACAAGTGTAAACGTAGTCAAACCTATCATTCTCAGTGCTGTGTTTTAAGTTTATTTAACTGGGTTTGTGCTTTTATTTCCCTTCATATAGAGCTTGGAATCTGGGTAAAAATGATAAGCATCATTTTATGCAAACCTTTATTTTTCTCACCTGTCTCTCTTTTACTAATATAGGAGTTAGGATTTAAACTCAATCAGACTAATTCCAGTGTTTGAGCTTTTAATCACCACAGCATACATATATTATCTAATTTGAGTCTTAAAACACACCTGTAAAAGAAAATTTAGAAAATATGAGCTTGTAGATATTAAGTAAATGTTTCAGTATCAGTAAGTGGTGAAGTGATGTTTAAACTATTTCTGCCTTGTGCTTAAGTGTAAGCAGCAGTACTTACATAGAGAAGACAGCTACAATGTTCATTTCACTCTAAATTCAGTTATTTCAACCAGACATTCAGTTCTGTCAGGTAGACCTATACTTAGTCTTTTTTAATTTTACCAATACCAATCTTTCCCTACCTTTTCAGACTTCAACTATCGTTTTTCTAGTTCTTCTAATAGTCTTCATTTATCGTGCTCTGAGGTCATACAAGTACTCAGTAACAGTTTTCTCCAGTATTTTGTCACCATGTCAACCACCACATTTGCACTGATAGCCACATGTGTTAACCTTTTGTCTCTCTAATGTGCATCTGCTGGCTCTGTTTCATGCACATTCAATCCCTACAGAGTACACCTTATCCAAGAGATTTGCCCATGCCCATGTTGCATCACTAAACCTTCCTTTTTACCAACTCATTTCCAGTCCTATCATGTCTCTCATTCAAAACTGAAAAAGGCATTCTGATGATAAACATCTCATGAGATAGTGCATTTCTCTGCTTATTGTTTACAACATAGCCCTTCAGAGGTTATTGATATTCACTGCTTATCTATTCTTTCTTACTATTCTTCTGCTCTCATAAAAGTAATTCCTTCCTTAAAAATAGTGCCTTCTATTAACTTCAAGGTCAGAATCTGTCTTAGTTCTATTTCTGCTTCTCTGTCCCTCCTAAATATCATAGTACTTGAAGTCTTTTCTTTCACATATCCCTATCTGTGCTCATCCTATAATCACATCATGTATTTTAAGACTTCAAAGCTCCCATACCTCTTACAGTCTCATTTAAAAAGTTTACAGTCATCTTTGATATTTTTTTTGCATCCATAGTCAGCAATCTTGTGGAGTTGTATCCACTTTAAACATATGGTGCATATTCAGCAGCATTTTATCACCTTTCCTGTACTTCATTATACTTAAGACTAGCATAATCTCTTGCCTGTACTATGTGTATAATCTGCATTGGATTGTGTTGTCTTTGCCATTTTACTTTCTATTTCTATTTTTAAAAGACATTTTATGGGTATCATTAACAAATGAACCAAAATGAATGCAAAATTTTTCCCTGCCCTTAAGGACAGTATTCAGTTTGAGAAAATACAAAAATTCAATTAATAATTATATGAAAAACTATGAAACTATTAGATATGCATACACATGTCTGGGGAGAAGGACAATACTTTCTTAATGTAGTTGTAGAAAACTTCAAATAAAAGAAGTTTGTACTGGCTCATGGACGGCGAGGATGATACTTTGTATTAGTTTCTTATTTTGTATATTCCATAACTCATATGGAAAAAACCCCACAATGTTGGAAACATGACTACATCTTGTATTTTTTTCTATCAGTAGATTCAAGACTCTTCCTGCTTCAGATTTTTGTTGATACTACTGATGACTAAATGGTATAAATTTTCATTATGACCAGCACAAAATATTAGTTTCAGATGTTTTACATTAACACAAAGTTCTTACACAAGATATATAAAAATGCTGCTTTCACATAATATGTACTATATTTGGTGGAGTCTGAGGTTTATACAAATATTGAATGATGATATCTATTTATTGTAATGTAATTTTGTGATCACCCCCAAAATTGGAATGCAAGGGATGTATTATTGTGACCAAAAAAAAAAAAACAACCAAATACCCCAAAACAACAACAACAACAACAACAAACCTACTCTAAGTTAGAAAAAATTAGTGGTTTCAGAAGTATAACACATTGTTTTCACTAAATTATTTGGAAGATACCTCCCTACCAGTTGAGACAGATTAATAGGCAGTGACACCATAGTTTTAAAAATTGTTAAAGTCAGAGAATGTACTTCTGCCCCAAAATATGTGAGAAGAATTTATGATTTCTGAATTTATGCTAAACTTTTTCAGAATAACAGAGTATATTGACAGGAACATAATATTTATACTCAAAGGATATGATATGGGTCTGGTTCTTTGTTGAAAGTTGCATTGCTTATGTAATTTTTGCACAATCTCTTAAAATGTTAGACTCATCTCTTATACAATGTTTTGGAGGTTTTATTATTGGGACAGCAATACTGTGTGTGGTAGGGATGGGAGTGGGGAAGAGATAAGACAGAGTTGGTGGAAAAGTTACCAGATTTTATAGAAAGCATTATATAAATATATGACATTTTCCCAGACTTCACTGAAAGCATTATATATATGTATGAAATTTTAATTAATAGTTTTTGTTTTACATTGAGATCAATACTTGTATAAGACTAGATTGCTGATTCCTCACATGAATGTTTATTTAGTTCTTGCTACATGTCAGGAGCAGCAATATGGAGCACACAGAGAATCCTGTGCTGGTAGAAGTCACATTGTAGAGCTAGTTCATCAGTAAGTCAGTAAGTCTCCCTGTGGCTTCCCTAGAGTTTTGCCTCCTGTATTCTTACCGTTGGTGTATTTGTTTAATGAATGGTGTACTAATCTTAACATGGTGTTTTAATTTCTAGTGATGCCAGGTGCCATATTAGAAGATCAATGGAAGAGGATAGCATCTTTTCTGCCACTAGGTCATTGTCATTGTGTGATGTTAAATTCAGTACAAAGTTGGTGTCCAAAGACAGAGTTGTGCTCTTTAGGAACATGTTCCCCTACCTCTTTTTTTTTTTCATAGCTTATATGATTATGTCTATCCAGAGGAAGTCTCTCCTCCTGAAACTAATCTTCCTTTAAAATGGTGTGTCTTCTAAATGAAGGTTGTTTTTATTTCTTGCAGCATGAATGGTGGACACTGGTAGCCGCCAGGCTTCTATAACAACCAGAATCAGTTCACTCAGAACTTTTGGACCATAAATGAGAACATGAGACCCTGAAAATGAAGTGACCAAAAACAGAGGTATGAATAGAATTACTGATCCTCAGGGTAGGCTGTTCCCCTGTCGCGTCCCCCTCGACCAGCAAGGATGACGCAACTCGCAAAAGCTCTTCTCCAGCAGTTTATTCAGGTCCCTTGAAAACAGTCTTCCGAATGCCCGGGCAGACCCAACCCACAGGCTAAATACTATATGAACAGCCAATCAAGTAAAGCCAAGTGGTGCTATCTTAGAGGCCCACGTATGCGGAAGCAAGCCAGATCAGCGGTCTTAACCAAATATGGACTTGTTTACCACCGAGAGCGCTCACCGTCGGGCTGGTGGAAGGTGGAAACCGGCGCCATCTTTTGGGCGCGGCACATCGCAGCTCTCTACAGTTCCCCCTTTTTTATTTTTTCTAAAGTTGGTAGAAGTCCCTGGAAAGGCTACGTAATCCCCATATCTGGGGATCTCATGGTGGGCCTGAGCCTGTAGGAGGGCGGTGCTCAAACTCTTACCCGTCTCTGGGTCAGCCTCCCCACTCGGGACTGCCCTGTCTTAGGTGGCCGAGACTTACCCGTCAACTCCGTCATTGACTTGCCAGACTCTAATATCCGTGGAACGAATACCTCAGTGGGCAGGGACTATGCTCAGTAAAGATTTAAGGCTTCACGGCAGCGAGCCATGCCTGAGGGGACTGGCCCGCCTCAATGGCGACAAGGGCTTGTATAATCATGGCTGCATTACGCTTTTGTGTGGCTCTCATTTTGTAGATGCACCATAGGCAAACCAGAGAGGCTAGTATCATCAGTATCGCCAAAGAGCCTACGCCCGCCCACTCCTTAAGATGATTCATGGCTCGGAGGATCCATGTTGACAGTCCTTCAGCAACAGAGACATCAACCCGGGTGGAATTCACATGCACGATGGCAGTTCTCAGATTCTGCATCAGCTTATCAAACTCGCCAGACCAATTTCCTGTAAGATGCTGAGAGAGTTGCTTAGACAAATTTGTAGCTACAGTATAATTTTGATATGGCACAGAGGTCACACACAAACCAGTCATTTTCCACTCACAGCCAATCTGGGCCACCTGCCACAATACATCCAAGGCCGTGGCTACATTGGCTGACAAATTATTCAAGGTAGCGGCAGTCTGCACTGAGGCATCCAGGCTTCCAACCCCTTGTTCTTATAAGGGGTGATAGCTGCTTTACACTCCTTTGTACATTGCTCATACACAAGTTGTTTAATTAAGGGCATTGCCAAATCAGGGTCTCCAAATACCCTTTCAGCTGCTTCAACCATTATAGCCACAAAGTCTGAGAAAGGCTCCAGGGGATCCTGAATAACCTTGGTTAGATTGTCATTCACTTCCCCTTTGTTAGGCAATGATTTCCAAGCTCTGGTTGCGATTAAATTGATTTGCTCAAACACCTGAGCTGGATACCCAGTTTGTTGTTGAGCAAATCGACCTTGCCCAAGAAGCATGACCACATCCCAGGCTGGGTTTCCTGCTGCATGATTAGCAGCAGCTTGTTTATTAGCAAACTCAATCAAGAAAGCCTTTCAATCTAAATACTGTCCAGAGGACAGGCAGGCATGTGCCAAGCTCATCCAGTCACTAGGAGTCATGCAATAATGACTAAGAGCTTCCACCTGAGCTACAGTGAAAGCAGCATTAATCCCATAAGTGCGGACAGACTCAGCAAGTGCTTTAATTGCCTTAAAATCGAGAGGTTCATGATAACGATTTCCCCCTCCATCCTGAAAGACAGGGTAGTACAGCTCATGTTTCACTTCCCTCCAGACATTTGGACAGAATGACCGTCCACTAGTACCACTCGGAGGGGAAGTCTCATTATATGAAGGCGGCGCCAGCACAGGCGGCCCCGGACCTAAGGGCTCTATCCGGGTGCAGTCAGAACTCTTCCTCAAAGATGACTTCTCCATTTTCTTTGTTAACATTTTAAGTTCCTCTTTAGACTCTGAGCTATCCTCTTCCAAAGTATCTTTCCCAGATTTGACCAAGCGCTCCTCTTTTAACTGTTCTAATGCCTTTTGTCCTTTTTCCACTGCCTTGCAATATCTCTGATCTCCTAAACAACTCCGAACAAGTCTCCAAATAGGCCGTGCTCCTCCCTGCAATGTACTTTGCTCCCAGGCAAAATCTAGATCTCTCCCAAGCTTATCCCAGCAACTGATAAAGGCCAGCAAGGCTAGCATTCGCTCCATTTCTGTGAGGCACTCTCTGCTTTCCTCACCTTGCTCTGCCAGTTGTGTCTTCTACTCGTCCGAATCACGGAACTTTATTGCTCCCTCCCGGAGACCTTATTGCCTCTTTACCGAGGTCCCTATTGCTCCCTCCGGAGACCTTATTGCCTCTTTACCGAGGTCCTTATTGCTCCCTCCGGAGACCTTATAGTTCGCAATTTCCGCGAAACTTTACCTTTTGTTCGCAATCTCCGCAAAACTTTACCTTTTGTTCGCAATCTCCGCGAAACTTTACCTTTTGTTTGCAATCTCCGCGAAACTTTACCTTTTGTTCGCAATCTCCGCGAAACTTTACCTTTTGTTCGCTATCTCCGCGAAACTTTACCTTTTGTTCACTATCTCCGCAAAACTTTACCTTTTGTTCACTATCTCCGCGAAACTTTACTGTTTGTTCACTATCTCCGCGAAACTTTACCTTTTGTTCGCTCTCTCCGCGAAACTTTACCTTGTGTTTGCTATTTCCGTGAAACTTTATTGTCCTAATTTATCCCAGGAATTTACCAGCGCTGCCCCTGACTGCAGGAGTTCTGAGTCTTTTTTGGGTCCCTGTACGGGCCACCACTTGTCGCGTCCCCCTCGACCAGCAAGGATGACGCAACTCGCAAAAGCTCGTCTCCAGCAGTTTATTCAGGTCCCTTGAAAACAGTCTTCCGAATGCCCGGGCAGACCCAACCCACAGGCTAAATACTATATGAACAGCCAATCAAGTAAAGCTATCTTAGAGGCCCACGTATGCGGAAGCAAGCCAGATCAGCGGTCTTAACCAAATATGGACTTGTTTACCACCGAGAGCGCTCACCGTCGGGCTGGTGGAAGGCGGAAACCGGCGCCATCTTTAGGGCACGGCACATCGCAGCTCTCTACATTCCCCAACATATGGAGTCAAGAATTTTCATTAAAAGAAGATAAAACATGCCCTACTTCCTATAGGAATAGCAAGATAAAACATTCCCTACTCTCTACAGTAAAAACAAGACTGTTTGTTCAACTATTAAACATTTCATACAGTGATGCTCGATAGAATCTCTTAAATGTCTCTATTTTTCTCTTTTCTTTAGTAATGTAAGATAAAAAATTATAATTTTGGAATACACAGCTGACCCTAATCAAAGTACCATCTCCCATTCTATCTTGTAGTTCAGGTGACTAAAAACATGTATGTGAGGAAATTTGCATGTGCATGTAGAAATGGGTATTAAGGATAGAGGATGGATTAGAGAAACCAGACTCCTTGCCTAGCCCAAGCAGAACTTGAACTCTAAGTTCTCTTGCTTGCGTTTCTGTCCATTTTCATTGAAGGATGTGTCTTTAAAAGGTGATGAAAAAGGAAATGGCTCGTTAAATATAGAGTTCACGTGACTTTTAGGTTGTTATTCTGAGACTGATAATAAGTAAGTTAGTTAGGATTGATGGTGAGCAGAGAAAGTGAAACAGAAGTCTTGACAGTTGCACAGTGTCAGATGACTGCAATTGTGGATAGCCCAACACCAAGCTTCCTTAAATGACTTTAATTTTTCCCAGCTACAATAATGCAGCCATGCTTGCATATTGTTGCCAAGTTTGTTTATTAGAATGTTGTTTGTGAACAAACAGGAAAATTGATCCCCTCAATATTAACTAAGTAATAACTTGATGAAGGTTTTAAAACAGTTTGGTTAGCATTTTTCTTTTTTCTTTCTTTCTGTTTTTTTTTTCTGCTTAGAAGTGATGTTGCTGTGAAATGTGAGGATAACACTTCATGTGTTACTATTTGTTGTGAAGTGATTTAATAAATGTTTAAACAAGTCATTACCACGTTGACAGCATTTCTTATCATGGAATTGAGATTTTGGTCTTGACTGCCATGCTAGGCTTCCCACCCCCGTTCCCTTGCCCAGAAAAGGCAAAGACACATGCCTGACCCTCAGAGGGTGCTAACAAACTGAATTATCTGTGGAAGGCTGTTGTTTACTTCTCTCCTCTTATATATCAAAGACAGAAAGACAGCCAGCCTCACTTCCACCCTGCAGTTGTATTTATATGTGACAGGAGTGCTTCATGGTTAGTATATCCCCATCTACTAGAGAGGGTCTAGCTGGTATCTTTGGAGGATAACACCATTGCTGATAGGAAGGTAACCTTAACAGTAGCATCAGCCAGAGTAAAATCTTTAGAATTTGTCTATTCTGGTATCAAATTTATAACTAAAGAACACTCTTTAACAATCTGGAATCTCTTTCGGAAGGTCCCAATTTTGCAGTTTAACAAATATGATCTAAACTCTCAGCTAATGCTTGTGGTCTCTTGACATTGATACATTCAAATCCTAACCCTCGAGGAGTTGGAGATTGTTGAGAGATAATTAAGTTATAAATATGGAACCTTCAGAATTGACTTTTGTCCTTGTGAAAGAAGCTCTTTTTCCAGAGAGAAGCCAATATCTATGATCTGGGTAACAGACTCACTACTCACTGATTCTCTTAATACCTTGAGTTTGAAATGTACAGAATCCAGAACTTTGAGAAATAAATTTATGTGGTTTGTAAGGTGATAAGATGAGTATAGCAACCTGGGGAACTAAAATAATATTTGACATTCATTCATTTACTGATACTTCTGAGGAACTTCCATGAGGCTGATGCCGTCTCCATCTCTGGATGCTCACGTTCATGTGCATTCATGTATGGTAGCCCCTTTCCTCTGCAGTAATTGACATTTCTCAAGAATCCTCAGGCTAATGTGCTACTCACTCTTACTCAGTTTCATTAGTGAGGGGAAAAATGACATGTTATCTTTCCCACCAAGAGGTTTGCAGTTATATTTTGGAGTTTGTTTCCCCTTTCTAGCTTATGCACACACACACACACACACACACACACACACACACACACACGAGAGAGAGAGAGAGAGAGAGAGAGAGAGAGAGAACAAAGTTTTCCTTCAAAGTAATAGTTTTCAAGTTTCCTGTGTTTTCTGTTGATGTGATAGACACCATGAACAAATGCCACTTGGAAGGAAAGGGTTTATTTTACCCCACCACCCACAGTCCTTTGGAAGTAAGTTAGACCAAGAACTCACAGAACAAGTGTGAAAGCATTAGCTAAACTAGGGACCATAGGAGACTGCAACTTTTTGGATTGCTCCTTGAGTCTTGCTCAGCTTGATTTTATTTAACTACTTACCCACATGATGACACTACCAAAAAAGCAATGAGGCCTCTCATATCAACCATTATTTAAGAAAATGCTTCATGAGACCAATCTGGTGGAATCATTTCTTAATGGAAAGTTCTATCTCCACAGATAACTTTAGCTTATATTAAATTGACAAAAGCAAACAGAATAAAACATCAACAATAAGAGCAGCAAGAACAAAATATTAACTAGCAATCATCCATGAGTCCTTTGGTAGTTGATATCTGAAAAGGTTTTGACTAGAATCAAATATATATGGGACAAAGATTATTACTAGGCTTCTTACACTGCGATAGATTTTAGCCTGATGTAATTGGGTTTATAGGATGCAGAAAAAAAAAAAAAAAACAAACCATAGAGTCAGAAGATGGGCAAGAATGATGTGAATGCTATCTTTTGGACATGAACTCATGGCTGGTGTGTTTACCTACGGAAGTGCCACACAGGATCAAACTAACACAAATTCAAGTTTAGATGTGGTAGGGAATTCTGACTCGTGAAGTTGGTAGTTTCTGGGGAGGGAGAATCATACTTGTCTAAAGGTGTGGCCAGGAGGAGGCTTTCCATGTTCCAGTGAATGTCCCTACATCTATGACACAGTTAGAGTCATCTGAGAAAAGAAAACATCAACTGAGAAAACAACCTTATGATACAGCCTGAAGGCAAGCCTGTTGGGCATTTTCTTAACTAATGATTATGAGAGAGAGCCCAGCACATTGTGGATGAAGATGGGTGCTATGAGAAATTTGGGTGAGCAAACCATGAAGAGCAAGCCAATAAATAGCACTCCTCCATAACTTCTGAACCAGATTTTGCCTCTAGATTCAGTCATGCTAGAATTCCCTCCCTGACTTCCTTCTATGATGGACTGTGATGTGGAATTATAAGAGAAATAAGCACCTTCCAACTCATGTTGTTTATGGTCATGATGTTTTGTCACAGCAATAGAAACCATAACAAAGACAGACATAAAGCTAAAAAGAGTCATGGTGTGGAATTATGAGGGCTGGATGTAGAAATAAATACAATGGCTAATTAAATAATTTGTGCCATATGTAGAAAAATAGCTAATTAAATGATTTAACTAGTATTTATATGATCTTTAATTGTTTTGTGGCTTGCAGCCCTTAATCTTTAAGCAGTCATTATAAATGAATATACATAGACACCATGTGGATCTTAACAAGCCTAGGCCTGGGTTGTGCAATCCTAGCCCATCTAAACTAGCTCATAATCCTATTACCCAACTATGACCCCATATATACATACGTTCCTTTGGACTATTATTCTCCACACTAAGCTGATGTTCCAGGCCACGTGGAAGAATCTTCTTTAATCTACCCCATGGCATGTCTTCCTTGTTTACTCCTGGTTTCTTCTTAGTCATCCTCTTCCTAAAGTACTCTGTCTCTCTCAAAAGCTCCTAGTCCTGCCTACATCTGTCTTTGCCCAATCTTCAGGCCTCAGCATTTATTTATCCAATCAGAGTCAATTAAGTAACAGACAGCAAACAGGACCAATTAACATTTAAATGCTTAACACCATCCCATCAGCTGGTGGAGGGGGTAAATATGGGAACAGATATAGTCACATTCCCTTGTACACATATCTTTAATTCTCAAAAATTAGAAAAATATTAAAATGTTTACAACAAACTTCTTTTAGACATATCTGTTTATATCCAGGGGAGCACTGGATGCTGAAGTATCTTTGATAAGCTTGCTTTTTTCACTGGTTTAGTTTTCACTAAAACAGACATACCCTTCTGTATAGACTGCAGTGATAATATGTCTTTGTCTTTGTTTTAGTGTAAAAATTCTGCATCTTTGAATGGAATTAATTGTTGTTTAAAATAAAAACTGTGTAATCACAAAAGAGCAGAGAGAGAGAGAGAGAGAGAGATTTTAGAGGAAATTGGGAGGCCTTGCTATTTTTCTTTAGACAGATAAGGAAAGTGGAAAGGAGGAGATAGTATGGGCTGGATCATGAAGGATATTTCTGATTGAAACATTTAGGAGAAAAAACAGCTGAAAAGACTGAACAGTGTTGGGCAGGCTTACGGAGCAGGCAGAAGACACCTCACTTGGCTTGAGACAGAGGCACAAAAAGTCAGTACAGGCAAATGTGGTTAAGAAAGTTATTTTTCTCCTCATGCTAATGTCAAAGGATGAATGATTGTTTATTTAGAGGAAAATATGCAAACCTTGTGTTATTATAGTAGTGTTTTATTTTCTGAGCAAAACTTCTTTCCAATTTTTATATTGTACATTGAGCAAAGCAGAATTTTTTTATAGCAGTCTAAGTTTGTCTGACACTGTCACACTGTCCTGAGTTTTCAGGAGTGTTTTTACAGCTTTTTCATCAGCTGAGATTCTTCATAATCAGTGCCAGAAACAGTTTTCCCCATCTTTGAGTCTGGAAACTCACCTTGAATAAGCACAATTTCTTACCTTCAGGGGTCACAATAACCTGAAAATGCATAATTTAGGAGGAGGCTCAGTGAATCATGCCATAGTTGAGAGTGAAGTAAATTCTAAACTGAGACTATAAAATCTGTATAGAATGCCTGTCAAAGCACTATAAAGGTATGGTGCCATGATGTGGGGGCAACACTCAAGTTCTCCTGGTGTCATGATGTGGGGGCAACACTCAAGTTCTCCTGGTGCCATGATGTGGG